>JAOUZG010027617.1:8794088-8804432 GCA_026289955.1 Argiope argentata
ACAAATTTCAATTTAAAAAGTTTCTTCTGAATATGCCAGTAAGTAATACTGTGCCCTAATATTTAAATGTTGTAATTTCAATTTTAAATACGATAAAGGTTCAATTTTTATGAATCTATAATTTTGTCAAAAAATTCAAAGATGAAAATAAGCGAATAGAATATAAAATAATATACTTTATTTTTAGCTTTCTTTCGTGCATAGATTTAAGACGAATCGAAAATTAGTAATAAATCATTAGCAACGATTTCAAATAAATAGGCAGAAATTTGATATTGCATTACCTGCGAATAAAACTTTAGCTCATGATACTGTATCTGAGAACGAAGTGTTTTAATACAGTACTTATAGATTTTGCACTTACAAGTCGATTGCTAGCACATTGGATTATGTATACTTAAGTCTGACAGTAAATAAGCTAGAAAATAAGGTAATATATTTCAGATTTAAATGAATTTCAGTAATTTTTAACATTGTCTTATTAAAAATAGGGTTTTTCTCCCTAAGAATTAAGCAGCAGTCATTTTTAAAATTATTAATATGATTTCTATCTTATTTATTTAAGCCAAAGAGCTAAATATTTTGCTACAAAAATAATGCAACTTATTTGAACAACTTTAATGTAAAAAATACATTAGCTCCTCTCAAGTCTCAGTTTGTGGGCTATATACAAATACAAACATACATAATACATATTGAAACAACAAAACATTATTGATATCCATTTAAATTTGAATTTATTTATGCGAATAATATGGAATATTTGTCTATGTATTTTTTTTCATTCTGTTAAATAACGCTAACAGTTAAATCCCCATAAAACTAAAAATTATACTTCACATTATTAGATTACATTTGCATTATGCACATCAAAATTGTTATTTTTCATAGCTTCCGATGTTTTCCGTATGGGAAAATTATAAACGTGCTCCTCGATAATAAATACATATTTAAGCAAATTTCTCCCACTTTATTATTTTTTTCACTCGTCTGAAACGTGATAAGGGTCATCAGGATTTTTCTCATGGAAGTTTCGATTCGTTATCAGAGACAAGGAGTATCTTTCTCACTTTCTAAGTGATAGATAATCATTTGGCGTGCATTGTTAAAATCGCCAAATCTGACATGCAAAGATACAAGCTATAATATGGTAACCTTTTTAAGGCTTGAGAGCAAAAGTCACTTTTTAATGAGTTAGCACAAATGCGGCTGAGCTCAAATGATACACAACCCTTCGTAATGGCACGCGGTAATCAGCATATGGTAATAAATAAATCGATATTAAATAAAAATTATTCTATATTAAAATAAGTGCATTAAATACTAAATAAACTTGACGTATAATTGCTACTACAAGAACTGCAAACTAGGTTTATTCTGCTTTACTTCATTTTGTATCCCTTATCTTCAAATTGTGTGTGTGTGTGTAATGCATATTAATTTGGAATTTTGAACATGTTGCAGAGTCGTGGGCGAAATCATCATGAAAACACATATTGTCTTTTAAATTTCGATTTTATTCCTTTTCAAAATCACGCTACGCAGCACAACACCAAGAGAATATTTACAAGGCGTCAAAGGAATAAAACAACTATCTCTGGTCTTATATACTAGGATATTCTCATAAATAACATTCATGTAGATTCCTGACAGGAATTCTGCTACATTTGACCTTGACATGAGAAACAGTATTATTTTAATAGAATCTATTTTATATAAGGGATTTATTATTAATCGAAGGAATCCTCTAAAGAATGTTTACACCAATGATTTTTTATCGATCCACTAGGCACGTGGACTCAGTTGCGCATTACATTCATAATACTTATTTGATTTATTAAATAAGAAAAGTGGAATGAATCAAGAAACAAAAAACTGGTCAAAGTATTTTTTTCCTTATTTTTTTAAATCCTTTTACGCCTTTTTACGCTCTTTATGTCTGTATTTGTGCTCCATATTCTTGTTTGCGTGCTCCTTATATCTTCAAGTTCCATCCTCTTGCCTGCCATGAATCATCTAATTTCGGAAATATGATTTGTATGTGCCCAGTGCCAGTCCAAAGTTCAAAACTGGCTTGTGGGATCTCCAAAAAGTGATTAGTGTTTCCAGACTCAACGGTGAAATTAAAGACTTTTATTTTGTACTTTTGATTTTATTTTGAAATGCATTTTTTAATTTCAATACAATTGCAATCACTTTTTTATATTATTGTTTGAAATATTATGAAGTTTGTAAATTTTTTCAAATCTGTTATTCAAAATTTATGCCCAGTGTTGCATTTCAAATTTATTTATAAAGGGTATTAAAATTAAGAAATTGTTTTCCTCGATTAAATTAGAGTTATCTATAAATCTATACTACTATTATAAATGCGAAAGTTTCGATGGATGGATGGATGATGTAATTCAAACACGCCAGAACGGCTGAAGGAAATTGGATGAAATTTAGCGCAGAGATAGATTATAGCCTACAGAAGAACATTGGCTAATTTTTATTCCGGTTAATTGAGTGGTTAATTTTTTATTAATTAAAAACTAACTTTCCCACTAAAAATCTTCTCCACCGCTAAATGAGAAAGACTTCCATTTTTTTTTCGCACTCGAATGGGATTCTGCTTATTTTCTTAGTGTTTGATGCAATTAAAACCAAACATTGATAGTTAATCGATCTTTCGGATTCATTATGAGGTACTTCTGAATTAAAATAAAGCATAATAATGGAAATTAAAAATTTACATTCTGTATAGCGTTACCCCAAATGATGTAGAAAATTCCTGCATTGTGTCATCTCAATTGGCGCTGAAATTCACGCATGCACATTGCTGTTTTCTATTATTTTAGGTAATTATTTATTCTAATAAAAGATTATTTTAATAAAAATAATTTTTTATCCTAATAAAAGGATTATTTTAATAAAAATTATTTATTCTCATAAAGGAGCCATTGTTTTATTCTGTTTAAAATCGTCTGCTTACGAATTTCCTCAGAACAGAAAATAAAAACAAAATCTGAAAACATCTCACCCGAGCTTTTTGAATCGTTTGTTTTCTTTAAATCCGTTTTTTATTTTAATATTATCTTACCATTCTAATGGAATTCTTTGTGAATTATTGTTCTTTTCATGAATTTCCTGACAGAAAGACGTATTCATTACTGAAAAGTTCAACTGTTGTTTTTTTTATAGAATTTCTTAAATCGTTTCCTTCTCAAAAGAGAAATTAGTTGAACCAAGTTAATGTACTTATTCTTTCCGATTTCTACTTAAGAAAAGCATCCGTCTGTAGTAGTGAAGCTATCAAGAACAGGTTTACTAATTTTTTTTCTTACGTTGTTCTTGTGTTTTTATAATTCGATATTTCCGGTTTATTTCTCTTGATTTTCTTCTTCTTGCTGTACATATTCCTTTTGTCTACTTTCATTACTTTCAATTTAAAAATTTTTTAGTGCATTCCATATTACTGCATTTATTTTTTCTATGTTTCCATTAATTTGCTACAACGCTCATCGAAACCTTATGATTGGAAATGCTATTGCTGCAGTTCGTGCTTCAATCACTCCAAATTTTGTGAAAAACTATTTTTTGGCCAAAATGACTGTATATTAAAACTGTTTCCCTGTGTGTTTTTGTAATTAAATTGCATTTGTATTAGCTATATATATATATTTCCATATATGCTTATAATGGTACATTTCCATTGGTAAATAATGTAGTTTTCAGTCCAATTTTCTCAAATTTCTTTGACGATTGTTCGTTTGCGCCGGCAAACGGAGAAGTACCCTTATAGTTTTAAGTACAAAGTCCCCCCCTTGCTAATGAGGTTAGACGTAACATGTTTTCGACCGGGTATTTCAAACGATTCTGTTTATTTTCGTAGTATATGATAAATTTAAAATTAAACATTGTTAATTAATAGATCTTTTGATTCCTTCAAAAGTGCTTTTGTATAAAAATAAAATAAATTAATTGAAATTAAAAATTTCTAATCTGCATTGCGTTACCACAACTGGTGCTTAAAATTCGTCTTTGTGTTGCTCCAATTGAAAATTTATGCATGCATACGGTTTTGATTACGTTTTACATTGTGATTAGACTGTCAATTCTCACATATACACATCAAAATCTCCACACATACGAAGTCTCGGGTAAGAGCTTATTAACAAAATAAAAGTAATGACACATAATATCAGAGGGAATTTGTCCCCTGTGGTAGTAGTCAAACTATACTCTGGTATTTATTGTGTCAGAATGTCAGTTTTGGGTTGCAATATTTTGTTTTTTGTAAATGGAAACACACTAAAGGGATTCTTAATAAACGGCGCATATCACCAAGTTCGAAAACAACTTTCTATTCCACAGCTAACAACCGATGTCAGGATGGTTGAAAGGAAACTAAAAAAAAGCATTTTATCATGGCAATAACTTGTGTTTCGCATTAAAGTAACCAGCAGACATCAGTATTTTCTCTCTTATTATGAATAAGAGGAACGAAAATGAATGAATGAATGAAGGTGTGTTCTCCAGCATATGCTCCAGAAACGCGGTTCTTAGCTTTTGCCGGGTTAAGCAGAAACTAGGATCACAAAAAAGAAAATGACTCAAAATTATACCTAGAAATGTAAACAAAAAATCCGCGGAGGGCGTTAATGGCAGACTCATAGAGGAAAGCGTTTCGGATGATGAGTTAAATGCCATGCACAGGAGTTCATGACTTGAGACTTTAACGTCACATGAAAGCTTCCAAACTTGGCACTTACATACTTTGGAAGGTGGTAATGTATACCTCGGAGCGATGTTTTGATTTTAATTATAATGTTACTAATCAAAAATTAAAATAAGGAAAATATTACTGCGCAAAATTTATTTTTATGTGATCTTAAATTACAATATATATATATATATATATATATATATATATATATATATATTCAATTATACCAATTTTTTAAACATATAAACTAAATTCCTATTTTTGATGAATTTTTTTTAAAAAAAACCCCTTTTAACCTTATTTTTCAACAATTTATTTCGCAAAAAATGAAAATAAAATTTAAACTGCTCGAGCATGTTATGCAAGCATGTGAAAAAATAGCAATGATGAATGCGTTGCCATCATGTCGACAAAAGCCCATATTAAAAGATTAAGTTACTGCAAAATAAACCTAAGAAAGTGTAATTTTTAGTATGTATCTACATGAAAGGTTAGTCACAAGGACCAGAGCACCTAGAAATAGGTAGAGGATCTACTTAGCTCTATCACACACATTCGCTTGCACAGCCCCTTTTCACAAGGGGGAGGTATTCACACTTCTCACAGAAGAACAACCAAGCCCTAATTCTCCAGATGGCAGGCATAGAAATCTGCATTCCACAATTTATTCTCGGCATTGCTATTTCTTGGCTTCGTTAAATGACTTCTTGCGATACTGTCAATCTTACAGGTCATATACTTGTGCCCAAACAGTCCGTAAATTTAAATTTTTTATACAATTGATAGATGAATTTTCTAATTAGAACTTCTCTATCTAATTGCGATCGAAAATGCCACTAAACAACAGTTGCGGATTTCATTTTTCAAAATTAAAGAACACAAAAACCCCGCTCCTCTGCAGATGCAGCCATTTTGACAGACTATAATCACATAACTCACAATCACTATAATTGTGTAACGCAGATGCTACTGCCTATGTGACATCTGTAAAGGCAAGACATACACTTCAAGCGTATATCTAAATTAAGATTCTCTAAGGTGGTCTGGATCTTCTACTTTTACTTTTTCACAGCAACAAGATAGAGTGATTTTTTTTGAAAATCACCCAATATTAATAAAATGTTTTAATTATTATTTAATTATACTTAATTATTTATTTTTTGCTCTGATCCCACTGCTGGGAATTAGGATCCTTAATAGTATCGAGATGCCTTCTTCCCTATAATCGCATGCTGTATTGAAGAGGTAAAATTAAAAAAAAAAACAAGAAAATATTGCTAAGTAAGTGTAAAGTATTCCTTGACAGAAAAATAGTTCGCTCTGGTAAACATGCGCTAGGACTAGGATATATCGCTTTGACTCCCAATGGACTTTCTGATTGGACCTCTAAAATTTCTCCCAATAGTACCGTGTTTCACGAGAATAATATAATGACAAAAAAAAACATGCATGAAAAAGATAATGATTTGTTTTATTTCCATATTACGAAACTAAAATATCTATACCACGTTACCTCTTCATTCATTATGTAATTTATCCATTTCTACATGGTATAGGATCCGTTTATAAAATGCAACACAAAACCATATAGTTCACCTCACGATTGTTGGCGTTCGTCTTCGGACAAGTCCACTTTAAAACCGGTTGGAAATGAGATAAGCCAGGGTTGCTATATTCATGTGTTGGCGAAAGACGTTATCTTCGGGAAGCGTCATTGTTATCTTACGACTTGTTAAGTGCTTGTGTTTATTGTTGCTTTCCCAATTTATTATATTTGCATCTATCTAAACATCATTGCTATAATGCCTGGGAATCGTATCGTTTCCAAAGAAAGGAAAATAGTTTTGAATGCTTTGAGATGTTTTGAAAATGAATGTTCTCAAAACCAATTAAGTATTCCACTTTCTCCACCGATCAAAAGAGCTGCGGCAGTGACTGGTGTTTCGACTCGAACCATTAATCGTATCAAGCGGGAAATAAAGGATACTGGCCATGTAAAGTCACCCTCGAAACGAAGACGCATCGGAAAGTTAATTTGTTCTTCAACCAGTTTGGATGATTTTGACTTGTGTGTTATAAGACAAACTGTGAGTGAATTTTATGCCAGAAATGAAGTGCCTTCTTTACGAACTCTTTTGCCCGCTGTTAAGGAAAAGATCAATTTTCCCTGGAAGGTGGAAACACTTTGACGTGTTCTACAAAAAATTGGCTTTAGATGGAAGCGATCTGTAGATAAAAGGAAAATTGTAATGGAGAGGCCTGACATCATACAATGGAGGTACAGGTATTTAAGAGATATTAGAAAATACAGGGATAGCAAACGAGTTATTATCTATTTAGATGAAACTTGGATCGACAGCAACTTGTCATTTGGGAAGTGTTGGCAGCTCGACAAGATCGGAGCTGTCATTAAAAATACTGCTGGGAAGCGCTTGATCGTTGTTCATGCAGGAAACCAAGATGGTTTTATAGAAGGAGCAAGCTTAGTCTTTCAGTCTGGAACAGCCAAGGGAGATTATCATGGTCAAATGAACTACGATAACTTTTCGAAGTGGCTGAAAGAAAAACTTCTACCTAAAGGCCCTATCACACGGCGAAATACCGTCAGCACTTTCGTCGACAGTTGTCGATTTGTGCCCGCAGGCAACCGGTCAAGCAAGATTTCCGTCATCGTCAACTTTTTCTAACCGGCTTGAAAATGTCCACGATAGTGACGGAAATATCGTTTGCAAACGAGAATCAACCAATCATGTGAAACTTTTCTGTGACGTAGTATGCCAAGAATGACATCGGTTGGCGCTACTATACGACTGAAAAAGCATGCATTTAATGTTACATATTACTAAATACTAAAAATAGTTTCGACAGAATGAAAAAAGGGAAGTAAAACTACGGTATCTTTTCCCCATTCTGTGGGACAAATTATTGCCCCCACTTTAAAAAAACTGACACTACTGTATGGGGAATAGTTCTCTAGAAGGATCTTCAAAATTGTGATGGAATTTTCAGATATTCAACAGGATATTTTTAAGTAAATAAAAAACAAATATTAATTCTGATGTGAATTGTTTTCTTTTTGTAAAATATATTTGACCATATTCAGTCTTTATTTATTCAAATAATATTATAATCTTTTGATTATAGTAATTCCTTAAATAGTTTAACAGCTTCTATATAATTTAAAAATATTAACTCCAATGTTAGAGTGAAAAATATAATAGTGATTTTAAATTTTAATACTTATATTTCTGCAACATTGCAGGAACATCTAAAACATATTTGGTTTTGGCAAAAATATAAAAAATTATCATACTTTGATCATTAACAAAAAACTAAATCACCTTTTGTATGATAGACAATAAAATTCGGGCTTCTTTTTCCACATTTTTTCTTTTAAATGTAACAAATTAACATTTCATTTAGAATGATATTTCTGATTATACATTTGCATTGAGAAAGATGCATAGAATGGTCACACATTTGGAAATGGTCAGACTAGAAAACAAATGTTTTATTGCTTCTCATTCCTGATGTAATGTGGAGGGCTTTTTTTTTTTTTTTTTTTTTGAAAATTTAAGAAAAACCTGTTTTTTAATATCTATGTAAAAATAAATGAGGTGTTAATACTTTAGCTTTGAAAAAACTAAAAAAAAAAATGCAATAACATATTTTGGGAAAATTATTTTTGATTATTATTATTATTGAATGAAAATTATTTAATGATTCCTATTTTTCACAAATTCTGGAAATAAATCCACAAAGATTTTTTTAAAAAAACAGCTCTTAACACTTTTTTTAAAAGAGTAATTTTAGAAATGAGTGAGACTAAATAGTGCAGAAATATAAAACATATTTGGTTTTGACAAAAATATAAAAAGATCATACTTTTATCATTAGTAAAAAACTACTATAAATAATATTAGAAATAGCCTTAGAATGGAATTGTTTTATAATTTTGAACTGGTGTGGGGAAATAAAAATTATTTAAAGGAATGATAAATACAAATCGAGTCTAATATACATTTTCAAAAATTATTTTTAAAAATAAAAAGGAGGGAAAAAGCATTCAATCAAATTTAAAAGAGTAAAAAATACTTCTTATTCAATGATATGGTGGTGATACATTTAAACCCTGTTTTTATTTTTAATTAAAATTTTAAAAAATATGTTCTTAGTGAATTTTTTAGGTCCCCAAATCAATTTCTTGCCATATTTCAAATTCCTAACTTTAATTATTTGTACTGCTATTCTAGACACAGTAGTTTGTATATATATATATATATATATATATACACACACAAAACCTAAAATTTGTCGAGATGGATCCAACAAATATCAGTTTTCATAAAGACAAAAATCATTAGATTTCAAAAGTTATTTTATTTTAAATGTATTGGCACTCCTCTTCTGTTTTATCTATCAATTTTTGTTTTATTTGCACTTTTCTAGAAAAATAAGCACTTTTAAGGTATTTAAAAATGATTTTAAAATTTCAGCACTATTTGTGATGTTATGCACCTTTTAAGCTTAATTTAATGCACACCCACAAATCATTTTTCTTTTCAATATATTTTTGTTTTAAATTCAATATTGATAAGATAAATTTCTATGAATTTATAAAATACAAACACAGAAGCAGCATTTTAATTTTGCTTGTCATTATTATTACAAAATAATAACAAACTGTTACTAAGAATAATTTAAAAGTTTTATTATTTTACAGAATTCATTGTTACTAATTTTGATGTATTAGTAACAATTGTCATTATTACTACAAAAACTACTACTAACTCGTCATTATTACTGCAAAAATAATTACAAAACTGTTACTAAGAATAATTAAAAAGTTTTATTATTTTTCAGAATTCATTGTTACTAATTTTAATGAAAACATTACAATTATTTGAATGGTACAGTAAATATTTACAATAAATGACAATAAGATTGATACTATTAGAAATGAAAAAGGCATTTAAAGGAAAAAATTGCTAGAAAAGCATTTTCAAATTCGATAAATGTACAACTTGTCTCATTTTACAATCCTTATTATATTCATTGTATTAAGCACTCAAAAAATTAAATTTGAAGCAGAAGTTATTCAATTAAAATTAATCCAATAATGTGTCAATAGAATTGTAATTTATTAAAGCAATGAAATTTCATTGCATTGGCTGCGTAATTTACATATCTACAAATTCCAAGAATTAAAAAAAAAAATTACATCTATTATTGCTACCATAGGCTTTTGCATTCATTGAAAGCTAATGGGATCACTTAAAAAAATTATCCCGGATTTAATTATAAATTCAAGCAACGTCTTGACTAGAGACTCACGAATTATGAAATGAGAAAACTAAGTAATAGAAAACTATTCATTAAGTAGTAGAAACGAATAAAGAGCGATAAATACACCATAACGTGAACATAAGTTTTTAGGTTTACCAGACAGCAAATCCTCAAGTGACGTCATTTTCGTCGTCGTTTGCCGACGAAAGTGCTGACGGAATTTCGCCGTGTGATAGGGCCTTTATATTCCTCCAAATTGTGTGATTTGCATGGACAACGCTTTGTAGCTAGCGAAGGTCGCGATACGAACCTGCGACGTGTGGGCCAGTAGCCGAGCGATATACCGTTCG
>JAOUZG010027617.1:8809086-8824205 GCA_026289955.1 Argiope argentata
ACAGACAAACATCATGGGATGCAATATAAAGAATAATACATGGTAAAAGTATCTGTTTCTAATTCTAACTAATATAGTAAAACATTCATTGATCTTATAAAAAATAATATCAGTAATTCGTGATATAACTGATATACATATAAATATTGAAATAACTAAATGTTACAGCTGAAGTAAATTAGTATTAGAAAAAAAAATTATCTTTAATCATATTAACAACTAATTTGCTTATTATTTGGAACAGTAAAGTACACAAAAAATAAAAACTGAATAATAATTTTGTAGAGTTTTATTTATTTCTTAATTTTTATTAATCTGTTTGATCAATATTCTTTTTAATGATATTATTTTTGAATAAAAATTTATAGAACACAACTACATTGTATCTAGGAAGAAAAATATTGAGAATTATCTACTAAAGTGAATGCATAAAACTATTTAACACTTACAGATTCAAGGACCATAACATTTATGGAGAAAAAAAATGAGAGGTTTTCTTATCTTTTCTTTTTTATTACATAGTATTAGCTTTTGTCAATCATCCATAGTAAGGGAAGTATCCTTGATTCAAATTCTAAATTTTATATTTTTAATATTCTCATAATTTTATAAGCTTGAAAGTTAATGTACATCTGGGACATATTACTTAATATTCAAAAGGTATTTTTTAAAATTGCTAATAGAATTTTGTTATAAGACATAAATCAGTTCTTCCTTTGAGTATTTTGTATTATTTAAGTAAAAGGAATCTAGTTTATTAAATTTTTCAAGGCATAGCTGGATGATGAAAGCTTTTTAATGTAAATCTGTTAATCCTTTCATTTATTTGTGCTCAATTTGCATTTGTTGGTCATTTGTTTTCATTCCTTGATGGTATTTATGTTTCAGAATTTGTCTTGTCTGTATTGCTGTCAGAAACATCAATTATTAAATATTATGTTTTTTAGACAAAGATGTCTGTGGCAAAACAACAACCTAAACAGTTTGTATCTGTTTAATAAATGCAATTTTGTAACTTTAATTAAAATGTGGCTACTGAAAAAGTTAAAGGTTCTGGAATAATTATATTAATAAAATTTACAATGATTCAATTGTTTCATATAGTGTTCTATCAAGTACAGCTGCAATACATAACTTTATGTTGTTGTATTCTCAGGCTAATTTCTGTGTGTATATATTTTTGTTTATTAGCAACTATCAAAACAATGGTCCAGTGATGATGGTGATATGTGTATAAGTAAATACTGTACATGCCTGTTATGTTGGCAAAATATCAGCATGCTTATGACCCTATTCAAAACCAAATGCAATAAAGTTATGAAAAAGTGATACCATGCCCTATGTGCCATTTATCAAAGATAAATTGCATAGATACAAATGAAGTTGTGAAAATCTGATCCATTATATTTTCATAATTTATGAGAACATTCACAGAAAGATCTCTTGAACTTTGCTTCTTGTATTTATATAATGTCATAGCCATAATATAAATTGTATCTGAAATTCTAGCACAATGGCAAATCTGCCTCCACCCGTAATTAAACCATGAACCACCTTATTTTTTTTTCTTTATCCTTTCTATTATCCTTATTTTGCTATTATCCTTTCTCTGTAGACCACTCATGAAGATTCAGAAACTAACAATTGCAGATTTTGAGAATTTCTCCTTAAAATTTTTGATTAAAAAGAAATGTCATTAGAAAAGAAGTCGTGTACAGTCCATCAAAAAAGTATTGAGACACACCACAAGTTCACAGAATTTTTATGATGATATTTTACATAAATGTGCAAATGAAACCAATGCAAAGCAATAAATATTATTTATATATGTGCAAATAATAATAATAATTCAAATGTAACTATCATATTAAGGCAATTATGGTTATAATTTAAAATAAAAGTGATCAAGTAAAAAAAAAAAGTCCTCAAAAAAGTATTGGGACACTTCCCAATAAATTAAGAAAAACATTGCAAACTTAAAAGTTAATATCTTGATGGACCACCTTTGCTTTTTATAGCTTCTCATAGTCTATTTGGCATGGGTTGGACCAATTATTTGCAAAATGATCCATCAATTTTGGCTCTCACTTCAATCAAATATTTTCTTAAATCCAGCTTCTTAGAAATTAGATATTCATATAATTTTTGCTGAAAAAGTCCTATACATGCTCAATGGGATTAAGGTCTGGACTTTGCAGGAGTTTTAATAACACTGGGATAGTGGTAGAGGGCCTGTTGCTTGCAAATATCAGTGATTGATCTTCTATGTTAAAGGTCATTATATTGGTACACCATAGATTATTTTGAGATGTTTATTCATTGTAATGTCTTGTAATGCTTTCATTAACAAAAAATACATTTTCCCGAAATTCTTTTGTCTGCTTTGCAAACATTTTACAAATGTTGGTCCACCTTGTCGATTGCTCTCTTTAAAGTATTCTGTCCTAATATTTATATTTTCTTAAAGCGTTTCTGGCAGTTTCATGATTTGCATATTATTGGAAATTACTTTTACATTGCAGAGTCAATTTTATTTCACTAGTTTTTGGACCAAAGTGAATTTGTTTCACAATTTACCTCTTTTCATGTTTATTAATTGTCTTTGGATGTCTTGATATTTTCTTGTTTTGTTTCTTTAACCTTTAACTATTTGTTTTCTTTAACCTATAAAAAACGTTGAAAACAGTTAATTTCAAGATATATCCTATTCAACAAACTGATTTTTCTAATTGTTTATGACAAGATTTCATTCTTCAACCAATATATGTTAGTTTCTTACACTTTTTTCTACAGCTAATAAATTCAATTATATTGATACCCTATGTATTTGTTGAATTTCTCATTTAAAAAGTGTCCCAATACTTTTTTGACCCCTATTTGCCTTTGAATCATATTTAAAAAGCTAGATCAAATTATAATTCTAAAATACGTATAAAATTTTCCTTACTAACTCTTTACTAAATATTTCAATATTTCTTGATTCATTTTGTTTTTAGTTCTATGTGATAAATAGTTTTATAAATAGCTTTATAGTTTCTTAAGCCAAATGTCTCAATCTTTTTTTGAGTGACTGTATGTGGTTACAGATTAAATTTTTATATCTTTGAGGTAATTATTTCTAGTTTAATTTGCATGTCACATTTTATTCTTGTATATACCTATTTTTCATGTTATTTATATTTTGTGATTTTTAATTATTGAAGTTTTTTTTTATTTTTACTTACTATGGGTAACATTGCATTATTCCAATGTATTATACATTTAACAATTAATATTTTTAAAGAGCATTTATTTCATAGAAATCCATTTAATTTGAGCACCTAAACTGTAGTGCTTAATACTAGTAAATTATTTTTTTCGTTAGAAATACTTCAAATTGTATGTTTTTTTTTTGCTCTTAAATCTAATGCACTAAATTTTACTGCATATAGCTATGCTTTTTTATACTGTCTATTTTTAGCTATTGTTTTAATAAAGCAGTGAAATAAAGGAACGTTTTCACTATTATATATATATATATATATATATATATATATATATATATATATATATAATTTACTATATGTGTTTTAAGGTGCATTTTATTAAACTTCTGTTGTTTAAAAACTTGTTTTTTATTTTATTTCCAATAGTATTATAGCTTTAATTATATCTTGCATAATGAATATATGAAATTCTCTTTTAAATTAATTGAAAGAAGATATTGTGAAATTTATGCATTAAGAAAATTTTACACTACTTTTTGTGACTTATGTATAACATATAATAATTATTTCTTGGGTTAGTTAGATGTAAATATTAATTGTTGAAACTGACTAGTAGATGTGTGGTGAAAGCTTTATAAGCCAGATAACATTCCTCAGACTGAAGTGTCACTTTTGGCTCATCGGATATGCTCTCAATACAAACCTCCAGATTGCGAGTTCGGGCATAAGGCATTCCACATCTGCTTTAATTTTTATATATGTGATATTGATTGGTGTTTAGACAATTTTGAATTGATAGTTCTGTTATTTTAAAGAGACCAAAAAGCATTTTATTATGGTCAAAGTAGATTTTAAGATTCAATAAAAAATAAGGATAATTTACTTAATATTTAAAAAAAAATATTTAAATAATTCCATCTTAAGACAATTTTTAAAATGTTCTATGCAAATCGAGAAAGATTCAGTGAACTTCAAATTATGGGAAAAAGAATACAAAATTAGTAGTTGATATTTTTATTGCATTCAGACAATGGAAAATTTTAAATTAGGTATATGGATGTTGAAAAATTGCATACTGTGAGTTTTTAAAAGGCCTTGATTGTTAATTGGAAAAACTGATGAAGCCAAATTAGTGAAAGTGTTATAATTTGAAACCAATTGGTAAAAAATGATGTATTACATATATTTTAAATTAATTATAGAAATTCATCCTTGATAATTGTGTCATTCAGTATCTATATCTATACATAGTATAAAATGAAGTTGCTTGAAAGTGTCTGTTTGTTTTAATCACAAAAATTTGAGAAATAGTTAACAGATATTGGAGGTATTTCTACCATTTTGTTGAGCATTTATTGGGGAAGGTGTTGGTACTCTAAAGTCATATCAAAATAATAAAAAAGGAGTTTTATAATTATAATTTTAATTATTTTTCTATGATTCAATATTAAGAGATGTGGTATGGATATGCAATACATTTCTTTGTTTACATCAGATTGTAAACAGCGATTCAAAATTCACTCTGCTGAAAATCACTTAAGCTCTGATCCCCCCCCCCCCATGTATAGCTTTATGTGGCTCTTTCTACGGTTACATCCAAACAAAAAAATTTTGTCTTCCCCCTTGGAGGAAAAACAGTCAATATAAAGAAATATTGTGAAGCAAGTTGCATTTTATTTTCATATCAGATTATTCAGAATAGATAAACCTGTGTGGAACAGTCGATACAATGGCTAATTTATATATATTTTAAATTTTAAAACAGATTTTCTATTGTATAATTTTAGTGAATTGTTTTGTCTATGAATATATCCTATTTTTACCTTTTTAGCAGTCTAAATATTTTTGAAAGCTTGTTTTGTAGCAATTTTTGTTAATTTCTAAATATATTTTTATGTTTGTTTGATGTTGCATAGCATGCTCATGTCATATCGGTTGGAGGCTGAACTTAAGTTTAAAGCTAATTTTTTTTTCTTGGATACTATACCAAGAGCCTAGTGAGTGTTGCTAGTATAGTTAATATTTATTTCAATATTATGAAAGATTCATGATATGGTGTTCACTCTTGAATAAAATTATAGTAATCCTGAAATACTTTTAATTTAAATCATTAACTTTTGTTGTAATTTACGAAAATTTCAGAATCAAATATATCAATATCACAGGTCTTCAGAATCAAAATATAAAATATTCTTTGTTTGTAAACTTAATAATTTTAACCTACACCATCCCCTGGTTTCCTGTGGCTTATTACTTTTATCAGTGCCAGATACCATTCATGTTTACGAGGAAAAGAATTAGACAAAGATCGCAATGTTTGAAAAAGATATATTTTTAAAATTTATCTCTCTTTTTTAAGAGTGAGTGTTACCGGAATGACGTCTCTGCTCTACTGCACTATCGAATGTAATGCCTTACTAGCGGATATATGGGAACTTCTGGCAAGGTTAGCGCCATTTTTAGTGTAATATATAATCATTGAGAAGACAGAACTGTAAAAGATTTGGAAATTCTAGTGCACCAGAAAATTAGTAAAAAAATCGATTGTGGAAGTATATCTTGAAACACATAAAATAAGGCTCGTTGATGGAAATTATACAATGATAAAAGGAAGGTTGATGGAAATTATACAATGTAAAAGTGCGTGAAATGGCATAAATTCTTCCTTTATTTCTTTTGATAACACATTAATGCCATTGAAAATTAGGAAAAAATATTGTGGCCTGAAGGGGGAAAAAAAAAGAATAAAGATTGCCAATGCGGGGATAAATTTCTTTAATTCTTGCTGCTCTTTAGAAGCAGAGGATAATACTTTTATTGTCTTATTCAATTTTGTCGTGTTAACGTTGAGGCAAACTACTTCATATATACATTAGAGTTCCATTTAAAACAATCTTAAAAATCTCACGACTATGCTGTTTTCACATTGTTATATTATGTCTTAATTATCAACAACACTCTTGATAGGCGAGGGGAGGACAGGGGGGGGGGGAAACAATTTTTTTGATTATTAAATTCCAATCGGGTCCAAAAATTGCGTATGCTAATCAATCGGAGAATCTTTGTATCTAATAATTTTATTAATAGTTCCCGCAAAAGAATTCAATGCGACGGACTGCATTGAACTACAAAATGTAAACTGCTGCTGTTTCGGATAATGAAAAGTTTGACGAAAGACTATTTTGTCAATTATATTTGATAAAATTGTCTGAATTTGAATTTTTAAACTTTCCATACCATACCCTAGCTTTTTGAAAAAGTGCCTTACTATTTATTCCGCGGGAGAAGTGTGCAGATAAGAAAATTAAGGTATGTGTTAATGGAAATTCGTAATTACTGAATTACTTATTAAATATTTTTGATTCTGAGCTTCTATTCTTCTTTGTCATTTCACAGATATGTACAATAAAGATATTCTATTTATATCCACTTAAATTCATTTAAAATTTCGTGACTTCGATCACTCAGTGATTTTGTTGTTATAACTGAATAATATTTCATTGTTTGGTTTACTTATTGTATTTAATTTATTTAACTTGTTATTAAGGTTCATTTACACTGATGTAACTGCATTATATTTTGCTACTTGCTTTATTTTAAGCTCGAAATTGTTGCAAGTGGTTGGCTGAAAAATTGGCGTGATTTTTTCTCGCCAATACGAGTGTTTATATAAACATTATTATGTAAGCTTACTTTTTATTCATCCGATATGTAGAATTATGATAATTAAGGATTTTTTTACTTTCGAAAATAATTAAGTAATCTCTGATCAATTCTTTAAATTTTTTTATTGGGATACAATAGAAGTATTTACGGGTATTTCTTTTTATACAAAGAATCAACAGATAAATGATATTACAAAAGGTTTCCTACCAGTTTTAAACTTTAAAAGATAATTGCAATAATAAATAAAATCATAAAAGATGTCTATAATATATAATATAAGATTTTATAATTTCTCTCTAATAACATGGATAGTGTTGATGTATGAATAAGCACAGTATTTTGAGGGGGTAAAAAAACTTACGTCACTTTTATAATCTGTTTTTATAAAGGCTTTTTTTAATCTGTTTGAGATAATGACAGAAAGATTTGAACATGTAATGTAAAATATAAAATGTTTTTAGGTAAATAAAAGAAATAAAATGTTTACTTAAAGAAGAAAAAGATAATTACTTTTAATTAATGCAACAAAAAACCCCCACCTTAACATGATTTAAGTCAACAAACTCAGATATTTATGTTTTGAAAACGAAAGATTATTTTCGAAACCAGTTTACTTGTTTTTGATTAGTATAATAATTTCTAAACAAGGGGGGGGGGGAACAGCTTTCCAGGAAATTAAAATCGACCAGAATTTTCAATCGCTGGAAAGCAAAAAATTGCGCGACAGATTTTGAGTTTGTCAAGATTTGGGATATGTCGCCAAAAAAGGTATCTTTACTCTCAGATTCCTGTCAAACCACGTGGCTCATGTTGCGTACACTTTCAAGCAAGAAAGATATGATTGGCTCCCTGTATTTATATACCAGCTCTATGGTCCGGTAATAACGCTGCCGACAAGCAGAAGCGTAAAAAGAGAGAGGGAAATCATTAGCCTGGTCTTAAATACCATAAGATTTTGATAGGGAAAATATTTTTTCATAGAGCTTATATACAATAAGATTCCAATGGGGATTTTGTCACTTTACAAAACTTACTTTTACTTTATGTTACTTTTTAATTTTACAAAACTTCTGTTGTATTAATTAACTAGAAAAAGTGGAATGGATCAGTAAGAGAATATTTTTATAATGAAGTTACTATGGCTAAATGAAGATAACAATTTGGAAATTAATTAGTGTTTAGCTTCATTTTAAAATATCATTATATATATATATATATAAACTCTAATTTGAATTATAATTAATTTCCAAAGTTTTGTCTTAATTTAGCCCATAGTAACTTCATTCTAAAATTTTCTATTATTTTCTGATCTATTTTCCATTTAATAAATCAAGTGAAATATAATAAAGATAATGCGTCAGTGATGACTCTATCACGTGCCGAGACGATGGATGTTAAGTCACTGGCGTAAATATTCTTTTAAAGGATTACTGAGTTTCTCTTGTCTAAAGGTCAATATGATAAAAATTCCTCTCGGGAAATCTACATGTGCATAATTTATGAGAATATTATAGTGTATAAGACCAGAGATAAGTCTTTCTCCCCTTTTTAATACCTTGTAAACCTTCTGCTGTGGTGCTGTGCTTCGTGTCTCTTGAGATGGAACAAAAACGAAATTGAAAACTCAACATGTGTTTTCTCCATAATATTAGGCTTTGATTTTACCATCCGTTTTTAATTCAAATTAATATATATATATATATATATATATATATATATATATATATATATATACTGAAGTGACAAAAGTCATGGGATAGCAATATGCAAATATACAGATGGCAGTAGTATCGCGAAAATGTATAAATGCGCAGTTCGTTTTATTGAGCTTTCATTTGTGTTCAAGTTATTCATGTGAACAGGTTTTTCGTGATTTATGGCGGCACGACGAGAATTAAGACTTTGAACGTGGAATATTAGTTGGAGCTAGACGCATGGGTCATTCCATTGCGGATATCGTTAGCGAATTCAACATTCCGAGATCCACCGTATCAAGAGTGTGCGAGAGTATGAAATTTCAGGCATCCCATCCCATCATGGACAGCGCAGTGGGCGATCACCTGCACTTAACGACCGAGACCGCCGAAGTCTGTTTAAATGGTCAATGTTAATAGACACGCAACACTTCGTCAAATAACTGCAGGAATCAATGTGGGACGTACGAGGGACGTGTCCGATAGGACTGTGCGGCGAAATTTGTGCCTTTACTGACAGCACGACATCGCCTCCAGCGACTCTCCTGGGCTCGTGAGCATATCGACTGGTCCCTAGACCAGTGGAAAACCGTGGCGTGGTCAGATGAGTCACGATTTCAGTTGTTACGAGCTGATGGTAGAGCGAGTGTGGCGCAGACCCCCACCCAAACTGGCAGCAAGGCACTGTTCAAGCTGGTGGCGGCTGTTTTTACATGGCATGGACTCGGTCCTCTGGTGCAACTGAACCGATCATTGATTGGAAATGGTTATGTTCAGCTGCTTGCAGATCACTTGCAGCCATTCATTACTTCACGTACCCACACAATGATGGGATTTTTATGGATGACAATGCACCATGTCACCGGGCCAGAACTGTTCGCTATTGGTTTTAAGAATATTCTGGACAATTCCAGCGCATGACCTGACCACCCTAGATCGCCAGATATGAATCCCATCGAGCATTATGGGACATCATCGAAAGGTCCGTTCGTGCCCAAACTCCTGCACCATCCACACTTTCACAATTATGGACGTCTATACAGACAGCATGGCTCAATATTCCAGCAGAGGACTTTGAAGCGTAGCGTCTGGTTCAAGAAAGTGAGGATGCTATATTCATACACAACAACTTTATTCAAGTACTAACTTGATTCTGGCGCTCTCTCCTTTTTTGAGAGGTTACAAAAGTGTTGCCAGTTCGGGAGTTCCTTCGCCAAAGGCGAGTAAGCACAATACGGAACATCCCCCGTGGCGTTGAAATATTAGAAATATTTAAATATTACACATAGAAATTAACAAACAATATAAAAGTGTTAAATAGATGCAAACACAATTGAATATTAATTCAAAATTTAAAGCTTAAATTACACAAAAGATACAATTGACCACACTATTTAAAATTGAAAGCTTAAGTTAGTTAAAATACACAAAGATACAACCAACACTGTAATGCACTTAGCTACCCTCCAGGAGACGAAGATTGTTCTCAATAGGCAAAACACTAATTTTTGAAAGTGGTCTCCTAAAATTACCCTTTGGGGTACGGACGTCAACCACTCTAACGTTTCCATCAGGGCCTGGAATGGACTTAATAATCCTACCCAATACCTACTTACAGGTCGGGAGTTGAGGATCTTTAATCAAAACCATCATACTAGGAATAATATTAGGTTGTTTAAATACCCACTTAGTTCGCTGTTGTAAGTGACTCAAATAGCTATTTTGCCATTGTTTCCATATGACTTGAACCAATCTCTGAGTTTTTTGCCATCTATCAAGAAGGGTTTCTCTTTTATCAGTTAGGTCTGGCTCAGGGATAGCATTTATGGGTTTTCCTAACAGGAAATGACCGGGAGTTAATACCTGGAAATCGTCTGTATCAGTTGATAAGGGAGTGAGAGGTCGTGAATTGAGGATGCCCTCAATTTGAGTAATTACAGTTAAAAATTCCTCCAACGTAAGTTTTGAGACGTTTATCACTCTCCTCAAATAATACTTGAAGGATTTTACTCCGACTTCCCAGAGGCCACCAAAATTGGGTGCCCTAGGTGGCAAAAATTTCCATTTTATGACCTCTGAAACCAACAGACTTGCAATCTCTTCATTTTTTACGACAATTTTATAGAGATGCTTCAGTTCTGCTGAAGCACCTGTGAAATTCGTAGCATTATCGCTAAAAAGAATTGAACTCTTGCCACGACGTGCAAAAAATCGTTTCAAAGTGGCAATTAGAGCGTCTACTGTCAAATCTGACACAAAGTCCAAGTGAACTGCTTTAGTTGCCATGCAGACAAAAATGACTACATAGACTTTCTGAAATGTACCCTTTCTCTGTCCCTTATATTTGATCAGAAATGGACCACATAAATCTAGTCCTGCTTTTTGAAAAGCTGAACTTGGCGTTACTCTTTCAGACGGCAGATCCCCCATAATCTGATTAGCGACAACTGGGTTAATTTTGAAGCATTCTACACATTTATGAACGACCTTTCGCGCTATGCTTCTACCACCCAAAGGCCAATATTTTAAGCGTACGGTATTTAATAGTTCCTGTTGACCAACATGAAAATCTCGCCTGTGATAATACAAAAATATGTTTAACTAACTTATTTCCAGCAGGCAGAATTATGGGATATTTTTGGTTGCAACTCACATTAGATTGGGAAATTCTACCCCCGACTCTTAACAAACCATTTTTATCAATAAAAGGATTGAGAAATCTTAGCTTGCTTGACCGAGGAACTGAAGATCCTCCTTTTAAGGCAGATATCTCAAGAGAAAAGTATCTTTCTTGAAAATGTTTAATAAGAAAGACCTCTGCCTTACCATATTCTTCAAGGGTAACTGAATCCCCTTGTTTTTCACCAGCTTTACAATTTCTAATAAATCTGAAAATAAAGACTAAAATTCTAATCAATTTATGAAAATTATTTGTAAGATCAAGCAAGTTTTCAATGAAATTAGAGTCAATAGTCAGCTTTAGAGTCAATTGAGAAATGGGTTTTAGTTCATTTTTATAACACTGATCAGTCACAGCACTGGAAACCTGTAAGCTGACAGGAGTAACTGCAGCTAACTTCTCCAAATCAGGACCCTTCCACCACAAGTCGTTAGCTGTAAGTGCCCTCACATCCAGACCACGGGAGATGACATCGGCTGGGTTGCACTCTGACGGGACATGCTTCCATTGGAAACCCTTGGTTAACTGCTGGATCTGGGACACTCGATTGCCGACGAATGTCTTGAGCAAACTTGGAGCGGTATTAATCCACGCGAGAGTGATTGTAGAATCCGACCATAATTGCACGGACTCTATCTGCATCTTTAGAGCTGATATGACCCTTTGAGTAAGCTTCGACAGAAGAAGGCATGCACACAGTTCAAGCCTCGGTATTGTCATGAACTTGGTCGGAGCAACACGTGATTTACTGCACAGGAGTTGGCAATTTGATTCACCGGCGCTAGACACTGTCTGGAGGTAAATCACAGCTGCGTAACATTTCGAGGAAGCGTCCGCAAATCCGAGAAGCACTACACGGATGGCATTAGTCTTAAGAAAGCATCTAGGTATCTTGATTTTCTCCAAGTCAGGCAGTGTCCTAATGAAATTCTCCCATTGATTTGAAATATCTGGGGGAAGTATTTCATACCAGTCTAATTTACGCAACCAGAGCTGTTGCATAAAAATCTTGGCTTTGGAAATGACGGGACCCAGAAGTCCAAGAGGATCATAAATGCGTGCAATCTGGGACAAGACATCTCGTTTTGTATAGCTGCGATCAATGCTGACGTTGGCTTTATAAGTGAAGGGATCACTTGTACTGTTCCAAATCATGACCAGAGTCTTTACCTGGATTTCCTCAGAATTCCTGTCAAGAGAAAATTCCTCCTGCCGAGTAGTAGGAGAAAGGTTCGTACACCACTTGTGCAACGTCATTCCTCCTCTTTGAAGAAGCTGCTTTAATTCAAGCTGAAGGGTCTCAAATTCCGTTAATTCCGAAGAATCCGAGAGACAGTCATCCATGTAAAAGTCTTGACGGAGAACCTTTGAAGCCAGTGGAAAGTTCTTTTCTTCATCCAAAGCGAGTTGCTGCAAAACCTTCGTTGCCAAGTACGGAGCGCTTGCAGTACCATATGTCACCGTTCGTAATTCATACACTTTAGTGGGAGACGATTTATTACATTTCCATAAGATTCTTTGCAGCTTAGTCTCAGATTCATCTAACTAATTTATTCCTCACTATTGCAAACCTTTTGAGGTTCGACTTCCTCCATTTTCCAGAAGTTGGTCAGCGTTTTGTCCAAAGAGTCTAAAGTTTTTGTCATAAGGCATTGTTTGGTAGAAGTATTTGAATTATCGTCTGAAATGTCACCCGAAACCAGATATCCAAAACTACTAGATTGCAGAAATAAATTATTCCCAATCTTAATTTTATCCTTCTCTAAAAACGCGAAGAATAATTCTGCACCCAACAACATATCTACTCTTTGAGGAATAAAAAATGATGGGCCAGCCAGATGTATATTGCTAGGAATATTTAAAAGCTCAGCGTTAATTTTCTTAGAAGGCGAGAAGTTACTAATCTTTGGCACAAGCAAAAATTCAATTTCCCATTGCGCATCATTATTTGCATTTGAGATATGAGCCGAAATCTTTTTGTTTATGTTAAAAGATGAATCATTCAAACCACTTTTTGGAATATTTATTCTTTCTTTTTGTAAACCTAAAGCGTCTGCTGCTTTTGAGCATATGAAACTTGATTCTGACGCAGAGTCGAGAATGCATCTTAGTGGCCTTCTAATTCCCCTAGAATCCTTAACATAAATTATTGCAGTATTAATCAAAATATTTTTATTATTCCCGTTAGTATGGAAAGAAACAAGAGCATTTTCTGAAGTTGAATTTAATTCTGAACGGTTTACGACTTCCGGTGATGACTTTGCAGCTGGCGTCAGTGCGTCAAGGTCAACTCTAAAACCAGATGCGGGCGTTGAATATCTATGTAGCAATGTATGATGCCTCCGGTTACAAACAAAACAAGAATTATTCGATTTACAAGCAGAAACAGCGTGAAATTCACTTAGACAGTTAATGCAAAGCCGAAGTTTTTTAACCAAATCAGTTCTGTCGGCTAGTTTCATTGCCTTAAATTTATCGCAGTGATGCAAAGCGTGCGATTCCGTTTTGCAGGCATTACACAACTTTAATTTGTTACTAGATTTAACAAAAAAGGATTTTGATCGTTCCGAATTCGATTTCAAGGGAATGCCGGCATTAATGCTGCTCAAAATTTGGCATCTTCTTTCTAGAAATTCCAAACATACATCAAAATCAGGTACTTCGTTATCTTTTTAAAGTTAGTTCATATTGTTTCCTTGTTTCTCTATCTAGTTTTTCTAAAACCACATTTAATAATAACGCGTTTGACAATTTATCTCTTTCAAAGTCTAAGATTTTCAAAGATCTCAGATTTTTTTTAACGTTATCTAAAAGAATGCGCAAGTCTTCAGAAGATTCACGTTTCATCACCTGCAAATTGAGAATGCTTTTGATATGAGAGTCTACCATCATTCGTTTGTTTTCGTATCTTAGCTCAAGAGCTTTAAAAAGCGAAGAAAAATTATCATCAGAAGTTTCAATTTTCTTTGCCTCTCCATTCAGAGAACCGCGCAAATAATGCAGTTTTTCGCTATCAGAAAGCAGAGAATTTTGATTTACAAGACTGTTAACTTGAGTTTTAAATAAATTCCAATCTTCAAATTTCCCGGTAAAGACCGGAAGTGGAATTTTAGGTAGTTTTACCGGTGTAGCTTTATGCTGATCAGCATCGTATTTCAATTTATTAATAGAAGTTTTAAAACTTACTTCTAAATTTTGCAGGCCATCCTCCACCGAATTCAGATCTGGTAGTGCTTCAGTGTATATCGTTTCATCCGTTATCCTGTAATAATCGTCCTTTAATAGTTCAAATTTATCCTGAAGCTTTATTAGAACGTCTAATTTAGCCTTAAGTTCCGGTACTGAAAGGTCAGTATGCGTCTGTAGATCCTTTGCCATTTTTGTAAGCTGACCTTTGATGTTGCCGCGTTTGCGGTTCAAGGTAGTGATGTCGACTTCGTTTGCCATGATTTGACCATGTACAAAATACAGCGAAATGCACTAAACAAAGCCGCGTATATGAAGCGTAAACTAATTAACTCCATTAGTTCCGGTGCGACGGACCATTATGAAGCGTAGCGTCTGGTTCAAGAAAGCGAGGATGCTATATTCATACACAACAACTTTATTCAAGTACTAACTAGATTCTGGCGCTCTCTCCTTTTTTGAGAGGTTACAAAAGTGTTGCCAGTTCGGGAGTTCCTTCGCCAAAGGCGAGTAAGCACAATACGGAACAGACTTCCAACGACTTGTGGACTCCACGACACATCGAGTTGTTGCACTTCACCGGAGCAAAAGGAGGACCGACACGATATTAACAGTCATCCCATGACCTTTGTCACTTCAGTATATATATATATATATATATATATATATATATATATATATATATAT
>JAOUZG010027617.1:8831693-8844484 GCA_026289955.1 Argiope argentata
TATATAATATAGGGAGGAGGAAGGAATTATTTTTTTTCTCCTCCGTATTTTATATGCTCATTTATACACTTTTAAATTAATGAGAAATTTTTCCTTTCACTGAGATTGATTATTTATATCTTTTTATTATTATTATTATATATTTACTGATTTGCGTTTTAGTGATCACAATTAAAATTTAAAAACTATTTCTGAAATAGATATATCTTATTTGTTTAAAAATATTTCTTATACATAGAATATAAATTATTTTTCTACTTATTTTTCACTTAAGAATATACCCAATTGTTATAATGCATGCTTATAAATTTATGAATAAAAAACTATTTATAATATTCAGCTTACTTGTTAATTTTAATATATATTCTAAGCAAAAATGTTTTTCAATATGAAGTCTACATATAGAAGAGAGATAAAAATACCATTACGTTTTGTTATCATTGTTACATGTATGATTTAGATAAAAAAAAATTATGAAATATATTCACAGAATAAGAACATAATGGTCTCCTCTAGGTGAATTTTGTCAGTTACATAATTAGTGCACCACAAGAAAAATGAAAATAAATAAATATTTTAAAATAACTGGAACATTAATATAACTTTCTTATTGTTCAGATTTAGCATATTCAGATTAATTTTTGTTTGAATTTATAAAAGCATAAGAGTAGAAAAAATTTGATAAAATGAGGTAGAATGTTTGTAATTCTACTATGTCTTTTTGTTCATTCAGATTCTTTTTATCAGAGATTTTTTTTAAAAAAAGAGTGAGAGTGAGAACTCTCAATATGTTTGAAAAACTATGTAGATGTTAAAGGAAAATATGAAGAATAATAACTTTGCATCATTTTATAAAATAGTATTACAGAATAGATCTTTTGAAAAGTCCTCATTTACATTTGATTCAGCCTGATATTTCAGTTGACAATTGGAACTTCCATTGCTATATTGCCACATATAAGGTGATTGATTTCTACCATGGAACTCATCTTTCTTACGCCTGAGTCGATTTTTTTTTTAAATACAAATTTGGTACAGTGTCTAGGATTGTAAGTCCAGTTTTAGACTAACTATTGTCTTAAAATCCTGAATTCACCACAGAATTTTTTTTATTATTAATAAAATTTTTATTAATAATGATTTATGTAAAAAAATCATGAAAAAGCTACTATTTTCTATATGTAAGTCACATTTTATTTTTCTTTGGTAATGAAATCTGAAATACTTCTGGTATACTGAATCAGAGAAAATGTTTCCGACTTTCTTTTGACCATGGACTATTCTATAATGTGCTGAATCACACCTTACTGAACATAGAGTAAGTACTTTTATCATCACCAGGATGTGTTCTTTTAAAGGCAAAACCAAATTAAAATCTTTTTCAATATGTAGTTATTCTAATGAAAAAGGAAAGGTTTTAGAACATTCTGTTTACTGTGTAGAATTCCCCTCTTCCTGAAAGTTTCACAAACTATCCAAATAATAATTAAATGCTGTAAGATTTAGATACCTCATTTTAGACTTGAAGCTATAAAAACAGTTAAATATTTACAATTGAGTTAATTTTTCTTTTCATTTTTTTTTTCCTTCTCCATGGAGCTCCATGCTTAGCAAAAGAAGCCAGTGCTTCAGAAATTCCCATCAAAATGGAGAAATCTTGCTTTTTAATAAGGGGGAAAATTCTATTTAATTTTTTTACTATGGCTTCAATTTTAAAGAGAGCAAACTGCATTTTTTAAAGAAACAAACTTTCTTGCAATAATGACTTTCTTTTTTGTCATAAATATATACGTAATGAGATTTTCTTGTCTTTTTAATATACAATTTACTTAGTTTATAGTCAATGGATTTCTCATTTTTAAAAAATATTTATCACATAGGGATTTTTTTTTGCTTAAGAATTTATATGTTCATCAATTTTCACTCTCTATATTTACCCCTCTTCAGTCCAGATAAGTTATATGTTATAAAATTATTATATACTATTATACAATTAAATATTGAGCAATATATACAATTAAATATTACTTTAATGAATTAAAACAATGCATGACAAAATTATTCATTTCACCCAGATGAAGTAATTAGTATTATTTATTTATTCATATGCATTTAAACCGTTTATTCATCCAGGGGCATTTAAATGCATTGTGAGTGAAAGTGATGTTATCTGTTGATTATCAAAAGCAAATTTCTATGTAGAGATAACTGATACCAAAGAGGTTTAAATTTGATAATTCATAAAATTACATGAAAAATAAATTGAATGGATTTTTTCAGATTATTTTTGTATAGTTTTTTTCTTCCTCAGAAATTTGCCATTTTAAATCTATAAACGTGTATTCTAAAAAAATTGACTTAAAAAGCACATTTCAATCAGAATAAAAGTTTCTTCTATTCAGATTATCATAATCATAATATGCCACGTGCTTTATATTCAGATGTGTGTATTTTTTGAAATATATCTTAAAAGGAATTTTACTGTTACTGTTTTTATATTTTCATATATTTTTAAAGTTTTAATAAAAGACTTGCTTAAAATTTTTAAATTTAAAATTATCTATTTGAATAAATTATTAATTTACACCTCACATTTACATGATAATGATGCTTTTTATAAATCTACAAGCAGGCTTTTGTGCTTCTCTTCTACAACTGTCCATTATACATTAAATGGTTCAGTTCTTCTTTTTTCCATTATTCTTTTTAATTATTCAAATACTTGGAAAATGTTATTTTCAAATACTCATGTGTTACATTTGCTCACTTCCGTTCGTCACAGTCGTGTGCGTAGCTTACTTTAGTTTCTCAATAAGAACGTTCCGGTTTTTTAACCGTTTTGGCTATTCTACCATAGAAATAGGTGGCGATGTTCACATTTGTTTTGTTTTTCATTCGTATTCAAAATAGATGGCCAGCTGTTACAAACAACGTTTCTAACTTATATAAAGCGGATATGATAGTACATAAAAATGTATTTGCATAATTTATTATTATTTTTAATTTTTACGATTTATTATGCTCTATAATCATTAATATTCTTTTTCTACTAATAATTAAATGAATATGTGTGTATTTATAAGGGGATAGAAATGTGAAATGAAGTAAAAATTTATCATGTTTGGGCGATAATTTACAAAAATATTTCTGCACAAGGGGAATTTTACACATTAAATTTTAGAATTCAAATAAAATGTTATTTTTCTTTACTTTCAGCATTTTTTAAAATAAAATTTTTTGTATAGTTTTAATAATAATGTAGAATTTGTTTCTTCTTTGTTTTGTTAATTTGGAGGGAAATATTGTTATTTTGCAGGAAATGTTACTTAAATCATTGTAATAAAATATATTGTCTTGCTATATTTTTTTATTTGTATATTTACACCTATTGTTCGTAGAACATATATATGTGAAGTATCATAATAACAACTAACAGGTTATTTTAATATTACTGATTGAAATTATTAATATTTCATATCATTTGATCATTGATTCTAGAATAACTGAAATTAATTATGATTTAACTTTGATGTAATTAACTATGACTTTACTCATTCACAGTTTCACCTTAGATTGTAAACAAATAAAAATTTACCCCCCCCCTACACACATTTAGGTGCTTCGGTAGTTTTTTTGCTAATTAAGTTCATAGTGTATAGTTATTTCCATGATTTGTGAGAAATTATATTTTGTCTAAGTTTCTATTAAATTATTAACGAGTTGTGATATTTACTGATGTATATGCATGCTAATTCATGATCAAAGAAATTGTCTTTATGTAATGAAAGGTGCATAATATTGACATAGAAAAGTTCACTTTTGGGATTTATCATAATTATAAATCTTTGAAGAGGAAGCAAGCTATTAATAGAATGGAGATACATAGAAAACTTTGCAGTAACAGTCGCAAGAAATCATTTTTATTAAAAATTCAGTCAACAACTTGAACAAACTGAGCACTCTTTCCAGTTACATCTAATAAGGAATCATATGCATAAGTATATTCTAAGAATATTCTTAGCATAAGCCTCCCATTTAAGAAAAAGAGACATTTTGTGTAAAAAATACAAACTTATTGACATTTGAACCTGAATCTAAGAATATACTAGGTCTATTGTAAATCTTAAAGATATTAGATAATACTTAACTTATCAATAGCATTAATAATTTTAAATCAGTGATATAAAAACAATTAGGATTACATATATCTACAAATATGAAGTGTCATAGACAAAAATATATGAATAGGTGTAGTAATGTAATGCATTTATAATATAGAGATAAAAAATAAAGACCTAAAAACATATTGAGACAACAATAAATAATAATTTGAAAGTTGATAAGGAGTTTTATTATTATTATTCCTTTCAGAACAAAGTTGTTACTCCTTATTAACAAAATTTCAGGGATAGAAATCATAAAGGAAATGTAATAAAACTGAAATGGTTGCAATAATGTATCTAAATCATTTCAAAAAGTTACAAAAATCGATTCAAAAATTGACTGATGTTTTTATGTCATCAGCTTACTTGATTTGACTAGATTTTGAATATACCCGGGACAATATACAAACGAGTGAATTTATTGTCTGTGCAGATAAAATCAAATGATTTAAATTGTATGTCATTCTGCAGTACATACTCGTAATCGTTTCTCCAAATATATTTTATATAATTGATAGAACCTGGAGCTGCCAAGTACTGAATGAAAATCAATGATAGATTGTATATAGTGAATTGCTGATAGGACTTACATTAAATTAATTAGAATTTTTTACAAAAAAATGTGTAAAGGCTTTTCATTTGATATACACAATATATATTTATTCACTTTATATATTGACAATTATAAAAGGACAATTATCTTAACACTTATTGCAAGTAACAAGCTTAGATCAAAATTGCTGAAACAAATATAGAAAAATGCACATTTAACTATTATAATTAGACATTTATAGAATTCTATGATTTTGTGTGCTACATGTCTATATTTAACTCATTATTAATACTTTGTTGATACTAAAACTGTATTTACATAAAATTATTTATTAAAATTATTATTATTATGGAATAGTCTCAATAACACTTGGAATATTGCTTACAAAAATTGAATAAATATCTATTATATTGAACATAATATATATAATTTATACTTGAGTGATACTGTTCACTCCCAGAAAGAATATTTTCCCCCGAAAGTTCGCATTTTTAAAGAATTTTTCTAAAATAAATAGTAATTAAAAAATAATTAGCGAACACTTTAAACATATTTTATGTGTAAAACATGGAAGTATTCTTCCGATTCACATTGAGCCTAATGCTATCCAACTTTTTAAGGGCTATTATAAAATTTATAATCTCATTTAAAGTTATTTCAATTTATAAACTATTTCAATAATAAATTAAAATATCACAAACAAAATGGAACAAATAGTGTTACTTTCAATTGAAAAAAATATTTAAATAGTTTTTCTTCCGTAAAAATGTGCTTACATAGACTTATAATTTTTTAATCTTTTTCTAATTGCAACGATTTTATTTAATTACTGCCTATTGTTACAGTATTTTTTTCTAAAAAAATCTGACATGTTTTTATATAATTCTTGTAAGAAAAGTTTTATAATCAGATACGGCGTTAATTTTCTTAAGTTTTTCTTTCAATTACTTTTCACATCAGAAACTATTAATTTGATTGTGCTTTTAATTTTTGAATCGATTTTATATAAATATATCTTAATAAAACGACTATCAAAATATTTATTCAGATAATATTAATAGATAACGCATTAAGTAAAGGCAAACCATGCAGTTAAGATTTTTTTTAAAGGCTAGGATATTTGCTTTTTTTGCTAGGATATTTGCTTGCAATAGCTCAGAGTGGAAAAAAAGTCACTTAAAGATAAGAAAATGTGTCTAAAAAGGAAAATAGAGGAGTTCAAATTCAAGGTATAACTGTTTTGTATAAAATACATAGGCATTTTAAAGTCTAAATATTCACATATAAATGGAATCTAATTGAGTTGAACATATGCCACATGTTTTATTTTTCATATTGAAGCATTAAATAAAGAAATAAGTTTGAACAAGTATTTACAAAATATTTCCTCTTACCTTTTTGAATGACAACATGCCCCCATATATTTTCCGCATTCTTTTCCGCATTGTTCCTATTCATTGTTGTAATCCTTATCCATAATTTTTAGGTGTATGATCAAACTATATATATATAAAAGGATATTTGACTGAATATCGAACATTTTTTTATTAACTATTATGGATTTCTGCTAAGTTTCTTTTGAACTCGGTTTATTTTATACGCCCTTCATTTATTTAACAGCATGCTTTTAGTATGATATATCATCTAAGCACAATCGATTCAAATTTGCATGCATTTCTTTTACATTGATTACGCTAAAAGACACACGAGTGTGAAGCATCCGAAATAAACTTTACAATATCCGGTCTTAGAAGTGGGGTTGACGAAAATCAAGAATCCAAGGGAAATTATTTCAACAGGAGTTCCTCTCTTAACCCTTTCGCGACGGCGCGCCTGTGCCACTCTTCGCTATTTTTCGCAACAGAGTGACTGACTATACTTCGCCACGTTTTCGCCGCCGTATCTAGATGACGTCAGCCTCTGTGGACGAAAAAGTGGCTGCCGTATATATACGGCGTCAGCCTCTGTGGACGAAAAAGTGGCTGCCGTATATATACGGCGTCAGCCGCTGTGGACGAAAAAGTGGCTGCCGTATATATACGGCGTCAGCCGCTGTGATGCATCAAGTGACTGCCGTATATATACGGCAACCGTCGCGAAAGGGTTAAAGACGATGGAAGCTCTAATATTTTCTTCAATGTGCAGATGTTAAAGATAAATGACGTTTCCCCCTTTCTTTCTGAATAAGGAGGGATTTATGAGAATTAACGTGCGTTTTTTTCCCCGTGTGTGTTTACTAATCGACAGTGTCTTGTTTATTAATTTTCTTCACATCCCTATATAAAGCAGAAGCATTATTTGCCTTGAAAAATTAAATAATAATTATAAACGTTGTACAAATTTTTATGTTAGAGCTTCTTTATTTTATCAAGTGTTATTCTACATATATTATTATCCAATATTAGGAATTTATAAAATACTGTAGTGTTGTTTATTAATTCATATTTTTGTAATTGGAAGATTTTATAAGTATTACGAAAGACCCAGTAGATAAAATTTTTTCTTAAATTCGAACCAAATTCAAAGTAATTTAAAACGCACTCTTCATTAAAGACCTATTGAATATTTACATAATCATACTTCAACAAATTTAAGTGATTTTTTACTACAATTTGTATTTCGAACTATAAACTAAATTCTAAATGGAAATATAATTATATTTTCCAAAATTCGATCTTTATACAACTAAATCTCATAAAAATAGATTCAAATTTGATGCTGAGTAAAAGAACCGAAGACTTTTATTTACAAATATCTTAGAAATTTTTTTAACATGAGAGAAAAATTATGTTAAATATCTGAATAAAAAAAGATTAAGAAGGTGAAAAATTATATTAAGCTAATTAATGCTCAATGCAATTCAATTAAATATAAAATTAATTATTGTGAGTTATTTTAAATCTAAATCATTGAAATTGTGCGTGATTCCCCCTCCTCTCTACCCCATGTTGTGTAACTTCTTCCGTCGCCTCTGCATAAATTGCATTTTAAATTGTTACATTTATGTAATAAAAAACTTAATTCGATATTTGAAGATTCAGCTAATAACTGAATTCAGTTACTGTTCCGTCAATATTGGCTGTGATTTATTAGCTGATAAATTTTTGAATTTTGAATGAATGCATCTAAAGATGTCTATTTATAATGTTTTATTCTAGATGCATATATAATCCATTTTTGATTCGAAAAATTTTTCGATTAAAAAAACAAATTTTTTAATAAATTATTTGAAGAAATTTTCAATTAAAATAAATTTGTCGGATATATGACTTTTATTCCAAATTATTGATATAAAATGTAACATTGACAACTATTTCAAACAACTCACACATTTTGATTATTTATTACTACTATTACTATTTTTGAGTTTTCACGTTTCCTGTTCCTGTACTACACTGAAATGCCCCCCCCCCCCCACCAAAAAACAAACAAACCTACTACATTTATTCAATATCGTGTAGAGCCCCACGCGTTCCGCAGCACGACGTGGCATGGATTCCACTAATTTCTGAAGATATTCTATAGACAGTTTATACCATGATTCTTGCAGGGTAGTCCACAAAGCCATGCGAGGTGGTGGAGATCTTCTAAGGACAGCACATTGCAAAACAGATATGGTCGATAATGCTCATGTCAGGAGAATTAAGTGACCAAGAGAGGGAAAGAAATTGAGATGAGTGTTTCTCAAGCTATTCGGTACTAATTGTAGACCTGTGGGTGGCGCGTTATTCTGTTGGAATTGTCCACGTTTGTCTGAATGCACACAAAACATGAATGCATGCAGAGAGTCAGAAAGGATGTTAAAGTACCGCCGACCTGTTGTGGTAGAGTCTACACACAATAACGGTCCCATTTCATGTTAACTTCTTGCCTTTTACACTCACAGAGCTCCACCAGCTTGAACAGTTTCTTGTAGGGATGAGAAATCTATAGATTCATGGAGTTTTCTCCACATTATACAGTCAGCCACCCTGTACTTTTGGAAGCGTGATTCCTTAGACCACACAACGTTTTTCCAATCATTAAGAGTCCAATGGCGGTGATGGCGAGTGCAGATAAGTGACAGAGCTTCGTGCCGCTGAATCACCATTACACGAGATGATTTGTTGCTGCGAAAGCCCATATCAATTATGTTACGTTACATAATACGTACACTGTCACTTGTTGATGAGCCGGCATTCAAATCCGCAACAATTTGTGGAAGAGTTGAACGTCTATCTCGTGTAACGATTATTTTCAGGTGTCGATAATCCCTTTCTATCAAGGCCTTTTTCAAGCAGCACCACTGTCGGAGACTTAAAGTTTTACCGAAAACCTGGTATTCGCTGTACACCCTAGAAATTGTCCGGCGTAAAATCTGAATTTCGCAATTCATCCCTATGTTTTCTTCATTTTCCTTATCGCGCAAGAAACAAAGCTTTTTGGCATTTATTGTCTTCCCATCAATGTTGGATTTCCTTCTTCTGGACATAATGAGATTTGAATCGCTGTTTAAAATCTCACGTAAGCAAAAAATGTGTCTCATATGCTTACCATAGCTCTTGCTATTTGCACATGCGCAATTTGAGATTTTTTTGTGTGGTTCCAACATACAAATGCTTTCAGGGGAATTCAATTTATTCTATGTATAGATGTGGAAATTGCCAAAAAGTGAGCACAAAGTTAAAAATAAAAGCTAAAGTAAGCTTAATTCTTATTACTTTCCTGTTATAAATAGAATTTAGCTGGAAGGGGTCCTCAAAATAATTTTGCGCCTGTGGCTTCATGCTGTCATAATCCGTCATTGGATTCAGATACATTTTGGATAGTAAAATTGGGCATCTTTTAAGCAATTTTTTTTAAAAAATTTTATTTAAAAATCTAAATAACAAACAATTAATCAAAATCTTCATTTTATACTCTGTATAGATGTATATAAAAATTTTTTGAAACAGATATAGAGTCGTTGCTGAAATCAAAGAGAAAACAAGGTGAATTTTTTAAGTTCGTTTTATTCCCTCCCGAAAAGGCATTATTTATTTACAAGCGGAGCGGGCAAGGTACGTCCGAGAGAAAGCAGAAGAGTATTAAAAAATTTCTCCCTGGCTTTAAATACCATAAGATTTTGATAGGGAAAATATTTTTTCTCAGTGCTAATATGCAATGAGATTCCTAAAGGGATTTTCCTGACATGCGCAGAAGCAGGCAAGGGAAACACAGGTATCTTTTAGAAGATTTTGTTTAGATCTGCACTTTCTTGTCCCTTCACTCGGAGTGTGGAAACCTGTCGACTTTTAGCTGATTCAGCAATTTTAAAAAGCTTCTGTTGAATTAATTAAATAAAATAGTGGAATAGGATAAGGAAATTAGATAATATTTTAGAATGAAGTTACTATGGGATAAATTAAGAAAAAATTTTAGAAATTAATTAAGGTTTAATTTATTCTATTATTCTCAAAGGCAAGTGAGACTCAACAAGATTATTAAATTAGAAATAAGAAAGAATTATTATAGACTAGCTTTTACCCGCAAATTCGTACATATGGAAAACCACACAACTACCCCCCCCCCCCCAAAAAAAAAAAAATTTACAGTGCGTACCTGAAATAAAGTAAAACCACAAATTAAGTTCTTATTTCTTTAAAATCAAGTCAAGTATGTTTTATTTATCGATCAATATTGATATAACTTCAACAGTATTATACACATATTCTTCAAACTTTTAATTAAAAAGAAAACGTAGTTGCCAACAATTACAACACGCAGTACATGCGTGAATTTTAAACACCAATTGGAGCATCGCAAATGAATTTTGCGTCAGTTGGCTTAATGCAATACAGATTAGAAATTTTTAAGTTCCTTTATTCTCTTATTTCAATTCAAAAGTACTTGAAAATGAATACGAAAAATCTATGAATTAACAATTTTTAATTTTAAGTGCATCAAACACTAAGAAAATAAACAGGATCGTTTGAAATAATCGGACGAAAATATGTTAAACCTAACCTCATTAGAGTAGGAAAAAAAAAAAAAAACTGTAGTCTTACTGAATTGGCGGTGGGGAAATGAAGATTTTTGGCGGAAAAGTAAGAAAAGTGCCGTTTTTACTATTTTCCCCGCAACTTTTTCCGTTTTTTTTTCTCTATAAAAACCTTGCTCATGTCTTAGTAAAAATATTTTTAAAAAAAATCCGAATTGGTCGAGCCGCTGTCGAATTTTGTGAATAGCAACATATTTGGCGATCCATTTTTATTTATATAGATAATAATAAAGCAATAGGTTATTAAATGTAAAATCAATATTGTTATGATTTCACTCAAATCAAACATCAATGTAATTCTTTTTTATAACAAAGTAGTTGGACTGTAAATAATAAACATAAAATCCAAAATAAATAAATAAATAAAAACTTGGAAATGTAAATAATAATTGTGAAATTGAAAGGTTTCATATCAAATATTTGGAACTGAAATCTTAAAAATAAGATTAAAAAATAGCAAATGGAAAATTTGGAATTAAAAATAATTGTAAAATTGAATAGTTTCATACAAAACTTTTTGTAGTGGAAATGAATGCAAGATTCAAAGATTTCATACAAAACACTTGTAAATGAATATACCAAATACAAGATTCAAAATACTCTTATAAGTATTTGAATATATATATATATATATATATATATATAAATTTGGTAATAAAAAAAACATTTGTATTTGTAAAAAAAATAAGTATTTTGACACATGTGATAATCGAAGGTAGCTTGGTGATTGTCAGAGGTGTAAAGATTTCCCCTGGGGCATTTACAACATTATTCTAATTATAATGTGCCATTTTGTAGTATGTAAGAATCCTGAATATTTACTTTCTTCATTCAGAAAGTCTGTATGTATAATAAAACATAAAGAAATCTGACACAATAAAACAGGGCAATTTAATTACAATCAGAGGTGTTACAAATTTCATTTGAAGTATTCACTAATTTTTTCTGATATTATATGTCATGACTTTTTATATTTATTTATTTTTAATTTAAAGATAAATTTTATTTATTTGGGGAAATCGTTTTTTAAATTTTAATAACATATAAATTTTAAATAATAGATTTGAAGGGAGGAGTTAAAAACTCGTAATATTTTAAATAATAATATGAAAAAAATTATTTGCAATTGCATTGTAATTGAAAAATGCAATTCAAAACAAAATCGAAATTACAAAATATAAATCTTGACTTTCACCCATAGATAGAGGCTTTTTTTGAAGAATCGTAAAAGGCATTTTTTAGCACTTGCACTTAAGCTTATTGTTTCCATCCTTTTTCGTTAAGTTTTTTCCCCTCTCTTCCTTAAATAAATTGTGCAAAACAGCTTTCAATTTTAGAGTAATTAACATCATCGTTATACTTTCTTTAGTTGTTGATAATTTTATATAGAGCTATTAAATTTAATTATACATAAACACGTGAAATATATATTAATTGATTTTAAGCTCAGGAATAAGTATTTGGCATAAAAATAATTTCAGAGAATAATTATAAAACTTTTTAAGATAGTATTTTTTCCTTAAAATATTTTAATGGACAATTTTTTAAACTTTTTTTAAAAGTAAAAATTTATAAAGGTGATTGCATTTTAAGTGAAATTGGGAGAGCTACTTTAGCCATCTGATTTTTTAAAAAACCGAGTTCTCAAGAAGCACCACGAGGAGGTGTAATTGCACTTTGCGTCTCAAATTTTTTATTTTTCATTCTTCAACAATTTAAATTCGATTATTAATATATATATTTTGTTTCCATGTATACAATTAACCCTCCAAGCGTCAACCCCGTAAATAGACGGAATCTCTTCTCCCTTCAAAACGTTAAACCCATGAATAGACGGAAATTTAAATCCCCTTAAAACTGTCACTGCCCGTACTTTTACGGGTCCACTTTTTCGCTTCCCCCAAACTCAAACTGCGAGATAATGAGAAAGAAATGTGAGATAAGGAGAAGCCAATCGTTATCAGTGGACGATAGGAATGCTGTCTTCCTGGTCGCGTTCTTTTAAGCAGTTTAAAATTTCGTTTACATTCTCAACCTTACTTTTGAGATTTTGAGA
>JAOUZG010027617.1:8844884-8863064 GCA_026289955.1 Argiope argentata
ATTTATGCATTTCATTCGTAAGAATTTATGTATTTTTTTAAAAAAAATTCTTAAGAATTTATGCCAATTTGTATAATTTTATTCAAAGATTGATTAATTTAGTGATGAGCGTAATACGCATGCCTTTAGAAATAATATTTTGAAAGCGCATTTTAGAATACTAAAGTACATTGGAAATACTCTGAAAGAATCTTTTTTTTTTCAAGAATTAAATCACTTGCTCGTAATTTCGAAATATAATTTCACATTACGAGGGGATTAAAAATTTTGAGAAACTTATTACAATAAAAAAATAATAGGCGAACACTTTCAATTCATAAAAATTAGATTCGTATCGTATTAAGTACAACATAATTTATTTCTAATTTAAATTATATGTAGTGTTTCATGAAATAATCAGAAATTCTCTAAAACACAATCATATTTTCTGTGTTCAATCTATGTTATTTCGATCGGCTGAAAGAAACATGGTCTTCGAAATCGAAAGACTGCGATAAGCAACAGCTGTAACTCACAACATGACATCGGCTAATCTGCCTTCCCCCTGCTGTGCGGTTATAGCCGCAAAAGGGGAAAGCAATCCTTTTGTCCAAACCCTGACACTTTTAAGAACAAACCTGTTATTCAGACGCGCCGCTTTCGGTAAGTATTGCATTCTGAATATCGCCGCCTGGAGGGTTAAGGTGCACGGATGATATCCAGTTTTCTCTTTTTGCTTTTACTTAACTTTGCATTATTATTTTTGAGCTTGGATTAATTATTTAAAAATATATAATAAAAACATAAATTTTTGATTGTGCTCTACTTTTGTTAATTGACATGTACGACTGTATGCCTGCAATATTTAAATCTGAAATTTTACTTAATATCAATTTTTTTGATGCTGATCGTATATTTTCTGAGTGGAAACTATCATTATCTATTAAAATAAGTTAAAAAATTTTGAAACTTGCTCCAAAAATTTTAACGATGTCTTTATCTGAATGTGCCAGCTTTCCTTTATCAATATCAAGCAAATATTTTTAGCAACGGAATTTGTCATTTCAAAAATCAATTCTTTTTCCATTGATAATATTTTCATACAATCTTTACAATAAGGTTTTAGTTTGTAAACCACATATCCAGAAAGATAAATATACAAAGGAATCGGTTCTTCTTCATTAATAAAATTATAAAAATTTACACCGTTTATTTTGAATTCTGAAATTTGGAAAGGTGCTTTTTTTCTTTCTGAAAAATCACAAAAAAATTCTGTCAAATGAAAAGAGTCAGATTTTTTTGAACGCAGTGTCTATTAAGTATCAATACTTAACTTTTTTTTCTGCATGCATTCTTTAATTGCATCATCATTTTTAAAATGATGGACACAAACCACCGATCTAGCAGTTAGCGTAAAATCCTTTGTGGGTATTTTTCGGAGCCATTGTTCCTTCAGATCTGCATCATTGGGAAATTTAAATACTCTTAAATTTTCTATAGTAGGAGGATAATTTGATTTGCTACCTGGTACACAGCACACTGACGGCATTGTTATCTTAAAAGAATGATTAAAAAAATATCAAATTATTTATTCCATTGAGCAAAAATAATCAATAAATAAATTTAAATTTTGTTAACATTTCCGAAGGGATAGGTTTCAAATAGTTGCGATATTTTTATAAAATAATGCTTTACTTTTGTAATATCTAATAATTTTATTTAATTTAAATCATAATGTTATTTTTTCTAAACTTTAGATGCTATCGACTTGTTTATTATTATTCTAAAAAGTAAAATATTTCCTTCAAAAAAAGTTTTAAAAAAAAGTTAACTCAGAAAATTTGGGAAACAAACAAACAGATAAACAACAACAACAAACAAATGGTTTTCTATGAAGTCGAAACAATATTTTTATAAGCAAACAAAATAATTCTGCTATTAGTATACACAAATTGAATTATATGAATTGTTAAACTACTCGTGTTTACACTGTGCAATGAATAACGAATGTCTAATGCTAAGAGACAAAAAAAGATTTTAGGCTTAATGTATGCTTCACATTTAAACTTATAACTCAGAAAAAAAAGCCTGCTATTAAAGAAAAAAAATAAATAGTCTTGATTACTCACATGATAATCAAATGTGATACGGTACTTCGTTTTAGTAATCCATAGGCGATGTCATTCGATTTCAATGCAAAAAAAAAAAAAATCTTCACAATCACAAACGTATGGGCACTAGGGACAACGGACCAAAGTTGATTACAATCCATCGCTTAATTAAAACCGGTAATGGCGGAAATGGTTTTCGTTCCAGGCCCATTAAATTTGTATCGCTCTCTTCTTTCCCGGAGGCCCCGGAATGAAACACGAGAGCAGGAATGTCGAAGAAGTCTATGTTGCATAACATAGAAATGTATCAACGGGAGAATATAAGGAGAGAGCCAGCAAAAAAGTTTCACCATGTTGTCCAGTGCGCCCGAATCGGAAAGCAAGCGGCCGAGAGAGCACGGATCCACCTTCGGAACAACGGGAAGTTGCGGTGGCACAATGAAACGTCGAAGCCTCTCCCACGGATGTAATTTAAATCCTTTTAATTCATTTCACAATTTTGAACAGATAAATCCTGTCGACTCTTAAATGTAACTTATAATAATTTTGTTTGAAGTAGATGCAAAGTCGTGGCCGAATTCAGGGCGAAAACAAGTCGAATTTTTATTCTCGCCCAGAGAGATCTGATATATTTGCAAGCGGAACGGATAAGGCCGGGGACTCCAAGAAGAGTGCTTTCTCTTCGTTCCCGGAGGCCCCGGACATCCGCTCACAGCGACGCAAAAGCAGAGGAGCGTAAAAAGAACAACATCGTTTATCCCTGTTCTTAAATACCATAAGAATTTGATAGGAAAAATATTTTTTCTCAGTGCTCATATGCAATAGATTCCGACAGGGATTTTCCCGACACGCGCTGAAGCAGGCAAGGTATCTTTTAGAAGATTTTGTTTGGATCTGCACTTTCTTGTCCCTTCACTCGGAGTGTGGAAACCTGTCGACTTTTAGCTGATTCAGCAATTTTAAAAAGCTTCTGTTGAATTAATTGCATAGAAAATTGGAATGGGATCAGGAAATAAGAGAATATTTTAGAGCTACTATTTGCTAAATTAAGATAAAACTGGAGATTAATTAGGGTTTAATTTATATTTTGAAATATCATTACACACTCACACGCACACACACATATATAAAGAAAAGGAATGATATATGAGAATGGACATGATCATTTTTATAAAGTGACTTTCTGGTCACCAAATTTTTCATGTATAGGATTGTTTAATTTTACTGTAGAACTCTTTATTGAAATATTTTTTTCTCTTTTTTATGCTTTCAAAACATTTAATTGGAGCTTATATTTTAATTTATGTATTAAATAGGAAACTTTTTTTTCTAATTAATATTAAACGGTTAAAAGCTCTAAAAATAAGATCACGAACACAGGAGAGAAGATATTGTTCAAGTTTTAGTGTTGCACTGTACAGATTTCAGTTCTTATAACACAAAATTCTATCCTATTATGTCTTCTGATATCTCATTTTATCATTTGCATTAAGGATCTGTTTTCTACTCTCATTGCTGGTTTCCTTGCAGCACTATCCCATTATTTTCTCATTTACTCCTCTTTTTTTTCTTCTTTATTTTCTCTTGCTATTAACTGTGGAATTCTCAGTATGAAAAGCTTAGGGAACTTTTTAAAATGTGTGTCAAGTATGCTGCACTTGCTATAAATGAACCGTCATTTGTCATCAGCTTTTTGATCAATATACGTTTTACGCAGAGCTGACCTTCTATAAGAAGGGACTCGGGAGCAAGCAACTATCTGGGGCCCTACATTAAAAAACAAAACAAAAACATCTATGAACACATATTACTATTGCTTGTTTATTTAATGTGCGATTTTTTGCTATTAATTACTTCAGGAAAATTACAATTTTTTTGCATTTTCCTTTTCGGTGCTTAGCATAGCAAGTGCATTTAAGCATTATGCTCACATGCTTTACCAAAGACAATTCTTTATAAATTTTAATTTACTGAAAGAGCTCTCAGCACTTCTTATACTAACTGACATTGTAAAGAAAAGTTTTAATACGGTTAATACCTTTAGAAATAAATCAATAATTATTAATTAGTACGGATTGCAATATGGGTCAAGTGTTATTTGCATCCCTTTCATTCAAAATCAAATTCTGTGACAAAAAAATTATTTGGATTATGTTTTCATCTAATCGTCATTATAAAACGTTACAAAGATTTTGGAACATTTTTTCAATTCACGTTTCATTAAACTTTTTACATCAGTGATTGATTTGAAAACTTTTAAACCTTTCTTCTATCTACACAACAGTATCAGTTACAGTTCATTCAACAGTTTTTTCTATAATTTCATCTTCTGCTGTTTCCAAATATAATTTCTCTTTTTCAATTCGCTTTTATGTTCAAATATTGATAAAACAAGTCAAATTAAAGTAAATAAGGAAATGCGATTTCTTAAATTACTATTAAAAGAATTGTACTTGTAATTCTACTTTTAACATGCAATATTCTTCCACTTCGTGGAAAAATGGAATAATAAGAACGCCTAATAACGGATTTTTAAAAAGTTTATCGAATTATTAAATAAATACGACTGTGTTCTTATGGATCACATATATAGAATAAAAAAATTTCAAAAATAAGATTGTATAGGATTTAGCACATGCACTAAAAGAACAAATTATTCCTGCATTAACACTAGATTTACCAGCCATTTAAATATATCTATTTCTACCATAACCAGTCAATATGACTGGTGTATAAGAAAAAATGCTCATCGTCATTTTCAGTCTTTATTCATTTTTAAAAAATGGTGAAAAGGGTTTAACAATATTAATTTTTATACAAAAATGGATTTATGGACATCTTCAAATAACAAAACATTTAATTTTTTATAGGCTCACAATTTCTACATATGAAGATTTTGTTACTTGTACACTTTTTGCATTTATTGCAAATATTTGTAGTCTTGTTATTGCAGTATCCTATTTGACACCATTTGCGTACAGAAACCGTGCCACCTGTAGTTCTTCCCTGTAGTAGATTCCCGTTCATAATGTTTCTTTTAGCATGTGCTGTTGGCCCGTGTACATCTTTGAAAGCACTATGAATTAGTAATCTCCCAACAATACCTCCTTCTTCAATTCTCGTCCAAATAGTTCCGTCTGCAGCAATTTCGGTTTGCTGATTTGGTAAGTTACTTCCACCTTCTTCTTCAGAACTGGAAGGGAATCGCATGCATCGCCTCGTACGTTTGTTTGGAATATTTTCGCAATCACTGTCACTTGACTGATCTATATTGTCTTCATCAGGAACTTCCTCATCACTACTCAAGATAATAGCACTGTTTTCATCATTGCCTTGTGGATCAATTTGTGTATCTAATAATTCACCGTCGCTATCATATAATTCACTTTCCACATCTGAACAATCCTGAGGTATGCTGGTTGCATTTTCTATATATGTAGAAATTTTTATTTGTTTTGACATTTTCAGGGGCTGACTATATGCAGGCAGGCTACTTGCCGAAGAATATATTTTTGAATATATTCAAATACTCATAAATGTTTCTTACCTTCTTACCTGTATGTGTAAAGATGAATGATTACGTTTGGAGATCACTTGGACTAAGTACTCGTAAAAAAGTCCTATAGACACCGTAATCACCTAAATCGGCTCGATAACGATAAAGCATTGAACAAAAGACGTATGGGCACTATTTGTATTTCCACAGTCTCATGATTCCTTCATAGAAACATTCACCAGTCATTTTGACTGGTACTGGTATAAATAGTTATAACAAAAAATATATTTGTTTCTAACATATATAAAGTAAAATTAACTTCATAAAATGTATTCTCTATTTATAGCTACAAAAGTCATAACATCATTTTGGAAAGCAAATGTTTAATGTAGCAGGAATTTTGAATTGAAGTTGCACGACCAGTCAAAATGACTGGTCTGGTAAATCTAGTGTTAAGAAATGAAGTTGTTAACGAAATTAAAGGCGATGCAAAAGTAGCCACGCATTACAGTATCCAAATGAATTCTAATCTTGATATCTATATAAATAAAAATTAATCGTGAAACGTGTTGCTAAGCGTAAAACTAGAGAACGGCTCAACCGATTCGACAAATGTTTAAAAAATGTTAAAAATGTTTTTCGTTAAGACACGAGGAAGGTTCTTATAGAGAGAAAAAATGAAAAAACTGTGAGAAAAATAGTTAAAACGACACTTTTCTTACGTTCCCGCCAAAAATCATCATTTCCTTCCCCCACGCCAACTGAGTAAGATAGCAGGAAGTAATAAATTATGATTTGTTTAGAAAGAAATACGCGAAGTCAGTTGGTTTTCATTTATAGAAAACAGGGAGTGTAAAAAAAGAAAGAAAATAGTGGCTTTTATGCAGCTAATTATACTGATAAAAAACATTCTTCCAAATGGACGTGAATATCATTTTGTTCATTATTTGATAGTGTTTCATTTTTTACTTTTTCTATTGATTGTGCTCTGAAATAAAGTTGTTTTTTTTTTGTTGTTCTTAAAGATAAAAATTCTTTTTTATATATACATGTGGCATAAAGACCTCTTAATGTGTTTATGTTATTTTTGAAACGATTTAAATATAAACGATTCTTTTTAATTTCTTAGTTTTTAGTCTGTATGGATATTTAATCTATGCCTGCTAAAAATAAAGTCTGGGCAGGGAAGAAAAAAAAAGAATAAAGGGACGAAAGGGTTTGTATAAAGAAAAGCAGTGAAGAAAAAAAAAGGAAAGGGAAAAAAGAAGGAAAAAAAAAGAAGAAAGGTGTATGTATGTCATCATTATTTCCTCTGTGTGCGGCATTTTCCTAGCTGTTTTTAAATTTTCGCTTCTCCCGAAAACTAATTGTGTCTTTATTTGTTTAGTGTGTATACATTTAGACCTATTCCACCTATAAGACGCTAGGATTTCAATTTGGGTCGTAGAACTCGGAATGCTACAAACCAAGCTAATTTTCAATCTACTTGGTCTGCACAGCAACTTGAAGATCGAAATGAAATTGAAAGGATTAGAATCACGTGCAATGGATCGTGTTCAAGCTACTTTCAATATTTCACGAACGGCATTCAGCTACGATGTTTCAATTGACTACAGTTCCCACCAATGCGTTGCTATTGGATCTATGAACTTAGTTTGCCCATATTGTAAGGCATTGAAATACAATAATGAAGCAAATGGATTGTGCTGCACAAATGGCAAAGTGAAATTAGTGCCATTTGTTCCGCCACCAGAGCCATTATACTCACTGGTTTCAGAAACTGGAAAGGTTTCCATGCACTTCCTTACAAACATACAAAAATATAATAACTATTTCCAAATGATTTCCTTTGGGGCAGCAAATATACTTCGCGACAATTTCATGCCAACTTTTAAGGTAACAAGACATTTTAATTTATATCATGTCAGAACATGATGCTGTTTTTAGGAGGAGGTTTTTGGCGTAAATATAAATCCGGAGGCGAAAAATAAAAATTTTATTATCTGCACGAGCATCTCAAACAAATCAGCTTTTAATTACGTGTTGCCATTGCATTTACAAAAGCTCTGATTAAAAAAATAGTTAATGACTACAGCAAATAAAACCTAGAAAAATGTTATTTTCAGCTCGTGATTATATGAAACAAAATAAATTGAAAATGTGATATTTTAAAAAAAAATCAACGCGAGCCACGGCTATTTCGCTAAAATTTGCTGACTAACTTTTTTTTTTGGTGAAAATGACTGTATATCGAAGCTGTTCTATTGTGTGTTTTGTAATTAAATTGTATTTTCCATAGCTATGTATTTTTCATATATGCTTATAGTGGTATATTTCCGTTCGCAAATAATTTAGAATTCCGCCAAATTTTTTTACATTTCTTTGGCGATTGTTCATTTTCGCCCGGCAAATGGGAAAAAATCTTTAAGTTTTAAGTAATCCCTCCCCACACACTATTGCGGTTAGATATAACAACCGGTTATTTCAAACGATTCATTTTATTTTCGTAGTGTTTGATACATTTAAAACTAATCATTGCTAAGTAATAGATCTTTCCATTCCTTCAGAAGTACTTTTGAATAAAAATAAACCAGATTAATTGAAATTAAAAATTTCTAATCTGCATTCGTTACCCCAACTCATGTTTAAAATTCACGTCTCATGCGTACGGTTTACTAACATTTTACATTATGATTAGACTGTCAGTTCTCAAATATACACTTCGAAATTTAAACGCGTACGAAGTCGCGGGTAAAAGCGAGTTTCTCATATAAAACAAACTTCAGTCTTTATTAGGCATGTTAATTTTAAGGAAAAAAAAATTAAGTACAGATGAGTCATTTATAGTGTTTATTGAAGTAACTGTTGTGACTGGAGAAGGACTAGCAAAAGTTCTTATAGAAATATTAAGTGAGCTTGATTTAGATATTATGGATTGTAGTGGGCAGGCATATGGCAACGATCGCAACATGACAGGGAAATATAAAGGAGTAGAATCTAGAATAATTGCTCTAAACCTTCATGCAATTTATGTGCCTAACCTATGACATTAAGTTATTAATTTATAATAACGCTACCAGCTGGGTTTTTTTTTGATATTTCAACGTTTATACTGCTTATTTTCTGCATCCACAAAAAGATGGGAAATTCTAAAAAAACATCTAAACACTACTGTTAAAACATTATACGACATTCATTGGGAAACCAAACTAGATACGATTATAGCATTGTATATACAGTTCGAAAAAAACTTGTAATGCCTTTCAAGAATTTATTCATGCAAATAACAATAATATAGCGGTATTCGAAGCTAAATGTCTATTGGATTCAATATAAGAATTGACATTTATTTTAAGTTTAATTTTATTTTTATGCTTAATAGTATGGTTTACAATATTATCCAAAATTAGCATTATCAATAAATTCTTTCAAGTAAAAACTATAGGTGATAACTTTCTCCAGTTATTATAAAAACCTATAAATCATGTAGATTTATCATTTCCTCTGAAAAATAATATACAATTAAAACAAAATACTGAGTCTGAATAAATAAGTTAGCTGTGAAGTTGCTTTTCATCAATTGGCATTTTTAAAAAAAGCTGTTAGCGGCAGAAAAATATTTACCTTCAGCATTCTTAGCCACAAATCCTTTGTGTTGATAGGTCTGTTTTTAACATAAAACATTTTTAACTTATCATTTCTAATACTTGGTCATAAACCTGCATCATCTATAATTACTTGATCACATTTGTTATAGTCATTACTTTCTGATTCAATCATATTTGTATAATCATGTTGTTCTTCAAAGATTTTCACAGTTTCTACACTTTCTTTGCAAGCTTTTTGTACTTTATGCGAACTTTCTATGCCAGTTGAAGTTGAATTGTAATTTCTGAAGTCGAAGCAATTTTATTGCCAGAGCTATGTCGTAAACAAGAAAACAGATTTACTCATGACTTTTTGAAATTTGGCTTTTCTTCTTTTCTCATTTCTGCTAATTTTCTTTTTTGAAACGGAGGGATACTTCCTTGGTATAAGCATGATTAGATTTAACAATATTAAACATTTTAAAGTATGAATTATCAAAGTAATATACGCAATTTAATTTAGTACCTGAAGTAAATGACCGTACTTTAAGTTAGTAATAGGTTGCACACTTGCACTAAACTATAATATATCTGTACATTTCACATATTTCAAAACCCATTGATTTTTTTAATTAAATTTCGTGCTCATTCCATCCCACTAATACCGTTCAGAACATTATTATAGTTCTTGATCATGTTGGGGGTCTTTCAATTGCGGGCCCCCAGTGCATAGCAACCTTCGCCCCCCTCCGAGAATGCTGGCCCTGTTTTACGTCACATTATTCTGCCCTGAATATCGTTTATTTATTAAATAAATAGTTATTTTCGAAAAAAATTGTAAAATCAATTTAGAATCAGAACTGATGATTAAGATACACTTGTACATCTTTGTAAACTTCATTAAAATAAAATATTTCTTTAATTATGTTTTCTTATTACTTAATTTCTTTTTTATTGAAAGCCATTAGTTGTATATTATTTATTCAAAGAAATTCTCTTAATCACAGAAAATCTCTCTCTTAATCACAGGAATAGGCATATATATTTTTCGACATTTTTTTTATTTTAGAGACATAACTTCTAGAAATAAATTCTATAAAAACAAATGCTGTTGCATCATATCATTTTCATAGTTTGTTGACTTATAGTTTTCTGTATGTAACTCTTATTAGATTCACTACTACTCTTGCATGCATGATGGATTTGCATTATTATCCTCTGGATTCTCAGAATTGCACTCTAGAAATCGAAAGTTGTAAGTATATGTTTAATTTTTAAAATCAAAAATAACCGAATAAGCTTTAAATAAATTGACGAAGAAAACTATCCAATCTGTATTTCTTTTACATTATGCTGCCTTTCAAGCCTTAGAGAAAATTAAATCCAGAAATAGGAGTTTTAATATTAAAAATCTACTCCTGAATTTAGTTGGGATTAAACACACATAAGTAAAATATCTTACTTTTTTTGTTTTTGAATCTTGAAAACTGATACTTAAGCATTAAAAAATTTCAGTTTTCTGGATTTGCTTTTAGTAAAGGTACAAGAAATATGTGTAAGCCTAAATTTAAAAGCACATTTCGTATAACATATGTTATGTTACATTACAACCTATGATTTTATTGCAGCATTAAAATATTTTACAGACATGACACATTTCCGCGGAAACGCAGATTTCGCCGTTTTCGGAATCGGAATTTCATAATTCTTGAGGTCTATTAGCTTTTTAAAATGTATTAATTCTATTTTAATTGCAATATTGCGAGCATGTTTGTATAAGTTTATAAATTTTATTGTTCGTTTAATAGGGCTTATTTTACCTCAGGGTGTTTATATTTGTCACAATTCATGATTCAATGAAGTTCAGCTTTTTTTATTTTATTTGAAGCCAATATCATGCTTGATTTTAAGAATCAAAATAAAAATGTCATAATGAAAAATTACACTTAAAAATAAATACACATATGTTCTTTAGATCCTTTTAAATTGATTTTTAATTATTAATTTAATGTTTCTCTTACATAGTCATTTTTTATACTTCATGACAAATTTTAGAAATACATTTTGAAAAGTTTCTGCATATATTAACACTATAGCTTGAATATTTTTTTAAAAAAAGTACTCCCATGACCGAGAGAAAAATTGTACTTTAAGATAGTTAATTCGATAGTTTTTTCTTTGATTCTTGAAATTTCAAAGTTTACTTACCCGTATAACTGAATGTATTTTGGGGCAATTTTTCCAGACTTCGGTGTTTGGAACATTAAGTTAAAAGCTATTATGAAGTAAATATCCCTTTTTATTGTAAATTTAATACATTTTTAATCTTTTGGCTCAAAATCAGGCAGTTAAATCGATAGGTAACTACATTTTAATTTTGATCATATTTAGTACAGCTTTGTTCGCTCGCTATTACCTAGAAGTTGCTGTTTTTCCTAACATTGTAGTTTCTATGGGGCTCATTTTGTGCCATTAGGAAGTAAACATGCTGTGTCACACTACGCATACATAAACGCGTACACGCGCCCGCACGCGCACACACACATACACGCGCGCGTTTTGTAATTTATTTATTTTTTCATCTGGAGATGTCAGTAGCCGAAATTCATTTGAGTTTTAGTACAATAGGGTGGAGAGGAAACATGTTTCATTACTTCGAACTAAGGAGCAAACGCCATTGCAACTATGAAGAAACGAAATATTCAGGGGGAGGGGAGGAAGAGTCCACGAGTCAGTTTTTTCAAGATAAGTGATATTCACAGTTTTTTTGGAATTCTTAAGGGCCAATTTTGGAATATTACCTAGTAAATGAGTTAGTTTTACATTTATATGCTTTGCTACACGTTGAAGGTTGGTAGATTAATTGGATTTAATGATACAATAGCCATTCTTAGCCTAACTGCACCAAGCCTATGATGTGAAGCTACATGGCGAAACGCGCCATTTGAAAGAATCGTCCATGTCGCTTGCCAGAAGGCAATACGTTTTGCGTGACAAAAAAACCACATATCACTACGCCTTCTGTTCAAATTGTTTAGAATCTGCATTTTGAGACGTCAGATCATCCTATATATAGTTCCGATCTCTCTTTTCCAGTTAATGGTCTGTTTTTGCGCTTTCTATGAAAATTCTCTAAATGTGCATAAAAATGTTTATAAAAAATTAGCATTTAATTGGAATTATAAAATCATTTTGTTCTAAATGCATTTATACTTGGTAAAAAGAAAAAAAATAATAGTAAAAATTAAAAATTAAATTGCCTGGAATATTTGGAAATTTAAAAATATATATATTAAATTTTTAAATAATATATTTCGTTTTAAAATGTTTTTTTAAAAAAGAGATTTGACTTATTTATATTTTTAAACAAATGCTTGAAAAATTTCATAATCCTAACTGAATGATTTACAAAAGTGTCTGATAGAGAGTTCACTGTCCCTTTAAGAATAGTTGCCTCGGTTTTTACCGCATGTTGGTCTTCTAATACTGATGCGCCTTCTGATACTTATCTCTTAGCACAATGACGTTGTCTTCCGATTTTTGATGCATGTTGATCTTTAGATTCTGAGGCACGTGAATTTTCAATTTGTAAACGATCTGTTTTATTACTCACTTGTCTTCCTCTTTTATTTTAGAAGCTCTAATTTGCCGCGCTAGTAGATCTACTCAGTGACGGACGTCTTGGAGACAAATTTTTTGACGAAGCAATTAACATGATATACGCTAGTATAATCGAAATATAGTGTTTTGTCGATTCATTGAATAGAAAAATTACTGTTTGCACTGAAAATTTCCATTATGTTTTTACCTGATCAACATCGATAATAATAATTCTGTTTTGTACGTGTGAGATAAACTCAGAATAATATGTGCGGTTTCCTTCAACCAAAAGATTGTGCATGTTTAATGACAATATTTTGTGTAGATGACTATGAATTAACGAGTAAGGGAAAAAATGGCGCTTGCACTAAATATTTTCGTTGTCTTTTCACTCTCATTGATTGACATCGATGATAATAATTTTATTTTCTCTGATATATGTGCGGTTAACTCCGAAAGACATGCACCGTTTGCCGTTTTCTATTTGTCTTTTGTCAAGTGACAATTAAAAAAAATAATTAAACAATAGAAACGTATAAAACGATTTGTATGTAAATTATATTGAGTTAAAAAAATCCTAATTATTGTACTATGCCAATACCTTAGCGCAGTTGAAAGCAATGTCACAGTTGGCGTTTAAAATTCAATGCCAGTATAATTTTTTGATCATTTATTATAGTAATTGTTATTGTTAGACGGGGATAGCCTGGTTGATAAGGCGTTGGATTCGCATCCCTTGGCCTGCGAGTTCGAGCTTGGCAGCCGAAGATTCACCGTGTGTGGTGAACATTAAATCTGTCGTGGTCGCAAAGTTTTCGATATGAAGAGTAAAAGCCTGGGGATACTGCGTCAGAGGTTATCGTTCTGTGTTTCAGATCTAAATTACGATCTGTGGATGAATAAATGAAGTCCGTCCCATAAAAAGGGTTTGTGTCGTATGTTAGCTAGAAGTCAGATTTCTGCCCACGGGTGCTCAGAGGTCCATACCCTCAGGAGCTACTGCACCCCTCCTTCCGTTAGAAAGTGAAACACGAGAACGACAACAATTGTAATTATTTAATATGAAGTTACTAAAATAAAAATTTGCCCAATCACCTAAGTAGGAATTGAGTTAAAAAAATTATTTTTTATATTACTTGTTATATATTAAATAAATAATTTATAATTCAAGATGTGAAAGGAAGAAAAAAATATTTGGGTTGATAAGATTTGTAATGTTTACTTAACACTAGAACGATCAGACCTGTCTATCTGTGGTGGAATCTATGTCTATGTCGATCTCTGGTAGTTCTAGTGTTAACAAGATCTGCCAGCAAATTCGCCTTCACATAATCATTTGGCGACGAGACATCTTTTCTTTTATATTTTGGATGGCTTGCATCGAAAGTATTAATTAATTGTAATAGCTCATATTCAATTTTCCATTAAGTAAAAGATATTTTTGCTGTAAAAATTAAATTAAGATTTGTTCTAGGTATTTGGGAATAGGCACAAAAATTAACCTGAGGCAATATACAGTATTTTCCAACATTTTAAATATATTCTCTTTAGATGAATGTGTTATTGTATAATGTGTCTACGAAGCTTTTCATGATACTTTTGTAAATAATGCTAGATAGTTAATAAACTAATTTCTTTTAAAAAATGATTTTTCAGTTATGTATCCACAAAAAAAGAAAAAGAAAAAAGAGTAAAATTTTGAATTGAGAACAAAATGACGACATCTATAAAATCAACTCTAAATTGCTCTCACTGACATTTAATAAAGATTAATTTATTTTTTTGTTTTCAAAAATAATAATAGCTCTCTCATTTTAGTATACATTTGTATTTGTCTTCTTTTATTTACTCATTACGATGATCTTGCATATATTTTATTTGGTTCATAATAGTGCAGTAAGATTTCGCCAAATGTAGGGAAATGTGTAAATTAGGAAAAGTGGTTCGATTGAGTTCATAAATCATGCAGAGGTGACCGAAAATGCGGAAGTATTTGCTCCTTATATGAGTAAGGTTCTTGTAAATAATATAGAGATGCCGATTCTTAGGGTACCGGTGCAACGATTGATTTTGTCTGTAGGAACTATGTTCGCTTCGAAAATTTTACTGGAGAGACCTTCTAGGTAAACTATCATTAAACGTAAATTTTACTTTCCTTCCTCTCGTAGTAGAGCTTCATAATTCTGATTTTGAACGTATTGTCACAGAAGCTGCTGTCATCGACTCATGTCTAAATAATGGAGTTTCTCTGTTAGGCTACGGAAACGCGAAGCTGATATCGAAACAAAAACAAATCACGAGTTTGAATGTAGAGACAACTCCTTCATCTGTAGTGAAGGCTGAGTACGTATTATTTGATAAAACTTCTAAGGAAATAGTTTGTTCTCAATCTGTTGAAAGTAATGTAATTGATTTTACTAATCCTGAAATTTCTAAAGATGAGGAAATTTGTAAAATTGAATATGAAGAAAAAGATTTGTGTTCCCCTGCATACAAGACGGAGAAATCTGTTTTCACCGATAAAATTGCACCTGAAAGAAGAGAAGTGAAACTTGATTCTTGTACTTATAAGTTAATCAATAAACCCTCTGAAAAGGAAATAGACTTTGTTGAAGAATTACCAATTTCTACAGAAGATAAACTCTCAAGTGAGATCTCTCCTTCAAAATGTGTAATTACTTAAGCAGTACCGGGATTCGTAGAAGAAAATGAGCTGTACCAACTAATAAAGTTAGACGGTTATGGCACTATTATTCTTGATGACAATCATGATTTTTCATCTGGTAATGAATCCTCAAATGATTCTGAGAACATTATGTTTAGAAAAAGAATAACCACTTTAAAAATATGTGCGATTTTGAATAAATAATTAGGGAGAGAGCTTTAAGGAAAGACTCAATTCATTAGAGATTGATGAATTGTGATAATTATGAAACTATAGCAAGTGAAGGTCGTGGTACGAACCTGTGACGCTATTGCCTGTAGCCGAGTAACATAGCCTCTATACAAAAAGTCGACTTCAGTATCGTAGATGTTATCTGGCTTATAAGGCTAGCTCTTCAGTACTCCCCCACCTGTGAGTCGGTGAAGAAGTGAACGATTTTGTATTGCGCCAAACGTTATGGCGAGTTACTGTTTGCTCGTCAAGGGAGTCTGACGATTTTGCTGCGGGTAGATGGTGCCACGACTGTTGCGGAAGGTTGCGTTGTCAAGGTCACTAAATGTAGCGAGTGAAGGTCGCGGTACGAACCTGCGACTCTAGGGCCTGTAGCCGAGTAACATGGCCACTATACCCAAAGTCGACTTCGGTATCGTAGTTGTTATCTGGCTGATGAGGCTAGCGCTACAAAGCCGTTATCAAAAATTAAAAGAATGTTCGATTTAAAACTTACTGAAATAGGTCAATCCGATAACTCTTCACTGATCCGGGAGTAGACCCTCACCCCTATATAGATAACAGACGTCTGAACTCTATTTTGCGAATGCAGTATTTCCCGTTACCGAATATCGAAGAGCATGGGGAAAGAGTGTCAGCAGAAAAACATTTCGATAATTCACTTAGCAAAGGGGTGCTGGCAAATTCCCCTTAATAAACAGGGAAAACGTTATGCCGCGTTTATAACAAGTTTCGGAACCTATGTTTTATTAGGAATGCCTTTCGGGTTGGTCAATGCCCTGTATTTCTTTAGTAAGCTCATGCTGCAGGTGTTAGAAAACTGAAAGCTTATCATTGCGATCTAATCGCAGAATTGGAAGGATCATTTGAAACATAAAGAGGAAGTCTTGAAACGTGTGAGCGACACAATTTAACTATTAAGCACTCTTAGTGCAAATTTACCTAAACCACACCTAATATCTGGGACATATAGTAGTAGGTAGGGGCAGTATAGTCCATGTGGAAGCCAAAATCAAGGCAGATTTTCTCACTCCCACTACGAAAACGCAAATTAGGGTTTAGTGGGACATTACGCACACTACGTAAAAGTTTTTTCTGTTATTGCAACCCACTAAACAAATGATTTAAAGGGAAAGGTTAAAAGAGAAATAAAATTACTTTGACAGACGAATGTAATCAGGTTTTTGAAGAGTTAAAGCACAATAAAAAAACAGAATTTTACGTACCTGACTTAAAGAGGAATTTATCCTTCAGACGGATGGGGGAAGAATGGGGATCGGGATGTCTCATTGCGATTCAAAGGGTGAAGAACATCCCATTGTGCATTTAAGTAAAAAACTTAAAATATAGAAATATAGTCCAAATATAAAAACAAAGTACAAAGAAGAGAGAATGTGCAGCGATTATTTACGCAATAAAAAAAAAGACATTATTTGGAGGGTCAGGAATTTATAATTGAAACTGTTCATAATCCTTTGGTATGGTTGAATACAAATGCTGGATCGAATGCACGTTTGATGCGACGGTCTTTGGAATTACGACCTTTCCAATATAAGGAGAGGCAATAATGAGGAAAAAAATCATTTAAATGCTGACGCTATTACTGCAGTAAACAGAAAGATAAAATTTTGAATTTCATGGTTAGACCTCAATTATTAGTATGAAGAAGTTTAATCGAGGAAAGGTGGAGTTTTTCTCGTTAACACCAAGAAAAAAATTCCTTTCTTCAAGGAGGGTGTTGTAATGTTTCTCCTCTTCCCACACATGGTTAATGGCATTCAGACAAGATGGAACGTCTTTCGTTTTCTCACAGATGGTTAAATGCATACGAAACTACCAATGTACCCCTTTCACTTGGAGAGTTATTGTGTCTGATCGTTTGTTATTATCCAGGTGTGGGAACACAAATGTGTATCCAGTCATTTCAAATAGATCGATCGTGTCTTCAAGAGAGATGAACGTCAAAACATCCAGATGCTAAAATTTTTTCCTTTATGCAGAGACTACTCAAATCATCATGAATTAATCAATCACAAGCAACCATTGTCATTAAGTGTAAAACTAAGGCGGGCTTCAGCCGGCGTCAGCCGTGAATTGATTGCAATTGAAATATGCTAAACAGCTGGTCGGACACTAAGATGGTTCATTAAAGACACTCCCTCGGTCTGGTTGAAACCATTGAGGAAGCATTGCTGAGAAGCTATTGGATAACAGGGAGCTCAATTTCACAAATGTGAAAAACGAGGGTGAATATCTGATAAAAATAAAATGCGGTTGTAGTTTTTTTCTCCCTTCTTCTTTTTTTGTAGACTTTGGCTGTGCAAAAAATGTTCCTGCTTTTTTGAGAAACTCTGTGGGGTTCAGGTTGTGTGTTAGAGTCCACCTAATAAAGATTGGTGAATTTTCGGAGCGGCCTTAGAATAACCGTTTAAAGTAACAGCTTGTTAGTTGTTTTTTGGTGACTTATTCTCTGATTTGATCGAGGAACTATTTCGTAATTGATTTTTTTTT
>JAOUZG010027617.1:8863164-8896950 GCA_026289955.1 Argiope argentata
ACACACACACACACACACACACACACACACACACACACACACACACACACACACACACACACACACACACACACACACACACACACACACACACACACACACACACACACACACACACACACACACACACACACACAATGAAATTTGTTGAGAATAAATAGCAGAGTCGTGGCCGAAATCATAGAGAACACGGGTTGAATTTTTAGTTCTTTATTCCATCACTGGAGCAGGCATTATTTACAAGCGAAAGCGACGAGCACAACACAGAACGACACAACACAGATCTCACGAAAGCTAAGTGTACAAAAGGGGACGGGAAATCATTATCCCTGGTCTTAAATACCAAGACTTGGATAGGGATAAATATTTTTTATAGAGCTTACGAACTTGGATTTCAGTGGAGATTTCCAATTCTCACATATAAGAGGTAAGGGAAATACAGAGATCTTTTTAAAAGTATTTTGTTTAGATCAGCAATTTTCATCTCTCCCACGGAGTGTGAGAAAGTAACAGGCGTTTAGCTGTTTCAGCAATTTTACACAGCTTCTCTTGAATTAATTAACTAGAGCTAGTGAATCATGGATCTTGAAAATGGATCATGAATTAAAATGGATCATGAATTAAGGGAATATTTTAGAATGGTATTACTATGGGCTAAATTAAGATAGGGCTTTGGAAATTAATTAGGATTAATATTAAGAGTTTAAAAATATCATTATATATATATATATATATATATATATATATATATATAATATAAAATAAAATATGGTTGTAAATAAAAGAATTATTTTGTTACTCTATATTATTTGTTCGGTCTTGTCCAAGATATTACAAACTCCCTATCAAGTGGACTGGGAAGAAGATGGTGACTGAATATCGTTTCATTTTGTATAATTGCTACTTTTGTATTATATGAATTATAGACATTGTTTTATTACTATCTTTTTATCATATATAAATTCATGTAAGTATAATGAAAATTTTAGTAAATAAATTATTTATATTATGAACTTTCTTCATTTGACTTTTTATTCTTCATGAAGAGTTTACCTTATAACTATTTTTCTTCTCTTTTTTTCAGCAATAACTAACTTGAAGACAATGTACCTCAGTCCACCATTTTATTTTTCTCTAAAATTTTGTCAATTATAATTATACCAGCCTTAGAGAATAATATTTTGTAAAAATTCTTTGTCAAGCACACTGTTTATTAACTTTTGGAGACAATTTTGAAAGTTTTTTGCTTACCTTAATTTGCGATACTTTAATTATGAAATGCTTAAATTGATATTGAAATTTTTACGGTAACGATAGAATTCAGTTAGTGTGGTTTGATTCCTGTTAAAACTATCAGATATTTCAGAAATAATCAAAATTCTTATAACGTAAAGTTAATTGATAAATGGAAATGCCTAGAACATTTTATTTGTGAAATGTATGAATTTGTAAATCGTCTTCTACCAAGGATATTTTCTAATTAGTGAAATTATTTTTTGCTACTCAGACTATACTCTTTTTGGACAGATATCATGCTAGTAAGTAGCATTCTCGTTTTGGATGCTCTATATTTTCTAGTAAATATCATACTAATTAACTCATTAATTCAGAATATTTTTTCAAAACGATTCTCCTATGATTTTAATTGGAATTTTCTAAATATGCATGTATTTAATAGTATACATTCGCATATACTCATATATGCAGCATGCATGCTGGTGCGAAATTACCATAAGTTTAAGTTGGTTCATTTTAATTTTTTAATAAGGGAATTGTAATCTTATTTAAAATCAAACGACAATTCGAATTCCAACTTTAGATTTGGCCGAGGTTGAACCGACCTCACAACGATTCAAAACGAAAAAGTTCTAAGCTTTCTATAGTCGATCCAATGTCAATAGGGTCTCAATAAATTTAATCGTTGTAGCCAGTCTGCGCATGGTTGCAACATTTTAACGAAGACCGCCAGCGAAGCAGTAACACATGTATTTCTTTGAAAAAATTGTTGTTCAACATGAAGAATCAGTATTTCTTTGACTTTATCGAGATATTTAAATCATTAGTGTCAACACTGACTATATTGAATAACTATAAGATATGTTAATTTATCGTTGCAGAGTATATAAATTTTTCTTAATGTCTTATCTATATTTTTATAACAATATGAGTATCTGTATGATATATTTTTAATTTTTTTTTCTTTTCCGTGCACAACATAAACTATTATTGAATTACATTTTATATTTTAGATGGTTACACAGTTGAAGATGTTCAGATGTATTGGAAGAGTGAAGCTGTTGTTGGGGTAGAGAAGGCTGAGTTATCACAGTTTACAATATTGGATTATGCTGCTACAGTTCGACAAGAAACTCTTGCTTCAGGTATAGTAATTTACCTTTATTTATAGGTACCAAAGTTACATATAAAATAATCAAGCTGGATTCTTAGAAATCGTAATACATTATGTCCCCCAAAAGATACGTTTGATTCTCATATCTATTTCAATGTAGGTGAAAGTTTCAACTCTGTGTTTTATATTTATTATTTTCAACTCAATTTTAGAATTTTGAATGTATGTTATTAAATATGTAATGTTTAATTTGTGTATAAATTTTAAGTTCTTTTATTTTTACCATTTCTTAAAATTTGGACTTAAAAAGAAATTTTAAGATTTATTTAATTACGGCAGTTCAGTTAATGCATAGCTCTATAGAAGTCAAATACTTTATCATGAATTCGTACTATAACTGTTCAGTCTGATAACCAAAAACACATTGCTGATTTTGAAAATATCAGTAATTTTATATTACTTTCTCTTAATTCGAGTGCGCGATCGGAGAGTTTATGAATAAAAAGAAGTAAAGAATGCTGAATCCGCCTTATTTAAACCACCTTATGTAAAATAATGTTGAGAAATAAAAAGGCATTGATTATTTAACTAAAAATAAAAAAATTCCGGTTCATATTATCAAAGATATTATTTCTTTATAAAGATCTTACCCAAGAAAAAGTTTATAAATCATTGCTGATAATGCAAAACGTCTTCAATAAATTAGGATTGATTATTGTGGTAAGGCACTATGATCTCCGTTTTATTAATTCGGCTAGGAGTTAGATACCATTCTGATTACTCTTTTAGGAATCAATCGAAAAAGCCTCTTTCTTACGTTTTATGTAAAAGATGACTCTCATTCTCAGGATGACTGCTTTCAATACAGATTTTGGCTTGCATCGTGCTAAGTGCTCAGACTGAGATGTTGGCTTCAGTATTGGGTAATTTCGCCAAGCTGAGTTATTTACGTTATATGATTTCTTTTGCTCTCTTAGTCAAAGTTCTTTACTTTTTATATGATCATTACAAACATTTTTTACTACAAACACTTTTTATATCGCATCTCTTTGTTGAAAAGCTTATCCGTGTATAGCTAAAATGAAAACGTCAAAATAATTCATTTTTTAAAATTCATAACTACTAGTGAATGCGCTAAAATTTCTGTAAATTGTCGAAATTGGACATCTTTCTGGCACAACACAACATATAATAAAATACTGAATATCTCATGGACTGCTAAAAAATGAAGGCATGAAGTCAAAACATTTAGTTCTGAAAGAACTAAATGATCTTTGCTTTAATCATTTAGTTCTGAAAGAACTAAATGATTAAAACTTTTGTGTCGTTCTTCATATTGTCATTTGACTTGATAACAGACTTTTCCTAATGTGACATTTCTATTTTTGAAATTTATGAAAGTAGGATACATTAATTCTAAACTTCTTACATATCTTCCTAGTCCTCTCTGAAGTTTACATGCAGGAGTTATAGGCATTTCTCAAAATCATGTCGAAGAAAGGCAGTGTTTACCAATTTGTTATAAACGAGGTGAATCTGTTCACAACATGAATGTTTGCTTTTCTAACAATTGGAAGTGTAAAAGGCCCCATGCTGTGTCAACTTAAATCTTGTCCTAACTTGAAATTTTGAAGAAATCCTTTAAATCCGAAAGAAAAATAAATGTTCTTGAAGAAAAGTAATAAATGATAGATATCATTATGCATAGATATCAAGCGCTTCCTACTCCTTTACTATACCAACGCTATTCTAAAATGAGTAGCATCCCAAGTGGTATTGCAATCAAGCAGTCTAGCAACTACCAAATAACTAATCCACTTCCTATATTCTCCTCAAACTACTATTAGTTTAAAAAACATTTTGCCAACGAAAATTGCATCTCCAATTCGCAGTAATCTTTAAAACGATTCTGTTATAAAGAAAAAGAAAAGCGTTCTTTTAATTAAGCATCTTTTAAAACAGATTTTCAATATCAATTATACCTTTTTTTAAAAATTGGATTTGGAACTTAATTTTTATCTCTGTAACCTAGAACCTCTCATGTACTTCTTTTATTTTGTGAAAGTCACGATTTTTATGTTTAAGCTTGACTTATAAATGTCTTGAATCAAGAATTGCATACTGTTTAGTGATGCACTTCAGTTTGCTGATTTGAAACCAATATATGTCTTAATAGTTAAATTGTATGGCATTATTAGAAGAAAAAATGATTGCCAATTTTTGGAAGGTATTGCACTTCTGTTTTCACATGATACATCTTCCTGTATTGTCCTTCTGCATACACACCTACAGGGTTACATACAAACTTGCAGGCCTACTTAAAAAGGAAGACTTTGTGATGAACTATTTTTGTTTCATCTTAATATCTGATATATTTGGCAAAAGAACCAATTCCTCCGTCTCGAACACTGTACCGTTTTCGGAGGTTTTTATTTCATATTAATATAATACCACTAATGACCATATGAGCGTTAAATGAATTTCATATCAAATCATTGATACCCTTCCCCAATAATTGTGTATTTGCAAGCATTTTTCAAAAGCTCTACTTCATTATACATTCTTTGTAGGGAAACTTTCCGACACAAGAGTTCATCGGCCACTGAATAAAATATCTGATTTGTAGATTGTCTCAAGTTTTATTTTGTATGAAAATTCATTACTTCTAGATACACCCTCAAAAGTCATCTGCTCCTGCTTGTCTAAAATTATAGATTTATTTTATAAAATTCTAATCCAATTTAATATAATAGATTAGAGTATTATTATTGAAAAGTATTATTATTTCCGATATCACCAGTTTTTGTCCTGGTTAATTGTCCTGCTTTGCCAGCATAGGTAACTAGACTATTCTATCATTATTATACTGTCATATTTTCAAATGGTACTTTATTTTATTTTGATAAGATGTCTTTTATCAAAATTCTGTGACATGACTATCTTAATGTTATTTATATGGACGACATAGACAACTTGCTTTACTAAGGATTATTTAATAAAAGACATATTGCTCCAACCATATAAATATGTAAACTTTTTGAAGAAACTGGGAAAGCCCACTTTTTTTACATGCTTGAAAAAAATGAATATACCTTTTCTTCTTAAAGGGAATTTTAGAGGACATGATCGATATTATATAGCTTGATTTCTTTCGAAATGTATATTTGAATTGCTTTCCTAAAAGGAAATAATTAAATAACAATATTCTTTTTATATTCTTGATGTAGCATTTGATTTTATTTAGAGGTAATGTTATGCGGCAAATCTCTTAGGTTCTTGATTTTAATTTATGTATTTTCATGTGAAATATTTTCAATCAAAAGATTTTTTGGGATCTGCCTTGGAAACACTGACTTCAATGACTTTAGTATGGAAGAGAGTGCCATTCAGATCTGTGCTTTAACTATAACTCTCTTTATTTTAATGGTTATTCCTATTTTATTCATAATTGTACCAATTGTCATTAAAATGCCTAGTCAGTAATTTACAAATTTCTTGTTATTCTCACTGTATGGAATTGACTGAAAACTTCAGGCTGTCATCAACAATTTTATTGAGTGACCGCTCTGAATGAACAGAAACTATATTTAAATTGTCCAAATTATTATTGATCAGTTTTGTAGATGGCTTGTTTTGTTGATCTAGAACTGTTCTTGTCTTCTAGACATCTTCAAAGCTTTGGTTATAATATTTGCAAAACGATTGATTCCCCCCTCACTTGATTTACTTTGGAGATAAATGTTTTCAGCATCTAGACCATTTTATTAATTTTTTTAAAACTCATTTACGTCTTTTGGGGATGCCGACCTCTTGTGCTTGATTTGTGTTTATTAAAGTATAATTTTGTTTATAATAAATTATGCAGATGTATTTTGTTCTACTAGACCTTCTTATTTGATATATTATTCAATTGTGTCACCAGTTAGTATTTGGGAGCATTAAGGACATCTCCTATACATAGTTTTTTTACTGAAGCTTTCGAATAATCTTTTTAATAAAGAAATGAGAAACTGCCCCTCTGATTAATTTCGTATTTAAAAGAGCAATATCCTTTATGCAGGATACTTTTAAATGAGCTTTATAAATGTGACGTAAATCTCAATACACAAACGGCTGCGTTTATCTTCTAACGATACATTCGCTCGTCCAAAGTGGATCTTTCCGTCCGTAAGATCTTCATCGTTCATATTTCATATCTTGCTGATATTGTTTTCTAACAGTGCATTACTTTTATTACACTTAGGCTGTTTAACTTTCTTAGCTCTTTTTTTTACCACAATTAAATAGTTGTTCAATTATTTATAAAATTTTATCTTTGTTATTATATAAATGAGTGCATATTTTAGATCTAATTTTTATTGATAAGAGTCTAGTTTACCTTTGCAGAAACAATTCTTTTATAAAAACATGATTACATTCCAAATACTTTTCAATAACTCCTACATTTCCCTCAAACTAGTTTTCTTCATTTCCTATTTTTAAAAACATAGAATTTTTTTGACATTATATTGAATTTTTACTCATCGATATTTCTTTTATTATACTGATTTTTGTATTATACGTAATAAAGCTCAAACATCATTCGAAATGTTAAAGGATATAGCTGTGTAATTTATATAAATAATACTTAAAATTTTACAGTACCGTTAGATGAAATGCATTTTATACATGATTTATGATGATTATTGTTATGGTTTCGTAGATTTGTTGTTGAATTGTTTAGAAGCTGTTGAATTGTTTTATATATATTGTATGTACAAGGTATGTTGTGCATTTTTCCCCATAAACAAAGAATATGAAATGTCTTGTGTAATAAACACATTGATAAAATGAGTGTCAATCAATTGATACTTGTATTATTGAAAGAAGAAAACGAATATTAAAATATATAAAACAGTTTGTGAACAGAACTCTTTTTATCCTGATGTGTTGGTATATAGAAATTTAATCTCTTATCTTATCCAATAATTAAAATTGTTGCAAATAAAAGTATTAATTTCATACTGCAGGGATATAAAGTAAATTTTGAAGTAAAATTTTGATGTAACGAAAACACGAAAGTTTACTCATACACAATTTAAAACATTTTAGTGTTGAACTTAGAAGTCGTCTCAACTCTGTTTTGTGGATTTACTTTTGTTCAAGAGATTTGATATACACTTTATCGTTACGTCTGTTAATCTTCGATCGTTATATTTAAAGTCATATAAATATTAAATGTTTATGTCGTCTTACTATTGATTTACCCATAATAACATATTAACTTAACATATTGATTTACTCATAATAATAATTTAATAACACGCCTAATATATGACTGCGCGACTTCGCTTCATCAGTTTCGCTTTAGCCATTACAATATTATAGCCCGAGGACAGCTGATCGATTGTGATATTGTATTTTACGTCTGTATGAGTCCTTTATAGATATAGAAAATAAATTATAACATCTCATTAAATTACAAGTCATTAGGGTTTTTAAAAATTAATAAGTATTAAAGGAAATTTCAATGACTGATTACTTAATGTGCAAGTATTTTACGAAACTAGCTATTTTCTTTCCTCTTTAACTATTCTTATTTACATTCTAAGTTAAAATTTTGCAATTATTTTTAATTTAGAATACAAAGCTGAATTATTATACAGAAAAATAAAAAAATGTTTTAATATTTGATGTTTATTTCATTGTCTGTTTTACAATAATAGGTAAAAGAGTGCAAATTTTACCAATGTTTGCAAATTTTAGTATGGACGAATTTCCCATTTGGTTTATTTTGTAAGCAGGAAACTTCTGTGTCTAGGATCCGTTTTTAGTTTTATTTTTTATATTTAAATTTCCGATTTTAGAAAACTTCAAACCCATCTGTATATTTAGCACCACATTTGAAGTTCTTCTTTCTCTTGTGATACAGTGACTTTTTCAATTATATCTCTATTCAACAGTAAGTTTTATAAAGATAAGAAATCCTTATTTCGTAGGAAAATATTTCAATATAAAATATATATATGAAATTGTGTTGTATAAAATATTATATCTAAATTTTTAAAATTCATTTCCATAATTTGTAAAATATTTTCATCGAATATAATGCCATTTGTAATTGCTTTAATTAATTTTCAAGTGAAAATTTTAAAAAAATGAAAATTTGCGAAATTGAGTAATTTATGATATTTAAGTTTCAAATGTCATAAATTAATCATTTTCAAACAAAGAAATCAAAGAAGTTGTGGTGCAACTAAGAAGCAAAAACATTTTATTATTGAACTTAAAAGTTGTATTAAAACTCAACTCTTCCTTGTTGATTTCCTGGTGTTCGAAATAGTTTATATACGCTTTAGCGTTACTTCCGATTATCTTTGATCTTTATATTTAAATGCAAAGTAACTTTAAATATTAAAGGTTTATGTCGCTTTAATCATTCTATTCTGGAGACTATTGGATGTGATACTCAAGAATGGAAAATGGTGAACAAAGGAGAAAACGAATGCGACATAAACATTTAATATTTACATTTAAACCATTCAAATACACTGAAAAGCCAGAAAAATTGGTATAGCGGATTGTATGCAAATAAAGGATATTTTCAACCAATCAGCGTAACACGACGCTGTCGACAGTGCGTATATGAGACAATAGGTTTTGTGATAACTTTATCCTGTCCGATCAAATAATAGGGTAGCGTTTGAAAACAATTTCTTTTTTTATAACCTTATATACATAAAAACAATTCGTTTTCATCTAAGTTAATATGATGATAATATTTACGTCTCATTTAACAGTTATATATGAATAGTTCCTCGATTAATTTCAGAGAAACCACCTCATAATAAAAGCTAACAGGCTGTAAGCGCGTTAGGCTATTACAGGGGTAGCTCAAGGGATCCACCGGGTGGATCTTAAATCAGAAGCTCGATTCAACTTCTTTCACTTCCTTCAAAACGACGATACTCCAAAGACCTCGAAACTCTGAAGTGTTTCTAGAACTCCAGCAGATCTCTCTCGGATCCCTCTGTCCTTATTTTATTTTCTGTCAAAACTCCACCTCCCATTTTCACATTGGCGCATTTGAGATCCCGGCTACCCAATAGTTATTCAGAAATATCTAAAGAGGCCTCCATTTGACCGTGGGAAGACTTGTTAATGATCCACCCTCTATTATAGTGTCTAAGGAGACTATTACATCAACTCTATTGGAATGGTGTATATTGTATCTTGATAGTTGTAATGGCAGATTATCAAGATTTAAGTTATTTTCTATGGGAACTAATCGCAACTGCACGAGAAAAGGAACGCAGTATTTCTGAAGTACCGATGAAATTTCGATTTTCCTGCACGACCATTTAAAGGGTGTATCGCGAATACCAGGTTTCCGGCAAAACTTCAAATCTCCGACGGCGGTGTGACCGGAAAAAGACTTTGATAGAACGGGATCATCGACTGCTGAAAAGAATCATTATACGAAATAGACTTTCAACACTTCCGAAAATTGCTGTGAATTTGAATGCAGGCCCATCAAAAACTGCTAGCGTAGAACTGTGCAACGTACCCAATTGATATGAGTTTTCACACCCATAGACCTTCTTGTGTACCATAATTGACACAGCTGCACAAAGCTCTGGCCTTTTCTGGGCTCGCCAACCCCGTCATTAGACACTTGACACATGATTCAAAATCGTTGTTTCCAATTGTGTCGGCTAAATGGCTGTTTGTGTGATGGAGAAAGTTCCATGAATCCATGGATCCCTCATGCCTTCAAAGAACTGTTCGAGCTAGTAAATGCATTGTAATGGTATGGGACGTTGTGCAGTTGGCAAGAAATGTGACCGTTCATGTTTCTAGACACGACCATGATTGATAAGCGGTACGTTAACATCTTTTCTGACCTTCTACATGTATTCATGTCCTGTGTGCATTCTGACAGACATGGAAGATTCCAACAGGATAATGCGCCACCTCGCAAGTCTACAGTAGCTACCGAGTGGCTTGAGGGGCATTCTTCTGATTTTTTTAACTCCCTTGGCCGCTTAATTTTCCAGACATGAACATTATCGACCATATCTGGGAGGATTTTCAACGCGCTGTCCTTAGTAAATCTCGACCACTTCGCACTGTATTGCGGACTGCCCTGAGGGATTCATGATGTTAACTGTCTACAGAATGTCTTTATAAATTAATCGAATAAATGCCACGCCATTTTGCGGCACTTCTGGGTTCTTGTCGGAGCTTTCCACAATGTTACATTGTGTAGCAGTTTTTCTAGCACTTCAGTGTATAACTATCGGAGATAAACGGTAGTAACTCTAAAGCGTATATCAATCTTTCGAGCAGCAGCCAATGAATAAGGTAGAATTGAGTTGTCACACTGCTTCCAAGTTTTATAATAAAATGTTTTTTCTTCTTCGTTGCACCTCAGTACTCCCCCTCTAGTGAGCTATTGGCAGGAGTAGGAATGTCACTTGTAACGAGATGGAATGTGGACTGGACGTCGAGATCTTGTCACTAGTTTTGGAGAAGCAAATGTTACCTTTTTTTTTGTCACCGGTGCATTGCTTGGTCGAAGGAATTTCTGATTTTACAATATGTAATACAGCTGCTGAATCATTTTTAACTATTGTTTGAGTTTTGCAAATAAAATCAGGTTTTGTGGAATTGTTAGAAAAATTTACCTTTCTTCTGTCCACTTTGACGTCTTCCTGATTTATTTTTAAAGCGAAAACTTTATCTGTTCTTCTTTAAATAAAACAATTATCGCCCTGATGGATCTCATTCGCGCTTTTGAACCTGGATTGCAAGTTTTAGGAACGATATTATTAAAAAAAATACAAGTACTTTCTAAATTTGGAAAAAAATTATCAAAGATTTGGATGTACATGAAAAAAACAGACGAAGAGAAAGTTATTGAACAATTTATTTCTATAACTGATTCGTCAATCAAGGTATTTTCAACGCTATTTTCTCAATTCAAAGAATAACAGGAAACGCTCAAGTTTATTATGTACCGTAATGTGAATTCATTCGATTAGTTTGAAATTGAAGAATTTGAAATGCAACTGATTGATTTTCAATCTAATTCAATATGAATTCAAAAATCTATTGAAACAAGGAAAAAGGTAGAATTGATTGAAACAGAAGGATTAACGAGCAATATATGCAAAAATCCCAGTAGCGAAATTTTGGGAACATGAAATTCGATTCAAGATAAATTTAACTGTTTGGAGAAGCTGTCGCATGCTATTTTAACCATATTTTCATATACCTATGCCTGTGAATCATATTATTTTCAGAGATGAATATTATTAAAAACTCTCTTAGGAATCGTTTGGCAGATGACTCCAATTCAGCATGCGTTCGGTCAAAAGTAGCATTTCTCAATCGTAATATGTTATTTGTCATCTAATCTGCAACAAAAGAAGTCAAATTAATGTTATTTTAATTTAAATTACATGTATAACTAAAACCTTTACTACTGTACTGTGCAAAATGTATTTTTTCGTTGTAAATAACTAGTTTTTAGTTGTTAGTATTTAATTTTATTATTTTCCATATAATCACAAGTAAAATTTATTTGACGGCAGTCTAAACCTCATTAAACATTTCTTTAGTGAAAATGGCCCGTTTTTCCATTCATGTTCGATACTCCTAGTCTAGCCCATTACACATGATTAAAAAAAAGGCGAGTGGAGGCTGTGCGGATATTATCGTTCTTTAAATTCGGCTACATTATCAGATCAATATCCCATACCCCACTTGCATCATTTTACTCATCAATCAGAAGACTGTTCTATTTGTTCCCCATTAGATCGCCATCGGGCATATAATCAAATTCCCATGGAACCTGTAGACAAAGAAAAAACATCTATTTGTACGCCATTCGGACTTTTCGGATTTCCCTTCATGACTTTTGGACATCGTAATAATACGCAAACTTTCCTACAATATATGCATGCAGTTCTAATTGGTATAGATTTCTGTTTCGTTTATCCAGATGACATTTTAATTGCATCCCTTACTAAAGAACATTTACATAATCTAAGAATAGTTTTTGAGAGACTTCAGCAATTTCGATTTACCTTAAACCTCAGTAAACGCAGTTTCGTAAAACATGAAGTTAATCTTGAAGGACATATGTTTCTCCAAATGGAATTCGCCCGACAGATGAAAAAGTCAAACTTACAGAAAATTTTGAAAAAACCCTAAACAGTCAAACAGTTACGAAGATTTTAGGGAATTATCAATTTTTATTGAAGATCTACCCCTCAAGCAGCTCAGCATCAATCAAGCTTATACGATTATTTAAAAAGTAGCAAAAAGAACGATAATCGAATCCTTAAATGAACTGACGAAATTTCAAAAGACTTTGCAACTTCAAAATAGTTATTGAAATCTGCAACATATTTAGCTCACCAAGTATCATCTGTTGAACTTGCTCTCATGACAGATGCTTCTGATGTAGCATTAGGTGGAGTTGTGCAACAACTTGTAAATAATGATTGATAACAATTTTTTTTTCTCGTAAGAATGACACCAATGCAAAGGATAGTACACATGATCAGGAACTGCTTGCTGCGTATTCGTCCACTAAGCATTTTCGGTACTTGATAGAAGGCCCTGAATTTACTTTATTCAAGGATCACAAAACGCGCATTTATGAGTTCTGTGAAGATTTCGAAAAGGCATGCCCACACCAACAAAGGCCTTTAGAATTCATTAGTCATTTCCCGTTAGAAATTCAACACATTTCAGGAAAAGACAATATTGTTTCTGATGCCTTATCTAGACTGGAGGAAATTAGAATTTCATCACAAATTGATTATGAATCCATAGCCAAAGCTCAAGAAACAGATACAGAGTTAAAGGAAATAATTTCATCTCAAAACTCTTCATTGAAAATTGAAAAAATACCAATTTTTGGACAACTACGAATTATATTGTAATATTTCAACTAAAAACCATTTATTCCTGTCCGCTTCTAGAAAATAGTATTCCATAGTGCTCAGGATCTCTCACATCCCGGAATTAAAGCAACTTTCATCAAAATTTGTTTGGCCATCCATCAACAAGGATATTCGCAAATAGACAAAAGGTTGTTTTAAATGCCAAAATTCCAAAATAACTAAATGCATCCCTACTCTATTATAAAGTTATCCCACAGTAAGCTAACGATTTCAAGAAATTAACCTAGATCTTTTTGGTCCTTTGTCAACATCGAAGGGATTTTGGTGTTGTGTCGCAATAATTGACCGCTACACACGATGGGTAGAGCCAATTCCTTTACCTGACATCCGAGTAGAAACAGTAGTTGATGCTTTATTGCAAAATTGGATCACCCGTTATGGCATTCCAACTGTAATTTCAACTGATCCATTTGAGTCTCAATTGTTCGAAGAACTTAAAAAAAAAAATTGGTTTTAAAAGAAATAGAACAAACCCATAAAACCCACAAACTAATGGTTGTAGCGAACGTTGGCCAGTTACATTGAAAACTAGTATCATGTGCTTGAAAACAAAAACTGAACAAAATCACTCCCAATTATTTTACTTGCTTTGCCCACAGTGTTGCATGATGGTTTTAAAGCTACCTCGTTGAACTTCTGTATAGTAAAAATATAAAATTGCCATGCAATTTTCTTCAGAATTCAAGCTTTCAATCACAATCTGAATTCATCCAAAATTTAAAAAGCACCATAGAAAACTTAAAACCCGTTCCCTTTCATAATCATTCACGCCAAAAAACATTGGTTTTCAAGCTCTTGCTTCTACGTATTTGTCCGTACAGATGGTTAATTATTGGTTAGATTTTAAAACACCAAACAAGAATTGAAAGGCCTCAAAGAGTAGTAACAAACCATTATAGATTCCGTACCCATATTTTAATTATTTTAAATATATCGTCAAAGCTGCAGAAACAATAACATCTTATTTGATATTTTCCAAATAACCTCAAAATGTCAATGGATTAGACAAACTATGTAATTGAATAAAAGCTAATTCTTCTTTTTGCTACTAGCGAGAAAGTGATTTTAAATGCGTTAAATGGATTTGAAACAAAGTGTAGAAACCAATATTTCTTAAGTAGACGTTCAAAGCTAATAAAAAATGATTAAAAGTCTTACAAATTATATTATTTTCATTAGAAAATCGTTTTATAAATGATACCGTTGCCAGTCATTCTCTTAAGATCGGCTCCGAGATCTTAATGGCGTAAACAAATATGTTTACTTTTATGTATTGTTCTGCTATTGTGTATTTCCATTATGTACAATCTTTTTGTGTTCTCAAATTGTACTGTTTATGTATTTGCAGTTTAGGATTCCCACTGAGTAAGTTTTTCTCTACAATATAGGTGTTATTTCACTTTCAAACTTTCCACTCTCTCAAATATTTTTTCCTACCCCATAATTCTTATGGAGACTCTTTGAAATTTTTTTTTATTATTAAGTTTAAGACTTAATTAAATAAACCATTATTAAAAAGCGTTCTATAAAAAAAACTCCACAAAGGTGGATTTTTTTCCTGAAAATTTTAAACAGTATGTGACTGTAATTTGAAATCAAACGCCAAATTTCTTAAAAAATTTTTCCGAGTGTATTCTATAGCATCATCTAATTTTATTCTTCTGAAATTTGTTTATGACAATAAAATACTCTTCATATTTCTTCTATAATATTTTCTTTCTCTATAATATTTTCTCTATATACTCTTCTATAATATTTTCATCATTTCAATGCAGTAAATGGATTGTAAAATTTCTAGAATGATCATAAATTAAACAATAAAACTTGTTGTGTCGAGGTTAGAAATTTCGAAAAACTCCAGCTTGTAAGCATTCTTAATATATTTTGGATTAAAATGGTACATGAATGCTTTTATACTTTTCAAGGCAGATTGTTTTATTTCTAAAAAAAAATCTACATTTGTTTTTAAATTTATTTTGTTACTACTTCTAATCTAATTCCTTTATTATCAATTTACTTCTGCTTATTATCTATTCATAAAGGAAAATTATTTAGTCAGAGTATAATTGAAAATATTTTTAAATGCATTATCGACGAATGAATTAATACTTCATTTAATTATTGTGAAGAGATAGAAAGTAAATCTTGTTTAGAAATTTTAAATTTTGTTAGTAATTAGTTCTTGCTTTGTTATTATGAAATTACTTATTCTATGCTACTTACTAAATAATGTATTGTGGTCATATTTCTTTTATTTGTATTATGATGTGATTGGTGAAGTGTTAAGACAAAAACCTTATAGACTGCTCTTTGTAAAGACGAAGTTTATATCATAATAAATTAGTTAAAAACCATTAAATAAAAATATCTTCTATAATATACTTTCTTTTCAAATTTCAGGTACATACCAGCGCCTTTCTTTGAGTTTTTTATTAAAAAGAAATGTTGGATATTTTATTTTTCAAACGTATTTGCCATGCATTTTAATTGTTATGCTTTCATGGGTATCGTTTTGGATCAACCATGAAGCTACCTCTGCCAGAGTTGCTTTAGGTATGATCTTTGTTTATGTCTACTTAATGATATAAAATTTATATGCATCAAGATGCGAACTTCATTGTAATTTACAAGTTAATAATTAGTCAACCTTGCATCAAATTTTTTTTTACTTTTGAAAGGCATTAAACTTGTAACTTTTTAAGGGACATTTTAAATAATCATATAACTGATGAAAAGGAGAGGAAGCAAATAGTGATGATAAATCTTGTAATTTGCTAATCATATTTTTTAAAGAATTTTTTTCCAGTTATATTGGTATTTTAAAGTTTCTTGATGAGGTCTTTTACCCTTTCTTAAATTCGCAATTGATATTCTTATTAGGAGTTTTAATTTTCTCATGTTAGATATCTCTGTCATTAATTAATAATTCATTTTTTTAAAATTATAAGGTCTGTTGATTCAGAGCAAAAGATTATCTTTTCATATGTGAATGTTTATTCCTGTTCTGGCATTTGTATATTACATTTTATAACATTCATTGTTCATTAAATATTTTTTATTCGATTATTTAATTTTTATATTCCTTCTTCACATTAATTGGAATTTAATCACATGATTTATCAGGTGTAACTTTTAATTTTTAATTTGTAGAAGAATGAATGGAATCTGCTGATTCTGAGAAACACTTTTATCTGAAAGACATAAAACACGAAAGGAATATATAAACAAAAGCAGCAATGTTAAAAAATTATTTAAAACGGGTTAAACAAGTTGTTCTATTATTCTATATACTACGAAGTCCTAGGTGTAAATGTCAAGGTTACAGTCATTTTTCTAACTAAGTGTTAAGCTGATGTTCCAAGTTGTGCTAATGCTCAACAAATGATTAAGAAACCAATCTATACATTGCTGTTGTTAATAGATGCATAAATTGTGAAGGTAATCACCTATATTTTTCGAGGTTTTGTCTATAATAAAGATTTGTATAAGAAGTTCAGAATGTGAAAATCAAAAGGAATATATCAATTGTCGTTGTTTAATATTGCTTTCGAACTCACTCCTACTGCTGGTAAATCATATTTTGCAATTTTCTCTTACTTCTGTGTTTAGTACTCCGAAATGAAAGCACTTATAATATCACTTGACATGCTTCTTAAGTATTTGCTTTCAACTAAGTTACCGACCTTTATGTCATTACATATTCAGAGATGAAGCACCAATTGGATGACTCCATGTAAAACACTCTGTTATTATTTATCAGAATTTGGAAGATACACATAATATATAAAAAATAGTATAATATATAATACATTTAATCTGATTGTGAAGGATATTAAGGATCCTGAGTATTTCTAAAATTTCTGGCTGATTGCACTCGCCAATTGTCTTTGTAATCAGTTTGAAAAGATTGTAAATGTTTGTTTTACATACTTTCTGCAATTATAGTTTACTAGAAAGCATGCTATAGCTTACAAAGCATCTTAAAATATTAAAAACTAAAAAAATAATGCAAGCATTTTAGAATTTCATCGGCTTGTTTATTCCGTCAACATAACAGCATATATTACACTGAAGTGCCAGAAAAACTGGTACACCAATCTTATATCGTGTAGAGCCTCCACGAGCACGCAGCAGTTCACACCATGATTCTTGCAGGGCAGTCCATAAAACCATTGGAGTGCGAGGTAGTGGAGATCTGGGTGGGCCGCAGATTGCAAAACATTCCAGATATGGTCGATAAATTTCGTGTTAGGAATATTAGGTGGCCAAGGAAGGAAAGAAATCCAGAAGAATGTTCCTCAAGCCACTCGGTAGCTACTGCATACTTGTAGGTGGCACACAATCCTTTTGGAATCGTCTACGTCTGTCAGAATGCACAAAGGACATGAATGAATGTAGAGAGTCAGAAAGGAAATTAAAGTACCACTGACCTGTCACGTTTGAGTTCAACGGTTCCATTTCATACTAACTGCACACGCCTTATAGAGCCTCCACCAACTTGAACAGTTCCTTGGAGAGATCTGTGGTTTCATTGGGTTTACTCCACACCCGTACATAGCCACCCACCCGATACTCTTGGAAATGGTCCTCAGAGCAGATAACGTTTTTTCAATCATTAAGAAGGCATTGGTGAGCCCAGATAAGGTGCAGAGCTTTGTGACGCTGAGTCAACAATGGTATACGAGATGGTTTGCGGCTTCGAAAGCCCATATCAATTAGGTTACGCTGCATAGTGCGTACGCTGACACTTGCTGATGGGCCTGCATTCAAATCCGCAGCAATTTGAGGGAATGTTGAACGTCTTTCTCGCGCAATGATTCTCTACAGGCGTCAATAATCCAGCACTTTCAAGGCCTTTTACAAGCCGAATAGTTGTCGAATATGTGAAGTTTTACCGGAAGCCTAGTATTCGCGGTACTTCCTAGAAATGATCTTGCGCGAAATTCCAAATGTTAACTATACTTCGGAAATTCTGTGCTCCCTCTCTCGTACGCCATCGATAAGTCACCGTTAAAAATTACTTAAATCTTGATAATACACAGTTGTCTATTATGCGCCCTTCGACCGCATCACGTTACGCTAATTGGTTGAACATCTCCCTTATTTGTATACGACTTGCTATATCAGTCTACAGTGGATGATTTGAAGCTTTGGAAGTGTAGTTAGATTAGTTTTACTCCAATATATTTGAATAGAAAAGACATATCTTCGAACCTGAAGATAATGTATAACGAGAAAGACCTCTATGATTTATACCTCGTGGAAACTTATTCTTTTTTATACAGAACTTTTTACAACATTGCATTTTTATAATTCTGGATAGTCCGAGTTCTAACTTCAAGGGGAAGAAGTACCGTAAGGTTCTGTTTAAGCGTTTCTCAAATTATCTTGGAATTAAAATTGAATTTATTTGTAACTAGCCGCCTTTGGCGACCAGTCGGTTCGCCAATATTAATGCCGACTAAAGGGTTAAATCATTTTTTTTATATAACTTAGTTTCATAATAAGTTTTTCAGCAAAACATTTTTAAGCTTCAAATTTCGATAGTCATATAATTCACTTATACTATTATGTAGGCCTTAAGCAGTCCTATCTTTGAAGTCCGCATCTCTCTCTGATTTTCTATCAGTGCACGTAAAATTCACTTTTAAATTAAATTGAAAATGATGAAACTTCAATTAATATAAAGACCTCTTTACTCAATCTAAGCATGTCTTTAAATAAAACTAAGAACTGAAAGCAGTATAGTCCGACATTGAAGTTTTATGTTCAATACAGAAATTGAAACATTATAATTTTTTTTATAATTTATTAAATCTCAAGGAATTATTCAGCAAACATTTCACAGGTAAATTGAAACCTTCAGTTTTCAATTTTATTTTTAGATGTATATAAATGCTCTCAATAATAATTTTTTTTAGGTTTATAAATATATTTCAAAAAATTATGGTTTAAATTCCTTTGGTCTTATAGATTCATATTTGTAAAATATTCTTAATATTTCAACTTCTAAATAAATAAATAAGCATTTTTATCTTCTTCAAATCTGGCTGATTTATTCAGTTCTGAATATTGCTTGTTTAGAACAATCATCATTATCATAATCTAGACCAATTATTCTAGAGTAACTCTGATTGGCTTCTTTGTTATCTTGATAAAGTGATCTAACATCGCCAGTTTATATCGAATAGTTATGTTGAAATTTTCATAGATCGATCAGCTTTGAGGATTGATTTAGTTGATTGAAATGCCACTTTTTTATTTAAGGACTTATTGTCTCAAGAATATTTTGTTAAATATGATTCACAGAGCAGATGATGTATGTAAAAATTTAATTCATCAGCATTTTTTCCCTAAATCTATAATCGTATGTTTCACTTGGACCAATTGCTAAGAGATTTATGTCTCTCCCAAAAAAATTAAGAAATTAGATGTTAGGCTCCGATTACAGAAGATGCCTTGTAGATGTTAAGCCCTATTTGCCTTAAATAAAATTGTTTAATTGGATTAGTAATATAGGTATAGTAAAATATCATAGAAAATGTTTCCATCCATTTATTTTCCAAAAATATCATGTTTCATATTTGTTTCATTTTATACAGACACGTGCCGAAAATGACATTTTTATATGTTTAATATGGAATGATAGTTGATTTATTTTTTTCTCGTGAGAGAACATGATATTGTTTTGGGAGAAAGTTTTGATGTCTCCGAAATATGCGGGTAAAAATAGTTTTATATGCTTTTACAAATTTTGCATTGTTAATTATTACATATGCTTATTTGAAAGAAGATGTGTTTTCAAATAGCTGACCTACTTTTACCATTATAGCTTTAATATTACGTTACTTCGTTGAAAGAAGATGCGTTTTTATTTCACATGATTCATTAAAATGCGGAAATAAATTACAACCACGAAGGCGGATTCTTTGATTTGCACAAAATATCTTCTTCACATAAGTAAAAGTGATAATTCAAAACATGTCTTATTGTTTTAAAAAGTTTTTAAAAAAAGAATACAAAAATATTTTACTACTCTGGATTATCAATTGCTTTTATTTTATTTTATTTATTTATTTATTTGCGAAATAAATTGTTGAAAAAAAAACAAATTAAATGTTTAAAAATTCATTAAAAATAGAGTTTTAATTCGTAGGTCAAAACATTAGTATCATTGAAAAGCTAATTTTTTGAGCTTTAACATGATGCAAAAATCAATTTTGTGCTGTTATATTTTCAGAAGTTATAGCGAAAAAACGTTAAAAGTTGGCTTATTTTTTATTTACTTAAAATTTTAATTAAAAATTCAAAAAAGGGCTTCGAGGTGCATATTCCCGGCACCCAAGGTATACATATACCAAATTTGGTAGCTGTAGGTCGAACGATCTGGCTTGTACAGCGCCAACACACACACACATAGTGCTTTATTATAAGTAAAGATAAAGATTCCTTTTTCAGTGCTAGTCCGTTTATATATATGTTCTGCAAATTAATTGTTCTGACAGTTATATGAAATTTTTCGAGAGGCAACTGCAGATAACAATAGACAATATCGTTTTGTCCAGGTAAAACTGATTATGTTCAAAAATTCCGAAAATAAGACATATATCTCATCTTCATTCCATCAAACAGGAATTTTCTAGTTTTCTGTTGCTATTTATTTCTGCAGAAAATTGCCATGCGTAGATTCCGAATAATCAACAAGTGCTAGACCTATATGCAAAATGACTTCAATATCTCTTTGTATTATTTTTGAGAAACAACTAATTCCCTTCCATGCAGTTTGAATTCAACGAGCGAGGGTAATATTTTATTAAATATGCTTAAAGCTTTTTCAAAAATCACCTGGGTGGCCAACCGTTCTTGATTGCACTTAAAGAGTGTTATTCGTTCCAATTTTGACAATAGTTTGATAGTTTAGGGGCGCATTATCTTTATACTATTAAATCATATCCACCATCAGCGTTTGAGAATATGCTGTCACCATTAATAACTGTTGCAAACTAATTAGTTTATCTTTGTTGTAAATAGGGCTGGGCGATGACGGAATTTCCTCGTCGCGATATATCGTAAAACCTATATCAATATTTTTCGATATATCTTGATATCATTATTTATTTATAGCAATTATAAGTTATAAATAGCCTCTTAACATTTAGATTGATCAGAGCAACTCTAAATAAAAGGAGGTTGTAATTTATATGATGAAAATATTCGTTTTCTTTTTAATAAAAATTAGAAAATAATTGTATTAAAACCCCTTTAATTAAGTGTATGAATGCCAAAACAATGTCTACGTTTTATAATTTATAATATTGCGTTAAATTTGCGCATTTAAAATGGTATCCTTTTTATTGCTGACTTAAAAAAACTTAAATTTCTTTCATTCTTCATTAAAAAAATACAAAAGACATAATAATGCTTTTAATGATTAAAATTTAGTAGTTTTGATAAATTATGAATTAAAAATCCGATATCTTGAAAATTTAATTTGGTATATGAATTACATGAATTTATATTCTTATTGTAATATATTATTATTGGCAGATTTAAATTGATTATTCTCTAGAATTTTAACAATTCGTATTTTGTAAAAAAACTCTTTTTGCGTGGGATTTCTTTAGTGTGAGCTGTCGAGACAGTGATCACATCCAATTTAAGTCCCAAATTTTTATTCACACGTTGATATGGGGCAAAGCACAAAAACGCGAAAAGAAACACAAAACTCTCCGAGCATCACTCGCATTCTCAATCCAAGATCTTCTCACCATCACTCTCTTCTCTCTTTCACCCCTACTTTAGGCAAGCGGGGTTGCTATAAGAGGTGAGAAAGAGTGCCAAAGTTGGCGGATCTTACACACTCACCTAAGCATAAAATTAGCCCACAGTATCTGATTTTATTCTATTAACAATATGTATATTCAACTACGTTAAAACATAACCTACAAAATCAAATACAAATAAATTCAAAAATATAAACAAATACCGCATATACTCTGATATCATGCATATGGAAATATCAAAATACTGACATCAATTAGGTAGCACAAGCAATGAATCATTCCAATCGTGATAGAGCGTCCGCACCTTGATTCTGTACACCTGGTCCATCACATAGATTAGAGCTCAACGGGTTAGCATTGGACTTGGTTTAGTTCAGATATTTAAGGGGATTATGATCAGATATGATCTCCACCTTAGCACCATAAATCCATTAATCAAATTTGTTTAATCCATATAACACTGCCCAAGCCTTTTTCTCAAAAAAGCCATCAGTTTGTAAAACCCGTCCACATTACTGAGATAGACAACAGCCTGCACCATAATCAGATGCATCACAGTGTCTTTGGAACGGCAAATTGGCATCGGGGGTAGAAAGACTAGTTACTTCACAGAGTAATTCTTTTAGTTTGCCAAAAGAATATTACTCTTCTTCTCCCCAACTTACATTGTTTGGTTTATTTTTCTTAGTCAGTTCCGCGAGTGAAGTAGATATTTCCTAAAAATTTGGTATGTATGCATGGTAGAAACTCATTAATCATAACACAGATCTGACCTATTTTTTAGTGGTAGGTCTAGATAACTTTTGTATTGCTAGAATTTTGTTTTTATCGGGACCTTGTTTACCTCCACTTCTAACTTAACCTAAATATTTTATTTTGTCGTCGGCGAAAGTTCATTTATCTAACTGTACAGAGAACCCTAGTTTATCTAATTCAGTTTGAATTAATTTTAAATAAACTAAATGTTCCTCAAAATATTTAGAGTAAATGACTACATCATCTATTTACGCCTGAGCATAATCTGAAGATTGCGATTTTAAGTCTCTGCGATTTTAAGACATGGTTCATTTCTCTGTAAAAAGGAAAGACATAGTCTCCCACTGGCACACAGCATTATGAGTAGCAAACGCCGTCAAAATTTTACTTTCTCGTCCATTTTTATTTGCCAATGTCCCTTTAAAAGATCTAAGCTAGTTAACCAATGGCTTTATCCTGACATGAATATTAGCTCTTACATAGAAACCGGGACTTTAGTGACTGCATTTAAACTTCTAAAATTGATCACATTCTTAATGAAAAATCCTTTTAAGCTACGCAACAAATTGCATGAGTGATTTCGGATTCCTATGGTAATTCTAGTAATTCTTGGACTTGACGTTCAACTTCCTTTCTGTATGCAATGGAGACACTATAACAAAGGGGTTTTTTTTTTCGCACTGCATTTGGCAATGATTCACTTTTATGTGTGCCAACAGTAGCTGACTGCACAAGTTTAGTAAAAATGCGTTCAAACTTTAAGATTTAATTTCTAAGTGATTTGAATTGAGAATTATCTAGATATTTAATTTCAAGATCATTGGAAATTTCAACATACCCGAATTCTTTTTCTTCTTTAAAAATGATATTTACAGAGCGAGAACTAGCTGTGTAATGTGTTAATTTAATTTGGTGAATGTGCTTGGTAGAACCATCCGGCAGCTCAACTAAAAAGGAATGCGGGTTGCTTTTCTCAACGATGGTACCAGAGCCTTTCATTTTGGGAAATAAATTATTAGTCTAATCTGGTATTAGCACTATCACTTGATCTCCAACTTTGAACACTCTGTTAACGATCTTAAGTTGTGATAATATGCTGCTTTTTCTTGATGTACTACTGAAACAAGCTTAGCTTGTCTTCTCAAGTGTCGATTTCAGATTTTCTAGGTATTTGGAAACGGAAGTTCTATTTAATCGTACATTATTATGTTTTCAAGTCCAAGTAGATTTTAGGATTGACATTGGACCCTATGATTACTTACAATACAGTAATTGAGATGGAGACACACTTTTGGTGGAACAGGGTATTTCCCTGTACGCCCATAGCACATAACGAATTTATAAGTGCCATCCTCAACCTTCTTTCCTAACTACATTATGAAGCATATTTTTCAAGGTTCTATGAAACCTTTCCACCAACCCATTTGATTGTGTGTATCCTGGGGTAGAGAATCTTGGACTGCTCCCTATAAGTTTTTCAAACTCTTTTGTCAGTTCAATTATGAAATTCGTTCCGTTATCAGATACGATTACATTCGGAATACCAATCATTGAAAATATACTTAACAAAGTTTCACATGTTGTCTTTGCATTAAGACTAGTCAAAGGTAAAGACGAGCCTTTCATGTATTATATAACTAAAATTAATCATTCAATTTACTATTTCAAAGCTCAAGAAACAACGAAAACCATTAATTCAGAAATGAGTAAACATTAAGAAAAAACATGGCGGGTAAATTTATTTATGAGCAAAAAATTTACACTTTTAGATAAGATCCTGATCAAATAAGAGAAAAATGTGCCATTATTTATCATTATTATATTAATATTCCATGAAAAAATAACGAACTCCATGAAAAAATAACGAACAATCATGAACAACGTTGTTTTTGAAAATCAAAATTTTAACTAATTATCTTTTATTTCAAAGAATTTCAATTTATGTAATAAAAATATTTGCTTTCTTATGACTAAAAATGGTTAGAAAACAATTATGTTAGAATCTTTTTAATAAAGTGTGTCATTGCCAAACCAGGTACACTGAAGTGACCCCCCCCCCAAAAAAAAATAATGCACCTATCTAATATTGTGTAGAGCCCCCACGAGCACAGGGAAGTGCCGCAGCACGACATGGCATAGATTCTACTAATTTGTGAAGATTTTATGGAGACAGTATACACCATGATACTGTCTCCACGTCCAGAAAGCAATGGGAGTGAGAGCTGGTGGAAATTTCCGAAGGACAGCACATTGCAAAACATTCCAGATATGGTCGGCAATGTTCACGTCAGGAGAATTAGATGGCTAACAGAGCAGGAAAAATTCAGAAGAGTGCTCCTCAAGCCACTCGGTAGCTACTGTAGATTCGTGAGGTGGCGCATTATCCTCTTAGAATCGTTCACGTCCGTCAGAAGGCACTCAGGACTTGAAAGCATGCAGAGGGCCAGAAAGGATGTTAAAGTATTACTGACCTGTCACGGTTGAGTTCAACGGTCCCATTTCGTGCTAACTGCACACGCCCTTTACCCTTACAGAGCCTCCACCAGCTGAAACAGTTCCTTGTAAGTAAGAAAAATCCATAGATTCATGGATTTTCTCTACACCCGTATACAGCCATTTACCCGATACATTTGGAAACGTGACTCCTTAGACCAGACAACGTTTTCCCATTCATTAAGTGTCCAATGGAGGCTTTGCCAATCCCAGGTAAGATGCAGAACTTTGTGTCGCTGAGTCACCATTTGTACAGTAGATGGTTTGCTGCTGTGAAAGCCCATATCAATTAGGTTACGTAGAATAAAGCGTATGCTGTCACTTCTTGATGGGCCTTCATTCAAATTAGCAGCAATTTGAGGAAATGTTGGGCGTTTATCTCGTGTAACGATTCTTTTCAGACGTCGATGATCCCCTTTCTATCAAGGCCTTTTTCAAGCAGCAGATCTGTCGGAGATTTGAAGTGTTTACTGGAAACCTGGTATTCGCGGTACGCCCTAGAAATAGTTGGGCGCAAAATCTGAATTTCATCTCTACTTCGGAAATGCTGTGCTCCCTCCCTCGTGCCCTCCCCACCGCTAAAAATCGCTTAGATCTTGATAATCTACCATTATAACAGCAAGAATCTATATAACAGCCTCCCCAGAGATCTGTGGCTTATATACTCACAGACGATTGCATCGCGTTACGCTGATATGTTGAATACCTCCATTATTTGCATGCGATATGCTATATGTTTTTTTTTTGGGGGGGGGCGCCTTTTCAATGTATAACGGAACTTCATTATTTTATGCAAGTATGCTTGAGTATGAAAATGCTAGCTGTGAATAAAATTGTGCATTTAATTTGAATGAATCCTTTTTTCTTATATGCCTGAAAATGAATATCTAGCAATTAAATAAAGGACATCAACGACCTTCTGGTTACTGCAATTATTTTTCTATGATGGTTTCATTCTGTTAAAAGACAGAAGGTTATTTTTCCTAAATGACATACTGAAAATAAAGATTTTCATATATTAAGAAATGACAGTTTTAATTGAAATATTAATTAAAATTATGTTTGAAGGTCAATAAGAAGGATGAGCAACAAAAATAAACTAACTGGTAACCAAAACGAAATCGAAAACGTAAGCCAATTGTAAATATCGATTTATTGTATCGCTATTTATCGTGAGCGGAAGTATAATGGAATTTCTTTCTTTTTTTCCTTATTTCTTTTTAATTTTTTTGTGCGAGTACACTTAAAAGTGGAAATACTAGCTGCGAATAAAATTTTGTATTTATTCTGAATTAATCTTTTTTGCTTTTATTTCTGAAGTTAAATATTTAGCCATTAAACAACAGATAGTCAACAACCTTCTGATAACTGCAATTGTTTTTTCGTAATTGTATCATTTAGTTATGTAGCAAAATGCAGTTTATCCGAAATTGACATAATTTAAACAGTATTTTTATATAATAGAACATGGCAATATTTACAGAAATATTTACTAAAATAATATATGAAGGTGAAAAAGAATGTGGAGCAACAAAAATAAATATTAACTGATGACCAAAATGGAATCCAAAATGCAAATTAATTGTGAATATCAATTTATTGTTTCGAGATTCATCGTGAACTATTATTTAAGTTCATGATTTCGATAAATTGATATTTTTTAAAAACTGGCATCAAAGAATCATTTTTTTAATTATCGATTATTATTATTTTTTTTTTTGATAAATCGAAAATTTGCATAGCCTTAGTTGTAAATATTCTGAATGATAAAACGGCGTTTCATTGTGTTAACTAGCCAGTTACAATTTTTTAAATATATATATTTTTTACTAACAGTCCATAATAATTTAATATTTTTTTTTTAAAAAAAAGCTTGCATCTCATTACAATACAAGATAACTTGCATGATTTTTTTTAGTACATTTGAATAACGACAGAATTGTTATGAAATTTCGAATAAAAGGTTTCTTTACAAGTTGTATGTATGTGTGTGTAGTATGCTAAACTTGAGAGTCTAAAATTAGTGGCTTTTCAAACTATTTGAATGGGGAAAAAATTTGTGTTTAAGGCTTTAAGTGAAGCAAGATAAACTGTACATGGAATTCCGACAGTATTTTGTATTGGAATCCGGATTTTATAAACATTTATTTTATATTTTTGTTCATTTATTTGTTGGAAAGTGATCATTCCTCGGATTTATTTCTGCTGACAAGTAGCTTCTAGAAGAGAAACTTCATGTTAGCAATAATAATTTCAATTTGAAAATAACAACTTTTTATACTTAAATAATACAAAAAGAAAAGATATAATACCAAATTCAATAGAAAATTAAAAAATAAATAATTAAATATTTGAAAAGAATATTCTTACCACAAATTTCGTATCATTATCACCTATTTTACATTTTTATTTTTCAAATATAAAACTGTTGAATACAAAAAAAAAAAAAAAAATCTCAGCTTAAAATCTAATCTGTATCCGACATTTTTTCTGTGTAATCATATTTATGATAGATGTTCCAAGGAAAAGTAGTCTATAATTATTAAAAAAATCTGTTTAAATCAAAATTGAATTCTCTAGTCGCAAATCTGCTTATGATTTTGCATAATAAATTTACTCATTACCTATTATTTAATTGCATTTTTTCTTTTACAGTTTTAGATTATCCATAATTTCTTTTTCTTTATAGGAATTACAACTGTTTTGACTATGACTACTATCAGTACTGGTGTACGATCATCTCTTCCAAGAATTTCCTATGTGAAAGCAATTGATATATATTTAGTTATGTGTTTTGTATTTGTTTTTGCTGCTTTGTTGGAATACGCTGCTGTAAATTACACCTATTGGGGATCTACTCGAGCTAAAATGAAAGCAAAGAAATTGAAAGAATCGAAGGCTGCTACTGAAGTTTCCACGGTATGGGTTTTTAAATTTATAAAACCTATTTCTGAGATCTAGTATAACTATAAGAGCTACTTTTCGAAATAATCTACAATGGCAGTATAACTACTAGCTCAATAATATTATCTACATTAACTTTACTAGTCAATAACATTATCTACATAATAAGCGAAAATGAAAGCTAATCATTTATCCAATGATTGAAATATTTCGTCTTATAATATTGAATGCAAATGAAATCGAGAAATTCGAAGGAAAATTAAATTATAACTCTATATCAAAGGGAGGGAACATAATTCTGAACCTGCTGGCATATGGCTAGTGGACTTTCATAACCTGAACATGCAACGAGAGCACCCTCTTGATTTAACTAAATTAATGAAGAGAGTAAAAAACTGCATCTATATACTCCCTTCCTAATTAAATAGTCCACGTTGGAGTTAAAAAGCGTGGCGCCTCCCGCCCTTTCCAAACGTTTTTTGTCAGGGAAGGAATCGTGTGTGTGCTTTTAGCCTCATTTAAAAGCAATTATTAAGGAATAAAAAGACTTACTTTTCTATAAATAATTTGTTTTTATATTACTGCAATATTATAGTATAAGGCTATCAAGATGTGTAATTTGTTAACTGTAAAAACATTAGGTTCATCACGCCACCTGGAGAACTGGAAAACCGGGAAAACACAGAGTGTAAAATCAGGTGTATGCAGGAAAATTATGAAATTTTCATAATAACTTGTAAATACTGGGGATTTTAAATTTCTTAATTATTTTTCCCATCTAGAAAATGCTAATCGCTAAAGATTATTATTCATATTCATTCGAAGCTTTCAAAAACGAAACATTTTATTTGTAATTGTCTAAAGCTTAAACTTGCCTCTTTCTACTCCCTCCCCCAATTGTTTCTGTATAGATCAGCCCAGTTTTGATTTGCGAGGTAATTGCCCTTTTTTTCATGGGATTTATGGTGCAAACTCTGCCTTTTAAAATGCAGATTGTAAACGCCCGATAAGACATAAAATAAACTTTCCTTATTTTAGGATATTGCTACCAACGACTGAAAGTGTTTTCAAAAGCAAAAAATGAAAACATAGACTTCATCGATTACAAGTGACAGCGAGTATCTCATTCGTTCTATTTTTTAACAACATAATCCTCGTTGCCGGATGCAGCAGCATAAAAAGAATTGCATTAACACTAAACAATATTTAAAATATTTTTACAGAAATTACTTCTAAAACAAACATGAACAATTAAACAAATATAGAACAATAACAATTATTTTTAGTATTTAGTTACGTGTAAACCACTATGACTTCCGATGATGAATTATGTTACTCACAACCTGTTCATGAATTAACGATAAGGAATGTGGGCGATACCTCTGTAATTGTGTGAAAGATTAGAATACGTTTTTCTGGCAGGAGTAGTCAGTCTGCAGACGCATAGCGGTGGTATTTAGTCACTCATATGTGATTTTATTGAATGGTTTGTTTATTATTTGAGAAACTGTTAGCTACTTATTGAAAGTAGATTTGAGAATTTTTTAAAAACAATGAGCTACTCAACATCCGTATTTAATACGAATTGAATGGATACAAAAAATCAATCCTTATTTTCTGAATAGGTTCAAGAAGTTCCACAAAGTCCATTTTGTAAGAAGATAATAAGATTGACTAACATGGGAAAAACGCCTGTTCAAAAGAGTCTTCTTTGTCGAACTTAGTATCTAAAAGGAATGCGGGGAAAATATAACATGTCAAATCAGAAAACGTCAAGATTAATAACCGAAAATAAACTAATTTCGGACATTTTAGTTAAAGAGCAATAATTTAAAGCTTAACTTTTGTGTGTATTAAAACTTATTGGATTACATTCATCATTTAAATATTTTCTCATACGTCCAATAAAAGTGAAATACCTAAAAAAATAAGCTCTATAAAATATTTATTTGATTAGCTCTATAAAACTGATGGCGGAAAAATCAGCTGATATTGATTCCCAAATATATGAATTGGCAAAAATGAATAAATATAAAAGTAATCTTGCTTTTTTTTTTGTTAAGTAATCATGAAATGATATTATCATTCTAACAAAAATGCTTAGTATTTTATTTTATCTGGCACCTTAATTTAAAGAGCTTTAGTAGTTATATATCCCCCCCTTTAATATACAAAATTTGTCTAGCTAAATTTTAGATAATAAATAAAGATATTTTTTTCTTTATGTAAGTATCAATTTTCTTTTAATGTGCAATTTTGATTAATGTTAAATTGTTGCTTCCTTCTTTGCTTTTTTCGCTTCTTAAAATTATATTGAATTATAAATGGAACTTGAGATCTATTCTCGTAGTTCCTCGTATCTTGAATTGACGTAAAGGGTGAAAGCAGGGCTTTTTTCCAGTTTTGAGTGGCAACCATGAACATGTAATTTTTATTAGTATGACGATGCATATCTGCAAAGTTTCTAAATGGTGTATTTATATTATACACTTATTATGATACAATTCAGTAAAATATAATAAATTATTGAAATAAATTTTCTTTGCCGTTAATATGTGTATTGCATATTATATATGATTGTTACATTTCTTTCTTTTCTGTTTTAATAAGACTATATGAATACATATATATAAAAGAATTGATTATTGTATTATTATGTTTTAGAATGAAGAAATAATCGAGCTTCAAGATGTTAGAGTTTCACCTATTCCTTACCTTCGCAGAAGAAATAAAGGATCTGCTTATATTTCTGACGCTCATTTTCCACCTTCATTTCGCCGTACTAGATCATACTATTCTCAAGGTTTCAATCGTAAATCACTAGAACGTAGTTCTTTAGAAAGACAAAAGAAACCATATGTATTAAACAGCTTAAAAAGAGGTGCAAATGTATTACGAGCATCGATCCCCAAAATAAAAGATATTAATAAAATTGATAAAATGGCTCGAATTATATTTCCAGTTTCATTTTTATTATTTAATTCCATTTATTGGTGTTTTTATGTATTTTAATTAATCATAGTGACAATTATGTTTTAAGTTCCTCTCTTGAAATAATTAGTGCAAATAATTGAAAGTCATGTATTTATGTAATGCTGTTACATAATGTAAATTAAAATTGAGACATTGCATTTAAGTCTCTGAATTCATACGTTGTTGAATTCCAAGCATCAGTTACATAGGAAAAAAGTAGAAATTTTAAGTGCCTTGCATCTAAAAATGAAAATTTTTGCTTTCTAAAAATCAATTTTACGTTGTTTTAGTTTAACTTAAAGGCCACTCATTATTTCATTTTGTATTTTTTTAAAATTCGTTTTAATACTTTATACCACATTAGTTCTTATTTTCATTTTCTTTCAATACTGATGTTCATGGATATTTTCATTGGCATATGGAATGTCTTGCATATTTCAAGACATTAATACATTTGATATTTATACAATAAAAATTTTTAATTTCTCAAATATTAATTTTATTAAATGACAAAACTTATCAAGGCACCTAGCTTCGCATAAATCAATTTTAATAGAGCTTTATCTCCATTTGCAAACATGCATTTATTATAACGTTTTAATTTACCCTTGCAATATTTGTTTCATCATGTGTAGTTTTTATAGTATGAATCATTGTTTTGTGTATGGCATATGTTTTCTGTTTATTTTTAAATACTTCATTTTCAAATATTGCATGCTTGAGAAAATTCATGGTTCAGTTTATTTGTTTTACATCACTAACATTTTTTTTGTTATGAAAATCCCAAATTTGTGCTTGTAATTTTCTGATATCGAAGTCTTTACAGGTAATTAATAAATTACATACATTACAGGTAATTAATAAAGGTTTTATAAACTGCTAAGGAAATTTGTTTTATTTTTATTGAATATGTGCCTATTGTTTTGTTATTTTTAAAAAAAAAAACTAATAAACTGCTGCCTCATATTATTAATTGTGGCGAAATGAAGGATTAATGTTGTTTATTAATTAAATGTGTGATCAATTGCTAAATATTGTATTTTTTTGCGCCTAAAATCTCTTCAATTTTATTTTCATGATTGTGGGTTAAATATCATTATAGTTGCGTTTGGGTTTTTGATATTTGTTTTCTTTTGATATTTCTCAGTCATATGGACAAATTTAATAATTGTTTCTGCGTCTTTGGATTATTTAAAAAGTCTGCTGATGAATCGTATATTTAATAGCAACATTAAGTTAATTGAGCAAGCGTTGATTGAATCTTATTTTATTATTGTAATCTTTTAAAGAAATATTTTTTTAGTCCCTCATTTTTAATGTTTTGGGGATAAATTCTATGAAGAAGAAGTTCTGTTCTTTTCTAATTTTATTTTTTCCTTGCTTTTTAGATTTCTTTTGCTTACGTTTTTATACTCCTTACATAAAAATTAAATTGAGTGTGCCTTTTATTTTTATAAGCAATTATGAATTTTTTAAACAAACGCTTTTAGCAATCTTAATTCATTTTAGAATATTAGCCCTATCCTCAACATTTTAAAATGCTGAACATCGTGCTTATAATTTAAACATAGTCTTGTCCTGAATTTATGCTGCTAGTATTGTATTGTAGGCCTATGAAATCAATGACAACTAGATGCTAGTATTGATTTCATAAGCCTTTATACTATGTGATGTATAAATATATTTTGTTTACTGTAGGTCAAAATATTGTTTATCTGTAATAAAAGCAAACAAATTAGTTGTTAAAAGATATTTATTTTTTATTATTATTAATATGGACAAATAAGGAAAATGAATGTTACATGTGGCAAAGTAATATTTACTTAGAAGTCTTAAATATCTTTACAAAGGCATAAGTGTGTTTATTGCATAGTTATTATCGGTACTGCAAATGGGATTAATAAAATAAAAAAAAACATATTTTCCAATATGTTTTCTTCAGTAAGCATAAGGATACACAATTTTAAAATCATTTAATAACTTGGCATATAAGTCTTTTGGCACTTAGTTAGTGTATCTACTGAGCTTTATCTACTCTTTGTTTTGTCTTCAAGTCCCACCTATCTGTTTAGGACTATTAATCTATTACAAATATAACTTTTTAACTTCATTCAAATTGTGGAGCAACACACCTAGTCTATCAAAAATTTACATACAATCTTTTGAAATTTATTGCCATAAATACATTATTTTACTGAAATCAACAGTCCTTTACTTATTATCTAAGGACTATGAAAACTGTAGCTATGTAACGGTTTTGTATTTAGAAATGTATCTATAATTCAGAATGAGGAATGTGTGAACCCTGTGCATTGTGATGCTATTTTTGAGAACATGTATCTATTTTAATCGAGACTATTTAGAAAAAAGTTATACTATTATTAGTATTTTACTTTAATCGTATATACATCTTAGATTACATTAATATCTTAACTAAATAGAGTGCTTGAAAAAATTTGCTTTCTTTGAAATAAGTTTTATGATGCTATTGAATAATCAGAAAATAAGGAAGACCTCTGATGGTTATATATATATATATATATATATATATATATATATATATATATATATA
>JAOUZG010027617.1:8896960-8909562 GCA_026289955.1 Argiope argentata
ATATATATATATATATATATATATATATATATATATATATATATATAAACAAACACCTTGGTTAATTTTTTAATAGTATAACTAATTTTGAAAAAGTCAAAATAGTATTTAATTCCTAATTTTTGCATTATCTATTGCTATTTTTCTAATCAGGAAATTAAAGCACCTCACTGTGTTTCATTTTGTTTGTGTTCTCTTGTTTTCTTGCAAAGCAGTTTTCGATGACATGCTTCGATTATTTTTCTCTTATTTATTTATATGTTTAAAACTGAAAATACTTCAGCAGTTATTGTTTTCAGTATTAAAAAATTCACAGTAAATTGCATGAAAATGCATTACAAATTCTTTTTTTTTAAATTTCAGATACGTTTCCTTAACCTTAATCAAAATGCAGAAATTGTTGAAAACATATTGATAATTTTAAGCATGATAAGACTTTTTAAACCTCTATATAGAATATCTTTCATTTATGAAATACAAAAACTCATATGTCTTCATACTTTAATATAATTAAAGTGATGTTAAATGTTAACTAGGTGGTAAGTGTAATAGATTTTAAACTTATGGTAGTGCGTAAATTATGCATGACCAATGACCAATTTACATTGCTAATTAAATATTTTTCTTGTAGTAAAATTTTAAAATCAGGGAATTATTTTATAGATACATAATCTTTTTTCTGGAAATAATACCAACTTTGCCTGTTTTCTTTCAAATATAAGATTTTTTGCATTTCCATAATACGGTTTGTCGAATGATAACCTGTTGAAATATCTATTTTTGGAAATAAATTTTAATGATGCGTAAGTGAAAATTTGCAATGCATTTTAAATAGGTTTGTTGTTTTGCTCTAACAAAGCTGGAAATAGAGTCAATCTAATGAGTATTCTCTACTTATTTTATAAAAATTTGTTTAAATATGATAGATGGATGTTTTCTACAGCACTTTTAACTCTTTGTTGAGCAAAAACTGGACGTTTCTGTGTTAAAATATGCTTTTTGTTTTAACTACTGCATTTATAAACTGCATAAATATTCTTGTGTATGTACATACTTATGTATATGTATACCATAAAAGTATGTAAATATTCATATACTTTAAATTTGCATTAGACATTCACAGCTAAATAAAGGTTTAAATTATCGGAGTATATGTGTTGACTTTTACAAAAGCAACAAATTACAGTACTATGTTTTTAGTTTGTAGCTGAGGGTAGCATTCCGTCGTCATTTCTTTTTTCACTTATAAAATCATTTTTGGGGCCATTTGTAGTTTAGAAATCTTATGTACATATTTTCTATATAAAACGTATTGTTTATGCTATAATGAAAGTGCTCCAGTCTTTGAAATTGCTTTTATTATTTGATCACTAAAGATATTTTGGACAGCGTGTTTGAAATTTACTCTGAATACGTAAATTTTTTAATACATATTACCTAAATTATGTATTAAATACTTAATACAGAATACAATTATAGTCTTCGTGCATTGATAATTTCAGTCATATTAAGAGCGGGAATAAGTAATAATCTATTTTATGAAATATTTATTTTGAAAAATTAATTATTAGGTTTCAGATTATCAAATTAGGAAGACTCCTGGCGATCTAGATTTTTTTTATTCGATTTATTTTGGTTTTGTGTTTAAGAAAGACAATTTGGACTTTTAATAAATATATCACATTGAATGTAAAAATCTCTCACACATATAAACATTCAATTGATTTTTGTAATCAGATTTATTTTTAAAATGTGGAAATTTCTAACTTTGCAGATCATTTTGAACCAAATTTTTTTTCAGAATTATTTCACGCAAATTTCTTTCATTTGGTGGTTAAACGATAGAATACAAATAAAAAAGTCTGTATCAAGGTTACGGTGAAAAATTGAAAAGTGTTTGAATTGTATCAGAATTTCAATAATATTTTAAAGCCGCATTTTCGATTATTCATTCACTTTGAATACTTTTTAGCTTAATATGTGTTTTTACAGTTTCACTTTATTTCTGAACTTTTATACTTTGATGTATTTAGAGTTTGATATTATGAAATACATTTTAACAATTCGTTTATAGTTTGACAATTGCCTTTTTTGTTTATTTCTTTATTTTAAGTGTGGAACAATCATGTCTATGCCAATATAGAGGGATGCATAAATGATTAAGTGAATTCATTATTTAAATATATTTATAGTATTTTTCTTCTAAGGTAAGAATAAAAAATAATACTTATGCTTTCTTCTCTTATTTATGATAATTATTTTTGAAAACTATCAGTGCCGTCTTATAAAATTAGTGCTTTCGGTAAGAGTTATATGGCTCCCCAAGGCCGTAATTTTGGATAAGTAATCTATGCATTAATAGCCCTATAAAAATATCGATTTAATAAAACAGTTGAGAAGGTAAAAATAAATTCTTGGTCTAAGATAAGTGCCTTACTATTTTGTAAATAAAAAAATATAAAGAAAATCAGTGCAGTACGCTTTAAGCCCTCCTTAAGTAGATGATACCCCTCAGCTATCGTCCCATCAGCCTATTGGATAAGACGGTAATGAAAATTACCATTATTATACTTAATGTAATCTGCGAATTTAAATGATGTATTTAATTATTAGCTTTAATAGAAAACAGCTATTGTTTTGTGCATTTTTTAAAACTAATGTTTATTAAAAGATGGGTGCTTCCGGTATTTATAAATGAAAGAAAAAGCGAATCAAATACGAGAATGAAAATTATTTACAGTTTTTGATTTAAAAAGATATTATGTGACTTGGAAAATATATTTACTTAAATATGACTTTTTAATTATTTCTATCTAGAGTTCTCAATTTCACTTTTTTCACTTCACTTAGTTCTCAATTTCACTTCGCTTAGTTCTCGATTTCACTTTCAATAAGTAAACATTGGATTTGTATTGGTTCAAATACAATATTTCTTTATATGCAGAAAGAATGCACATGTTACTTATATGCTAAATAAAACATTTTTAGTTGTAAACGCTCCATACATTTTTGCGTGTTAAAACTGTTATAAGGCATTTGGTAAATACTGAAAAATGCAATTAAATCGAAGGATTTTATCTTTTGATTTTTTTTTTGCATGTTTCCATAAAGTATAATTAAAATAGAATAATACGGTTAAAGAAAAGTTTTATGATTTAAGTTTGCTTGCTTTATGAATTTCAAGTATTTATTTGAAAATTCAGCAAGTATCATAAATTAATGGTTATAATTTGTTAATTACGTTTACCACTTTTCTCAATCGATTCCTTAGTTCAAAGATTTTGGAGCACATATCATGTTAGCATATAAATAACGTTTGGATTGGATTAATGATCTTAAATAAAAAAATGTTTTTGAAGGGCTAGCTCATGCATGATACGAAAAACTTTCCAGACATTATCATAACATTAAAGAATTCAATTTAGTTATATGCTGTTACTATAATTCATGCTAAAGACTTTTTATCTTATTTTCCCCCCGCATTTTTCATGCTTCATTATCATAAATTTTAGAGTAAATAAATTTGCTATTTCAGCTTCAGATTACTGTAGTCCTTTCTTCAAATTTTTATTTATTTCTTTAAAATTATAGTTATCTTTTTATTTTTTGTAAAGCTGAAGTGTTGACTAGATTGCATAGAATTTGTTATTAATGTTAACCATATGTTGAATCATTTTACTTGTATTCTGACAGCAAGTAACAATGAATGAAATGAAATTATTTGATATCTAATATTCATTTATAATATAATAACATCTGGAAAGTTCTACAATTTAGAGATTTTTTTTTGAAAATTTAAATTTTAAAACCATTTTCTGGTAGGAGCTAAATCAAATGAATTAGGGAATTTGTGCTGAAATACCGTTTTTAAGCAGTGCCAGCAACATTCAGTGTGTGCTAAAAGGAAGTGCTCAGTAAATTTAAGTTATTAAAATTTCCAAATGGTAATTGCTTATCTAGTCAACAGTTAGGTAAGGTACCCGTGGTTGGACTCTCACTAAGCTAAATCATCCAAACGAAGGATTAGGTTCGACGAGCATTAGTGACTTTAAGACAGCGCAACGTTATCCTCGCCTAAAGTGTCGCTGATGTGCAAATAGATAATCCAGTAGGTAAGATTGAAGGAGATGAAAATTACTGGGAATACCAAGCGGGAGTATTTGTCGATGTCACTCGGAAGAATGCCAAATAAACCTTCGGGTAATTTAGGAGCTCCTGCTTCCAGTGTTGCCGGTTCTTTATGTAAATTTTCCACTATAGTTGGGCGCATCGGAATTCTTGGATCAGGCAGTTTAGCTCGATGAGGATCCATCTAAAAAATGAAATCTCATCTAAGTAATTAGGGATGAAATGTTCTTACAAAAATTATGCTTTGAACAAAGCTGAATTGTAATAAAAGGAATGTAGAGTAATATAGTCCGTTGTCTGTAAAACAAGCTAGAGATTTAATAGAGTATTTAAATCAGTGCCTTTATTTATAATTTCTTGTTAAAGGAACTTAAATCTGCGAAGCATTTCAGAGTTATGTGCGATTTGAAAGCCTATAGATTTACTAATTACTTTACACAAAGGCATTTTTATGTAATAATTAAGTTCTTTATTTGGAGTAACAAACTCTCTGTGCTATTTGTATCTGTTTGCAATTTATAGAACATTTTAAAATGAATATAAAGGAGAATAAATTTCAAAAACAGAATTGCCTGTATACAGGGTGATCCTAAAAAGTGGAGTTAATTTTTCTGAATATGGGACCTACACATTCTTCCAGTTACAAACATTTATTAAATAAGGTGGGCAATGATAAGAAAATGCTTAAATTTTATGCTTACATTTTTGTAGAGGTTGCTAGTAAAAAGTTTTTAAAAAAGTAAATTTTTATATGGCTCGAATAGGCTAAAAATGTAAGTTAATAAAATGTTTTTCTAATATTCAATTATGTACATACAAAGTTTCAATCTTCTATCTACAAAAGTTTCTGAGTTATTTTATTATTATTTTTTTAATTTAGCAGAACTAATTATAAATGCAGATGAAAACATCTATTTTTTAAAGTGCAAATTTATTTAATATAGAAAAATCACTGGATCATTCAATCATTATGAATTGAAATAAATTTGTTATTCATGAATGCTGTTATTCACATTGATTGGTCGGCAGTTGCAATTTTTGGCTTAAGAAGAGAAGAGAAATTTGGCATTTACGATATCTCGTAGAAGTTCTGCATATCCAATAAATGCTTGACATCGAAAGCAGTTTTAAAAGACAGATCCTGGTTTATTCAAATGCTGATTGATATATTTAATAATTGCATTTATTCAAAGGCGTTTACCCTCGGAAGCTATTGTACAAACTTGGCTTAAAATTGCTGATTTCGTTAGCGGGCTTGTCTATGACAAGTGCATAAGTAACAACAACAACAGTTAGACTAGAAAGAAATCTTAATAAAGGCTTCCTTCAATTTATATCTCACTTTGCTCGTAAGTTGTAGATTAAAAACAGAGAGATTAACTGATAAGAAGTCATTTATGCGTTCGTAAGTTTAGAATAAAAGGTCTTGTTCCCCAAATAGCAGAAAGGGAAATTTTTTGCGAAAATAAAATGACCAGAATTTAAGGCAATTTCTACAAATTGCTTTCTCTTTCAGCAATTCATTCAGAAACAGCATTCCGATTATTTTTCTGGTAAAAGGAAAGGAAGGCGCTTCCTTAAAAATAAACATAAATCAAAGAAGGACTTTTTGGAAAATAAAGGAATTAGCAAAGAAATAAAGTAACTATATTAAAAAATGATTTATGCATCAAATTTATGGACATAAATCCTATGCCTTTAAAATCCAGAAAAGTTTTTTAATTACAGGAAGTTCAATTTTCTACCATTTTTTTCATATATTTTCTTTTATTTGGCTGTTTTGCTTGTAAAGATCGAATTCTGTGATCAGTTTTTTATTCGTTTCTCTGTAAATTTGATGTTTGTTTTTCTTTAATATTTGGTTGACGTGTGTTCTCAATGGATATACCTTATTTTAATATTTTCAGAATTTAATTATAAATATAAAAAGGAATTCAAATTACTTAAGCAATTCTTGTACAAGTCTTGCCACTTGATAGTGAATTTGAGAAAAAAATTGGCACTAATGTTCCGTAATATTTATTAAAACGAACTATGACTGAGAAGTAAAATGCAAAAATAACTGTCATGAAAAATTAATATTTTTTAGTACCTGAAAAGGGTGTTTCTGAAAATCAGTTTTTATTACATTTCACTAAATTATTAAAGTAATAAAGGCACCTTTATCTGTTATGTTTTATTCTCTGCCGTTTGCTGGAAAGCCATTTCATGACGGAGAATACAAAATAAATAAATAAAATAAAATATTGGCTCATAATTATTTTATTTTATAAAATGAAATAATTAGGATTTATTTTCAGAAATGAGTTAATAAACTTATTTTATTCTTATATCTTATCTCAAGTTATCGTAAGTTTTAGTATTTTTTTAAAAAAAATAAAATTGCATGTGTGCAAAAACCTTTGATAAAAGAGTATCCGCAGAAGTGCAAAGTGACTACCACGATAGCCAAATATTGAATTGTACGGAAAACTGCTTAATTTTTTATATTATTTTAGGTATTAATTACGCACAATTGCGCTGTATTTTGTAACATTTTTCAATACCATATAATGTTATTTAATATCACAATATAATGCATATGATGCAACATTCTACTAAAAGTCACATTGCTTAAAAAGTACAGAACTTGGAAAATTTTAAGTAAACTATGAGCGAGAGATGAAAACTTTCCGCGCTATAACTTCGTGATTAGTGTTCCGCGCCTGGCATCGAGTAATTTCTTTGCTGTCAGTTGTGTATGGCATAATATAACCTTGATTTCATTATGCTTTGAACGCAAAAGAAAGAAAAATTGGACCATAATAAACTGAGTGCAAAATAGCTAAAAGTGGAAAGATTTTTCAAACATCTTTTATTTTTAAATAAAGCTAAAAAGACCCAAGAAAAGATTTATTTTCTTTATAATGAGGTTAATAAAAAAAAGCAAAGTTATTCTAATTAGTAGAATTTTTTGATTTAGACATTATGAATAATATTCCGAGTTAATCAGGCTTTATAACTATATATTGTGCTTATATGGATAGAACTTGACTGAAATAAAGAATATCGAATGTATTGTCAGCCTCACCCTAGTTAGCTGTTATTATTTAATATAGATTTTCTTGAAATTTCAAATAGATCTTTTGTAGCAAGAATCAGTATTTCCATAATGTAAAACAGGAAATATGTATTAAAAAGTCATTTAGGCATTAACGTGTCAATAATTTTGAATTGAAATAAATTGTGCTCATTCTTTGCTGATCAATTACGAAGGTTTGGTTGACCTTATCTGTTTCTTATGCGAATGTAGAATATTTTCAATTCCAATTTGTACATTCCAAATTTGCCTAGACCAAATTTAGCAGTAGTCGTATCTAATAGATGGACAGCAGATGAGTATCTTTCTTTATTATAATCAGAAATGATTTAAAAAAATGCTTACTGGTTTTATCGTTTTTAAAATAAGTTGAATTTTTGAAACGCCTGATATGCACCGAAGAAAGAACTATTTTGTAAAGTAAACTTTTAGCAATAAGATTCTTTTAGCTAGTTTATAAAATAAATTGCTTTAATTTATTTTCAAAAGGGGCGTCAGTAGTTTGTTTTTATAAGTGCCTAGGTAAATTGAAAAGAAAAACTATAATTGTGTATTTGAGCGACACAGAATTATTATAAAAAATATTCGTAGGTTTATTTTTCTTTGAAAATCCCGATCGAATTGTTTGTGCTCACGACCTCCCTTTTATTTTAAACGAGATAAAGCATGATATGAAATTTATCGACTCAGAAAATAAATATATCCACAAATAAGTTCAACTTTTAAAATTTCACTGAGAAATTTATTGCTAACAGGAAGGAGGTGTTTAATTATGTTTTCTAAAATCAAATTTAAATATTAATCTAAAAAAAAAGATTTTGTAAAATTAAATGACATCAATTTTTGTGTTTCCGTGTCTTCCAAGAGTTGTAATATTTAAATAATTATAAGGAAAAAAATTTCCTTTAAATTGTGAGGATAACTTGTTTGATTTTGAGTAATTGATGTATAGCTTAAATTACATAAAAATTGACCAAATTTTTACACATAAGCTTATTTCAAATTTACATTTGTATTTAGTCCCTTAAAGGCAGACGCTGGTTTTCGGTTGGCTCGTTGTTGCCATAGCAACATTTATTTCCCCCAATCCAGCTTTCTGACATTCATAAGCAGAATCAATTTTGCGAGGAGAAGGTACTTTCGACATCGTGGAAGTTTCTTGAAAGTCCAAGTTGTTTCGCTTTTGAAGGTTTTGAGTGAGTAATGCAGAGTGCGATTGTTTCGAGAGCCCATCTCTTAAAAGTTGGTTTATAGGTATCTCGTGACCACGTTCTTCTGCATTTCTTTTATTTCAAATCATTCGTTTGAGACTTCCTGGGACAAATATCTCTATAGCTGATGGAATCAAATAGATAAACCAATGTTTAGAAAAATTGCCGAATCCTTTCTAATTTCATAGAATTTTTTTCTTTATTGTTCATATCTAGAAATTCTTGGAAGAACTGTAATGTTGAGCCCCTCCGCTTTTGAATTGAAGTTGTGTCTTTTTCTTTATTTTTTATCAAATAAAAGTCGGACTGGCGGTATTTATGAAACCCTGCTGCATTAGAAATATGAAATTTTTCGTGTTTTCGCTTAAAAGAAATGTTCTTTAAAAAATTATCAAGAATTTGTAAAATTTAAATAAAACAATAATTTTGTATTGAGTTTATTTTTCTTAAAAACTGCTGCCATGTTTTTGTTACAAAATATTAAATATATTATTTTAATCTTACTATATGTATTCATTACAATGAAATATTTATTAAAATAAAACAAAAATTTTAAAAATATCATAAGATAATTGAAAGTTTAAGTGCAATAATTTTAGTTTATATATCCGGAATAATTTATCATCTGATTGCCAAAATTGACAGAACAGTGTATTCTCTGGATGATATTAATCATACTTTATCCCAATTAATTCATGAAAATCCTCTATTAAAATATTATTACAAAGGTCTTTCTAAATAGTTTTATATTTAAAACCTTCAAAATTATTAATGTATATGTAGTAAAATATTACAAATAATATTATTCTGCTAATTTAGCTTTTTAATTTCACTCAGAATGAAAAGTTCCCATAGTATTGTAAGTTACATTGAAAGAACCTTTGTTCAGTCAACAATTCATAATTCATTTGGAACCGTTTTCTACTTATTTCCAACTGAAATTTTATTCCACAGTTTTTAAGTTATTAAATAAGTATTGGTAAGTAAAAAAAAGTGATTGTAAATTTCAAGACATTATTTGTCTTAATTATTTTGAGTCATTAACCAGTTTAAATCGCTTTAAAAACAATTACGAGACTTTTAAATGCCAAACAAAGTTTTGGAGCTCAACTGATTTTGAGATTAAATAACAGCTATGATGTCATACTTCTTCGTCAGCCTTTTAAATTCTGCTGTCAAAGAAGCAAACGTGATAATAATGCAATACTGGTAAAAGCAAATCAATCTTTTAAAAACGTATCTGCTTTCAAAGAAGCATACGCAATAATAAATCAATACTGTTAAAAGCAGATCAACCTTTTAAAACCACATCTGCTTTCAAAGAAGCATACATATTAATAATGATGCAATACTGGTAAAAGCAGGTAAAAATATTTTTTGCCCGTAAATTTCGGAGGCATCAGAACCTCCTAACCAAAACACCATGTTCTGACATGATTAAAAAAAGTCATAAAAATAAATATTTTTCTTCTTCGTCAAGTTGTAAAGTGGAGGAGAAAACGATGAAGTTAAATTGAATTGATTTTATGATATTTATTCAAAGCTATTTCAAACAAATAATCAAAGTTTTTATGCCCAATTCTTTTATTTCTGCATATTTCTGTATTTATTTATTTTCCGTTAGTATTATTTTATAAATTTCTGAAGTGTAGAAGATTATAATTTCTTGTCAATTAATGCCAAAACATTAGCTTTCTATTGTACGGAGATAGTTGCAAATATGTTATAATTTATTCCTAAAGCATATTCATCCAAATGATCCATGATAACTTAATTTTTTCATTACTGAGTCAGCTTAACAGCTAAGGAATTTCCTTTGTAGACAGTTAAATCATTTAATATTAAGTATTTACTCCAATTTAAGCACATGAATAATTACAATCACTGGCCAATGAATTAGAAAGCCAAGATCAATATTTCATTGGACCATCTTTTGCACGGATACAGGTCTGATTCGTTTACGCATTGAGTCTACAAGCTTCTGGAGTGCATTTACATCTAGAGAATACCATGCATTGGCTATGCAGTCTTTTTTAGATCTTATAAATTAGAAGAAAGAGGAGAATGCTGTCGGATGCATCTTTCCACCTTATCCCGCACAATTTTTATGGAGTTAAGATCCGGGCTATGCGGTTACCAGGGAAGATGTTGGAAGCCATTATGTATTTCTGACACTATGTATAGTTGCATTATCGTCCATGAAGTATCCGTCGGCATCAGAATACAAATGCAACATAGCAAGGTGCACTTCATCTGCCAGCATATCTAGGTATCGCATGTTGTTTGTTCACCCTCGAGGAAAACCAGGACACCACTTCCATGCCAGCAGAACATGATCCATGTCATGATACTCCCCCCAGACCTTTACACAGTGCGAGTAAGGCAATACGGATTCATGGCTTCGTGAGGTCTCGCGAAATTCGACGTCTTCTATCAGTGCAAAATAAGGTGTAGCGTGATTCATCCGACTTTATTACCCGTTTCCACTCTTCAGATGCCCAATGCCTTCTTTCCCGACACCGCTGCAAACTAATTTTTGCTTGTCGAGCAGAAATGAGGTTTTCTCTCAGGCACTATGCATTCCTATTCTCTGCGCAGGGTTCGAGCTGAAATCTGTTGGGAAGAGCCTTGGTTGACGATTTGTGTCATTTGAATTATGGTAGAGTGCCTGTTCTGCCGTACAATTCGACGAAGACGCCGCCGATCACGCTCTTGGAAAACTGTTCTCGAACCACAGTTACGTCTTCTAGAGACGGACTGTGGGTTCTGATTTCAACTTTTGAAAACCTTTGATATATATGCTATTGAGAACCTATAAAGATCTGCTCAACGGGAACCAACAATAAGCCCTTTTTCAAATGGTTAAATATATGTCGTTTTTCCCATTTTACTTCATTCATCGCGAAAAGGACACTTACACCTTATTTATTCTAATCATGTGTAACCCACGTCATAACGAAAAAATTGCATACTTCATCCCTAGCACGCATTTAAATGGAAATCTCAAAGGTTTCTAATTTATTATCCAGTTAGTATATCTTTAAAATGTGATTAACCTTTCAAAACTTGATATTTCTGAAAGCAAACATGAAAAATAAAATAATTCGAATTTCTTTTAAATCAAACTTTGGAATGGAAGTTGTTTTGCTCAGATAATATTCTCAAAGTTAATGAATAAATAAATATAAATAATTATAAATAATTATAAATGTATATAAATAAATAAATATCTAACATGCAGATTTTTTTTTTAAATTATAGCATAAAAAGTGTTTTAAGAGTGCCGTATACATGCCACCTACAATTTTCAAACGTAATGTTATCCTATGGGAAAATATTGTACCCGTGTTTCGTTTGCTATTACGGTGTTTTTATTATGAAGTCGTTCTGCAATCGGAAGAGGGAATAAAAACACAGGTTTCTCCTGAAGGAATTTTTTTTCTGCACGTGTCAAAATATTTTTAAATATTAAATAAAAACTGAAAAAATGTCAAGGGCGCCATTTAAATATTTTTTAAAAAAATCTTTAATAAATAAAATAAAACTAGCGACTGAAATACATTCGTTTTGGTATCTTCTTTCCGATACATATAATTAAAAAAAAGAAATTAGGAGAATGAGTATAAACAGTATTTTAGACTTAAAATTGGAAAAATAATTTGAGCTCCCCCCTAAGGTTCCTTTAACTCCTCCCATTCGTGGACACACTAAACTCTCTTTTTACCATTTGATGGATTGTTACTTTTATTATCTGGTCTTCACTCCGTCTTCAAATTCCCCCCTCAGCATTATTTTCTTTCTGCTTTTCGTTTTTGTTTTCTTTTATTTTGTTTATCATCGCAACTGTGGTCATCTGCGCCTTTACAGTCTACACTTGTTTCAGCGAATACTACCGCAACCCTGGAAACAAAATTAGTAAACATTTGTCAAAGAATTTGAATTTTGCATATTTAGCTGCATTTCCGATCGGGCTAATTGGTGATGATAGAATTTCAGAAGTAAAATGCACAGCAAATATTACTCCAGATGAGGCAATAAAAGTTTAAAAAAATCATTTTGGAAATTAAGTAAAGATGAAAAACAACCATAAATAAAAATCATAAATATTATTTTCAAGTGCAGGTCCAGCTGCATATAACACACACACACACACACACACACACACACACACACACACACACACA
>JAOUZG010027617.1:8909572-8976438 GCA_026289955.1 Argiope argentata
ACACACACACACACACACACACACACACACACACACACACACACACATACACACATACACACACACACAACTTTTATTTTCAAAGTGGACGGCAGAAAACAAGAAAAAATAATTCATGAATCCAAAATTTTGGAAATGAAAAAAAAAAAAAAAAATTAAGATTCTTTTAATGTGACTGTTTACTGCCAAAATTCGTTGATCTCAGATATCTCGAATGAATGAAAATTCGGATCCTTTTGCGATTATAGAGGATCCTTTTGCGAAAAGAAAAAAAAAGAATGAATGAAAAAAAAAAGAAAAAAAAGGAGAAAGCACAATGCTTTCGTAGCTTTTTTTCCCTCTGGATATTTTTATAGCTGTACTTTTTTACATACAATTCATAAATCTATGCTATTTTGTCTGCATTCTTTTTTTATAAAAATTTTATTTGTTTGATCTTGTGTTTATGAGATTTTGTACATACATTTATCTTATTCATATACTTTGCAATAAATAATGGTTAATTTTATTATCAATTGAAAAATAAGATTACTTTTATCAGAAAAAACAATTAGCGGTAATAATTCATTTAAAGAAAGTAAGATATAAGAAAATTTATATATATATTTATTATTTACTAATACTTGAATATTCTCATGTTTCTGAATGAGTTCTCTTCAAAATCGTTGATATCTATAGTCATAAAAGGGTAAAAAATGTATATATGTGTATATATATTACAATAGTTCACTAAGCAATATCTTTATTAAAAAGTCGCCTTTGACGATCAGCTGGTTCAATAGTAGAAAAGATATCTAAAGCTTTACATATTTTATATAACTTAGTTTCTGAATACCTTTTCCTGAAAAATATTTAAATATAAAATCTTCTGTTTCTGGTAGCTTTATAATTCAGTCATATTATTATGTAGACCTTAAATAGTTCTGTTCATTATATTAGTTATCTCTTACTAATTTTCTGTCAAAGTGCATAAAATTTACACAATAAATTAGAGTGGAAAGGTTACATTGTAATTAATATAAACGTTTTTTCTTGAAGCCAAGCACATCTTTGTTTAAAATATGAAAATTGAAAGCAGATCGTTTAGTATTGAAACTGTATGTACATTGCAGAATAATTATTATCATGCCATAACATGTTTTGGGAATGAGGTTTTCTGGTGTCAAAAAAATCCGTAGGTGAAAAATAAACATTTTAAATTTTATTATCTGTACCAGCATCTCGAAAAATCAGCTTTGAAGAATGTGTTGCCAGAGCATTTACAAAAACTCTGATTAAAAAATAAATTAATTAATGACTACAATCTAGAATATTGTTATTTTGAGCACGTGATTATATGAAATGAATTGAATAGGAAATGCGACAATTTTTTAAACAATAAATTCGAGACAAGGTTTTTTGGATCGTTTTCAATACTAAAGTGACTCATTCAATTAAACTGTTAAATGAATAAAAATATAATTTAAATTGCACGAGCACTTGGTGCTTGGCCGTTCAAGAAATGATATTCTGACACGATTTATTGAAATATGCATAGCAGATTTTCTTTAAATCTTTTGTAATTTTCATAATATCTTAAAGAATTATTCAACAGAAATTCCTCGGATTCTTCGTAAAATTCAGTTTTTAATTTTACTTTCAAAACATTTAAATGATGCAAATATAAATATTTTATATGACTTTAGTCAATAAATGTTCTTATAAAAAATTTTGTTTATATTTTACACGTTCCTTTTCTCCTAAGGAATCATATTTTGAAAAATTCTCTTCATACTTCGAATTTTAAATAAATAAATAAACTTTCTGTCTTCTGCTATCAAATCTGTTAGTTTTTGCATATCAATATTAGATCAATCAATATTTCAAAATCGTCAGCATTTGCAGAAGAACGATATTTAAAATTCATAAATTATTCAATTTTGGTGAATGATTTAGTTGAATAGAAATCAAATTTTTTTTTAAATAATGATGTCTCGAGAAAACTTTGTTATCATTAAAAAGATAGTTTTTTTTAGCTTTATCGTGATGCAAAAATCAATTTGTGTTGTTATAGTTTCGTTAAGTTATAGCGTTGTAAATTTTATAAAGTTTTTAAATCTTGTTATTTTTTAATGTAATAATTATTGGATGTATAAGTCTCAATGTTAGTAAAATTAATTAATATTAGATTAGAATATTATCTGTACTGCGTATAAATAATAGTGAATGAGAGAGTTTTTGTATTAGTTGAAGTTTAAACACTTTCGTTTTCATTCAGTTCCCATTTCAATTGAGAATATTGAAAATTAAAAGAGATGCATTGCACAAAATGCTGAATGGTATAAGGTTTTTAGAACAGTAGTAAATGTTAAATGTTTCATAGAATTCGAAGTTAAATATACTCTTGTGAGTAAGCAATCAAGAATAAGTTAAGTAAATTTTAGCAACCATAAATCTGAATTATAAAAATTAACTAAAACTAAGTTGGTCACTGCTTTTATGAAAATGTTTTCTTATATGACAAAGAAATAATGCTTTTTAATGTGTAAACATTTGTGTAATAATTCAATTTACAACTATTTGTTTATCAATTCCTGGTTACATAGGAGTAATCATAATTTCTATTTCGTACGAAGCAATATTCCTACCAAATTATTTAATTGAATCTCGCACAACTTTTTAAAAAACTTTAGTTACATACAAATAAACAAAATTGCTGATCAGCTTTCAGAAATATGGAACAGTCTTGACTCATGACGAAGGTTAGAGAGAGAAAGCTTTGCAGTTAATTTACTCTTTTTTTCTTCTTTTTCTTTGTGTTTAATGTTTGTGACCATATTAGCCATATTATATTGAAACAACTTCTTTAGAAATTAGGTACATTTTTAAAAAAATTTCTAACTTCTTTTTATTGTTTCCAAACTATTTTTTTTATCTATAAGTAAAAAATATTACAAATCTTAGACGAATTTTCAGTCTCAAATATTCCAGATTCTGATATAAAATATATCAACAAATCCAGGCTAAGCAGATGAATGGTTGTACTTTCAAAATCCAATAAATAATTAAAACAAAATAAATTTAGAAATAACCACACAATTAATGGTTTAAAAATTTTCAAAACCAGGTGGCATTCAATTTAATATTTGCATTTTACAATTTGATTCATATTTTTCCTTCCAATTTATGTACATTGTATTAATTTGGTTATATCCCACGTTTAGGAAAGCTGAGGAATAGAATTCATCCTAACATTATTTTCAAAATAAATATATTTATCTTTTCTTTTTAATGTGGTACAAATGAGCCATTTAATTAAAATTTAGGATATTCTCTTTTTTGCAAAATTCAGGCAGAAATCTGGAGCATCCCAGTTACTCAGAAACACCAAGCAATGTTGCACAAGTTGAAAAATTCAACTTAATTGTTTTCATTTCCTTTCTCATTTAAGACAATTCAATATATTTTTTAAATAAATAATTTATTTATAAAATTAAAAAAAGGGACATTTTATTAAAATTCGCTGTTAGTACTAAAACTATTGAGATAAAGGATTGAACCCATTCTTCGGAAGTGAGTCCGAAGTCTTACATTTTCATAGACACGTAGATCTTGCCCATCTTATTGGATTGAAAAATTAATAAACGTACTTATTGTTACTAATTAAGTTGTGTCAAATAAAATTCTATAAATGTTAATTATTTAATTACTCCTTCTTTAATTACAGGATTCTATGATATTAACAGAATTTTGAAAAGTAATTAAATGCCCCAAACTCGAAGTGCTTCAATAATTAATCAGTGATAAATTCTACGTTCTAAGAGTCCTTCTAACATTCCCGCTGCCCTCAGTACGATTTTCTGTGCAAGCAGAGAAAACCTAAAATATCTAGCTCAAAGAGTAACTTTTCCAAACAAGTTTGGGGGGGGGATTGGTGATGTCTTCAAAAACAGTGTCGATTTTCGAAAAGCTTCTACAATGAGAAAGGGCAAGTTTTATTAGGGGTAGTTTGGTTGGTCAAATGATCTTCTGAATGTAACACTTCCACACTGCAGTATCTCCTGGGGACCAGGAATTCTTGTCTGGTTTTGTGTTATTCGGCTTCTCAATCAAACCTTTTAAGCTTCTTCTTTCGTTAGTTTAGTCATAGCCCTATCACCTCCACCGATAGGAGGCAATTTCGTCGATATCGAGTTTCTTTCTCTGTATATGGCACTCTTAATGTATTAGCTGCAATTTTTTCCAAGCTTAAATTTGTCGTTAAAGTAATTTTATATTTTGTTTTCAAAAATATTCTTTTGGCAATTTATATAGAATATTTTTTTTCTAGCTGTATAATCTTTTCTAATGAAATGTTTTCAGAATGATGATGTTGGAAATTTATCGTGATTTAATTTTTGTAATAAGTTAATTAAAGTGAGCATCAAAATAAGAAAAAAAATAAAGAATTTTAGAGCTGAAGCATTTTATTAAAAGATTAGACATGAGAAAGCCGCTAACAAACAAAATTACCGCCGTTTCTTATTAATCTTACTTATAGTTTTAGCTAATAGACCTACTTGGAATTTAGTAGATGTATTTTTTTACAGTTTTAAATTTTTTTCATTGCTTTCGTAAAGTCTTAAAAGAATTATGAACTTTCAATTATATTTTAAGTGTTTTTTCTATACTGGCAATTATGTATGGATTGAATTAATACAATGCAATGATTTTTGAACAACTAATCAATGATTAGTTAATTACCTAAATACCTTTATTCACAAAGCGTACGGATGAATATTCCAATAAAATGTTGCAATGAATAATCAAATGAAATAATGCAATGAAAAAAAATTCAAACATAGTCATATTTTATTCTAATCCAAAATGAATATTTTTTTTCTTACACTGGATACAAACAGATTTCAATTACAAAATAAATTACAAATTATTTCTACTAATAAAATCAATCTTTCCTTTTTTAATGAATATAAACTTTCATATACAAAAAACGAAGCTGCGAACTATTACAAGTCTACGCAGCATCACCTAGTGCTTTATTATCAATTATTATTATTATTATTTATTATCACTTATTAAGTAATTTTTATGATTAAAAACTGACTTTTTTATGTAAATGGATTATGAAGTTTTAATTGATAGTCTTTAATAGATTTTGAAGCTATAAAGAAAAAATAATTCTCGATGAATAAATTATTTTAGTAGGTACAATTCAATTTTGGTCAAACACAATAAAATGGTTAGTATCTTTTCTATTTTATTAGCAAATTTGATGTTTATATAATTTTAAATATAGATTGAAATATTGAGTTTTTGACAAGAAACGACGAGAGATTTTTTTAAAGGGAACAAAAAAATTAACCAATAATTTTAAGCATGCCAGAGCATACATTTAAATGCATTCTGAATTTGTCTTATTACCGAAATTTCAGCCATTATTTTAAATAAATAAATAAATGTGTTTACCTGATTCTACGATGAACTTTATTCTTCAAATTATATTGTACAATACTCCGAAATACGACATAATATACCAGAGTTTTTCTATCTTGTATAAATAAATTATAATCGTTATATCTCTAAATTCTGTTTTTATATACAATTTCCGAAACGATTATCATTTTCAAATGTTTTATATAATTTTAAATAGTTTTATAACTTTTTGAAGTTCTGTTAATAAATTATAATTTTATTACAATAGTTTCTATATTAACATCAATGTGAACATTTCCGACGTTTATTGAGGGCGTCGAAAATGTATGTTTACAGTTTATTTTTCTAGATAACAGAGATTTTAAAAAACTCCAAAATATTCCTAATTTAATTATAAAACCCATATAGTTTTCATCATTATCATTACCGAAACCTTATTTTGCTATTTTTTAAAAAATCTATGAAAGCATTTTAATTAATCCTGATAAACCGAAATCCATGTGTTTATTTGTATAGAATTATTGAAACAAAGTTGAATGGTATTTCTTTTTACACTATTCAAAATGAAATGATAACTTTATCCTTAAAAATATCTTTTTTACCGTGATTTTCCGAAAAAATTTCATTATATTTTCTTATTAATTATGCAATGAGTTCTTTCACGACACAAGAACATATGTTTACTATTGGGCGAATTGCTACAAGTTTAGACATGCCTCCAATTTGTAAATGAGCATATTATTAAAGAGATGTCACTTTTTTTAACTGTCAGCTTCACTGCTCTTATATATAAAAAAGTAAATAAGTCTTTGTAAACAAATTTTATAAAACCTCACGCGTGAAAATGTTAAATTTCTTTCGCGTGATACAGAACTGAATATCGCATTGCATGCGAATTAATCAAAATTCTTTCGTTATAGAAATGCATGCTACATGGAAACGCTTTAAGCTGGTTACACACAGCGAGTTTTTCCGACGCGGTAAATTTACCGTCACCGCCATAACGACAGTAGTAAGTTGAAGTAAATTAGAGCTTACACATTAGGCGGAAAATGAAACGAGCGGTCAATTTGCCGTTGGTGGACACTGCGCTGCCACTGGTGCCATTGGTATTTTTATGCCGTTGTGCAAGTACTGGAGCACATGATTTAAAAAAATGCAAGCTTGTATGTATGGGTTTTTTTAATGTATAGAATTCCGTTTCACAGTGAATTTTCCCCTCCCACATGAAGCACAATATTTCTTTTAGCCTCAATAGGTTTTGCATCCATTATGAACATGAATTAGTTAAATATTGATGCTGAAGTTTTAATTGCTTTAATTCAAGAGTGGCCTGTTATATGGGTTTTTTAAAGTAGAAACACAGCGGTTGACATAAAATTTGTAACGGCTTTGATTTATTATAAGAATAAGGTCAAAACTATTTTTAATAAAAAAAGATGAAGTCGTAAAAAATATATTTTTTTGATTATAGATATGACAGTGGTACTCTCTTGTTCCGGAAAATTTTATTTACATTGCACGATTGTTTCTTGATTTAATTATGAGTACTTTTTTTTAATCTCTGTGCTGACTATTATAAACAAACATGGATTTTTTTGTTAAAATTTAAACATTATTGGAAAATTATTAATAATATAACTTGTTTAAAAAGTTTTGCTATGATTTTAAATTATTTCTAATAAATCAAAAATAATTTACGGTAAATAAAAATAAATAAATAAATGTTTTTTTTCTTGCAATACTTGTTTCAAATAAAATTGCGACATATTTTACAAGTTATCTGTCGCTAATATCATGGTGTTCAAAATAATTTTATGTTATGGATATATGCCAAGGAATTAGGTCAGCATTTGAAACAAAATATCTACATAGAATGTATCTCGCATTGTTTGCTTTGAGGCAAATAACCTTGTCTTGTAATATTTTCTCCTTGAATATCTTTCAATCCTATGATTGGCATTATATTCTCAATCATGTATACATCTCTATCCCTAACATAATTATGAAGAATAATACAAGCTTTAATAATATCATGCGCAGATTATGGTAAAAGACCGACGGAATGTTCTCTATTTATTGCTGAGGATACCAAAAGCGCATTTTATGTACATTCTCGCTTGACAAACCGATAATTAAAGATTCATTTTTCGACTTTCAAATGCATTCCAGCATATGGACTTATCAAATTTTCATGTAGCCCAAATGCTGAATCACCAACAAAAAAGTACACAACTGCTGGATGTTTTGTGCCGAGCAACCACAAAAGAAAATGGTATTTACTGTCAGCAATGCTCAAAAGCACAACTGAATGGTATTATTGATTATATAATATAAAATAATATTAATTGCATATTGATTTCTAAAAATATATTTATGTGTATGAAACATATCTTAGATTCTGTATATATTTGTAAGCTTTTATGGAATTTCATCAATAAATAAAATTACCTTCAAAACTTTAAATTAAAAATGTATGAAAATAATGGCAAGTAAAGCATTATTTCACTCGATGCAGTTTAATACTTCAACATACAGATTTCAAAAGTTATTGCCAGCATTCTTAAACGCTTAATGGAATTCCTCAATTTGGTATTTTTGTACTAATATCTTTAAGCCGCCTATGTAAACCACCGAAGGAAGTCTCCAACATTCTAAAATAATTTTAAAATATCAATACCTATTTCTTTTGCATCTTTAAATAACTTGTTAAAATCTCTTAACTCCTCTTTTTTATTAATTGCATAAATTCAAACAAGACAATTTTTTAATTTTCGTCTTCATTCGACGACAAAATACCGATAAAGATGGAATCTGTACTCTATTCATTTCAAATAACACTTAAGCAGTAAATAATTTCAATAACACGGCTAAAGTAAATTTTTTTTGTTCATGAAATCACGCTGACTCTTATGATTGCGACGGAAATTTTACCACCGTGTATGTAAAGCTCCGATTTCTATGAGCGGTAACAGTAAAATAACAGTAAAGGAAAAAGCGCTGTATGTGTAACCTAGCCTATACTTGTTTTTACTTTATTCAAAAGTGGATGTGCAGTGATTCCTATTATATAAAAGGTGAATATATAGATATTGGAATGTAAAGAACAGCTTATTTTTCTAATGTAAGTAAATATCAATAACAGATTTCAAAATTTAAAAAAAATATATATTAAAAGTATCTTACTCCTAATTTTTTTTGATTAAAATGATATTTTCTACGTTTAGAAATATTTTTTCTGCTATGATTTGACTCAAATTTTATTGTATTTTCTTAATAACAGTAAAATGGACTCTTATACAATGCAAAGGTATACATTATCGGGCGAATTTACGATCACATGCTCAGATACAAACAACAAGTAAGTGTGCTTGTTTTTTTAAACATACAAATGCACACACACTATGAAAATGTTACATTTCTTAAGCGTAATACTCGACTATTTATCGCGCTATATAGAATCACAATCCTTTTATCGCGTTATACGAATGCTTGCTACATGGAAACGCACTTGAATTTATTTTATTTAAAACTGGATGTTCAATAATTTCTATTATATAAATAGTGAATATGTAGATAACATAATTTAAAGAACAGATTATTTTTCTAATTAAACGTATTCATCATACATTGCAAAATTAATAAAAATACAAGAAAAGGCATCCTAATTAGAAGATAAAACTTTTTTTCTAAGTTTTTTAATTGTTGAAAAGTATTCCTATGCGCTTTTATAATTTCTACATTATACAATACTTTAAAGCAAGTTATTATTTTCTTGAAGAGTTACAAAACTTCATATTTTTACAAGTCCATACTTTGTTTTCATGCTGTTCACTGGTTTTGGAATAGACAAATGAAATATTTTATTCTTCCCATCACTGCTTTCAAGCAAGTTATTGTCATAAAATTTAAAATAAGAGTTTTGGATTACACATTTCCGTTTTAAAATCGTATCTCGTTTATTTTATTTTTGCTACGTTCATTATATGAAATTTTCTATTTTGTTTTAAGATTAATGCGTTCTTAAAGAGCTTTTCTGATTTTAAAAAATAGGACGTCATACGTATTCGAATTCACCAGTCCTTGTAATGCCTAAAACAACTGGGGCTCTTCTTATAAAATACATTTAATAGGGGTATCTTAAATGCATTTTTTTAACGTAAAAAATAGGATAATTTTTTTCTTTAAAATATGTATTCATTTGCACATTGGAAAATTAATTTTTTAGTTGAATATTTAATCGAATGAATTTTTTATTCGTCATACTAATTAGTTAAAAAAAATCTGCTTGATATGGATTTCGAGAAAATGAACTCTTATTTCCTCATTTAGTAGATTATGTCTTTTCATTGATTAACATGCAATTTTTGAATAATGTTGCTTCATTGTTGAGATTTTGATATTATTTCTGTATAAAAGTAATAGAGATAAAATATGATAATGAAAAGTGTATTCCTGGTCTTGCTACAAATCGCAACAGGTGATTGATAATAATGAGTAACTACGTTAAAATTTAAAATCTAGATTATCAGAGAAGAAAGGAACAAGTTCAGTTGTGGAAAAGATTTCAGGTTTGCCTTAAATAGTATATGTCTTTTAATAAATAAAACTGTCATCAATTTATATCTATTGTACATTTACATATTTAACATTCTAAAGACAAGATTAGTAACTCTTAGAAAATATTTGTTCAGGCCTCATACAATATGAATACACGGTGGTCTCATGCAAAAAATATCTAAAATAGTAGAACAATCCGAGAATGCTCAGAAAGTAGCTACGTAGTTAAACCGAATTCCTCTTAACGTGCGAATAAATATTCAGTCATCCTATCTAGGAATAGAATGGAGTTAAGTAGGTTATATGTTTGATAACTAGGTGCAGTTAAGATCTGAAACTCTACAGTTTCATACTTATAATCTATATCATGCACTGCCAGGCGTAAACAATGATTGCTTATCTTCTACCCAGAAGATTACTCCAGTTCTGCACTTTCATTAATAATATTCAGGCTTGGAAAAGGATTCTTGATAAAACTAGTTTTTTTATATAAAAATTCAGCCCTGAATGCAATCAATTAGTCAAAACTACATTGTCTTCTACCAGAGTATCACTGATATGAAGATAGATGATCCAATACATCATATTAAAAGACACAAAACACACCGGGAATAACAGTCGTGAGTATTTGTCAATGTCACTTGGACTAACTCCACACATTTTGTTGGTGTTTTTCCCAAAAAGCGCTTCCAGTTCTGGAGGTACGGTCACTTGAGCTTCGGGAACCTTCTTCAGTCGAATATCCTGAAGCAGATAGAGAAGATCACTCATTACTTTTCTCTTTAAGAAACACATTCTTCTTTTACTGCTTTGTCAAAATGCTCAGAAACCCATCTTTGCATTTTAATTCTTTCTTGCTAATTTAAGGGGCTGTTACCAAAAGTTTAGTGCGCAAGTTAACTGATATTCATAGCTTTCAAAATGCGGATAACAAAAGGAAGTGAATTTTCTTTAGAAATTCACTATTGTTGTTTTTCTCCATATAATCCACAGTGTGTTGTCTTCTAATTATCATATTCTAAATTGGTGAAATCAATAGATTTTCCATATCGCCATCAAAAAGAAGCTCTAGTTCAAGCACTTAATTTTATATCTTCCTTGTGCCATTTGGTTGATGCTTTAAGAATTTTGAAAAATCACTAAATTACCAGAAAATATAAGTAATACATGTATTCAGAAATAGAAAATATTTGATTACCAAGTAGTCTTACAAAGCTTTTCTTAGAAACATTTTCATTTCCCCTTTTTATGTTTATATCTTCTTGTAATTAAAATGCAAATGTTTGTATATTTCTCATAAGCAATGTATTATGTTTGCTTAAAGTAAACAAATTCGTAAGCTACATTTTCTGGTTATGATCTTCCAAATTTTTTTTTCTGTTTTTATTAAAAGCTAGTAAATGGTTTTCTATGTCTGAAAACTTTTCATCTTCCAATCAGCTTCTTCATCTTTCACATCAAATTTGTGATAGTTAATCTGAGGAATTCATCTCTACTTTATCCACGTTAATGTTGTAGAGAGATAGTTTATATATTTTTTCGTTTTTATTTTTTAGAGATGTCTTAATAAGTTGAAATTGTATAAGAAATTTTATTCTGAATAGTTCATCAATAGAATGATTTCAAGTTAAAACCTAATATTTGGAGGTATTTTGTTTGAATTTTTTTTAATTAATTGGTATTCAAATTTATTTGTGAACACCAGAAACATATTAGATTTACTTATGTCGCATTTATTTTTGGTTTTGAATGAAGCATCTCATATTTCTCATTTTGATTCAACTTTTTCTGAAAAGTTTCGAGCTTTTTTGTAAATTAAAAATAACCTAAACAAAGCAAAAATAAATCATAGAATCCTGAAATGACTTAAAAGTTCTCCAGAATTTTCACTTTTTCCCATAAAATATTGTTGGTAAAACAATGCACTTCTTTGTTCGAATTATATTACTATTTAGTTTTACAAAAGAAAATGAAATTACTTCTCTATATTGCTCCCGCTTGAATAAATTTATTTTAAAAATGGTATTTTAGATTAAAATATTGCTTTATTTAGCGATATTTTCTTAAGGGAAAGGATTCTACAAAAGGGTTTCTAATATTTGACAATGCAGTGTTGAACTTATACAAACACACTACAAATATGTTTGGAAACATGTAATATTTCAAAAACAAGAAACACACAACATGCTTTATACATGATATTAATATGTTATATATTAATATCGCTTTAACTTCTAAAATATTTTAACAAGAAGTAAAGTCAAAACTATATTAATGTGCCTTATTATTAAGCATTTTCAAATTAAAATTACTCAAATAAAGCGTGCAAGACAAATGATTAATCTAAATCGAAGTCGCTGATTATAAATTTCATTGCATTGGATATTCAAATTTTGGAGAAAATAAAAAAGGAATCGTAAAGCAATGTTATGCAGATTGCACGTAAAATTAGAAGTGCATAGTTTATCAATTAAGAAAATGTTAGATTAATTGAGAAGAGCATTTTTTCTTCCTGACATTAGTTATTAATACTTTATTTGTATTAATTATTGACATTTTATGAAGGATTATGATTTATTTCTGCTCTGAAATGCAATTCACGGCATGGTTCATTTGAAATTGATTATAGTATAAATATTTCAGAAATACTAAAATAAATTAAATAATTATAAATAAACGAATAAATCAGCTTAGTTTAAAATATCGGACAAAAGAAATTCCTTTCAGCAAAGATCAATTGATGCGCTGTGTGTAAACTTGCTTAAGACTTGTTTTCAGAAGGCATCGAATAATTAATAGATAATTGTGTATTATTATATTTTTTAAAAACTAGGCACTGTATTAGAAGAAGATCAGGAAATGAAGAAGAGAGGGATAATTTTAAACATCTTTTTTCATATGGAAATTCTTCACCTTCCATATCAAACAAGTCCCTAACGCATTTGTCTCCAAAATGTTGAAGATTTTAGATATTCTGCAAAGAAATGCAGAATATGTTTTCTAATAGAATAGAAAATGACATTTGAATTTTTCACAATGTTCACATTTTCCTTTTTCGTCTTGTTTAAGAAGTAAGAGTAATGAATTTGCAAAAAGCAAACAAAATAAAATAAAAAAAGAGTGAAAAGAAAAATATTTGTGCTATGTTTCTGGTTTTTTAATAAAAAGCAAGTTTGAAATTTTCATTTGATGCTCTTTTATGAATAAAAAATAAAAATAAATAAATTTGAATTTTTCGAAAAATCGCAAAGGATTTTTAACATCGTTTAGCAATTTATTGTAAGGTGAATTTCTCAGTTTATATAGACTAATATTCTTCCTAATTTGTATTTTTAAAGCATTGAATAACTGCAATACAGAACATGTATCAAACATTAGAGAACAATTATGTGGATTGCGAATTCTTCAAGTTAAAAAAAAATCTTTATTATGTTTTAGAATTAGTAATTTATTAGAGATGAATGCATGTTTTTAAAAACCGAGTCAGATTAAGTTGTAACGGAAAATTTAGCTCATATAGAGAACTTGGTTTGAAATTTTTGGCTTTCGCTAGATTAGCGATTTAATTTCCCAATCAATATTTATAGAATGGTTGAACAATGAATCAAGACTTTTTTATGTGTAAAAATATTTTTTGTAAATTTCAAGAGAAAGTTTAATTACTTTAAAATTAAATATTTCATTCCCTTTTTCGATACTTTGCTTAAGTTGTATTTATTAAAAAATATATAATATCTCTACTTCGAAAAGAAAGATATTCATAAGCATAGTTGTAAAAAAAAGCCATTAAAGTTGCCATGAGCCATTAAGTGGTAAAAAATAAATCTATTATACCTTCAAAAATAACGAAATATTTAAGAGAAAATAATTCATAAAATTAATTAATGTTATAATTAAAATTCATAAAATTAATGAAATTGTGTCTTTTTATCACTTCTTTATTTTCCTTAGTTGAAAAAAATTTGAAATGGTTTTTATGGAAAAAAGAAATGAAAATTCTTTTTAAAAAAATGGTCGATTAATCTTCACTGGCCATAATATCTCCAGGAAAAATTATTCCTACAAAATTTTCTATAAAAATCCGAAGTGAAAAAAATGTTTAAAAAACTGAAGGATCAGACTAAAGAACTGATGATTGAAGTGAAATGACAAGCACTAAAACCTGTGCGCTTGTCATTTCTTAAATATTAATACAGTCATGATAATTTTAGATTGAAACGAAAGTGGCCATATTATCAATCAAGCAACCTTGTGACTTTTGTAAAATTTATCGAGTCTTTCGAAAATACGTTGAAGATTGGACAATTAAAAGCAATAAGTACAATTTTATTTTTTCCATATTAAATGCTAACGCTTCTAATACATTCTTAAGAAATCAAAATCAAAATAAGCATGGAATTTATATTCATGTATTATTCGCAACTCGGCCCTTGCTACGTTTCCAGTTTATAATATTCAATTCATTTCCTGATTCTTTCAAAAGTAATAAAAGACAATATTAAAGACTTCCTTATCCAAATTCAAAGCCCCGATTTGGACGGAAATTTTTGTCTTATTCAATTCACTTCAATCAGCAGGAATGATCTCTTCCAATCGAGAATTCTAAGGAATTTCCTTCGCTCATAAAATATGGGTCTTCGATTGGGCCATGAACAACACGGGTGATCAAATTTATATTTTCAGAATCCAGTATATCAGAATTGCATTAAATTAAAGAAAACTGGTATTTATATATAATTAACTGCGTGCTATTATCAAATAGCAAGAGTTACGAAGGAGAAGCGTTTGATGATTCTTTTTTTTGACAATTGATCACTACAATGCGATATACTACACTGAATATTCATTTTTTTATTTTTTATTTTCTGACCGATTCAAATTTAAAATTTGACACAAAGCTACGATTGTAATCACAAGATCATATAACAATTTTCATTTATTTAAATCATTGTGTTTCTGAGTTACTATGTTTACATGCATTTGAAAGTACATTTAAATAGATGGTCACCCCTTTTGATGATTTTGATTCAAGATTTAATAAGTAATTTTGATATTAAAGCTTTATTCTAAAGTTAGTTTATCCAATTTGATGCTTTGTACTCATGCTTCAAACTCATGCGAATGTGTAGATTTAGAGAAAGTTAATTCCTTGTAGGGTTTAGTTCAGAATTTGATACAGATCTACAAAAGATAAATATATATACCACATTTTATTTATATAGGTTTTATTTATGTTTGTTCTGCAATTTTTTTGGAGATTTTCATTCAGGCATCCGGTCAGATAGACTTTCTCTGGATGGATTTCATTCAATATTTGATAAAAAAATCACGCATTTGGTGTTAAGACTTTATAATTATCAGACTTAAAATTTTAATACTTCTTTATTATTTAATTTTTAATATTTCAGATGAAATTATAAAGTCTTATAATATATATATATAAGACTTTATAATTTCATCTGTTTGGCTCAAAGTGTTTTTGGATTTCTATGTGCACAGACATACTGTGATATAGACAGACATAATTTAAAAGAAATATGTTTTTTGGATTTAGAAAAGTCTGAAGCATAAAGATTCGTCAAAACATGAAGTCGAATTTTCTCAAGATTATAATATCTTCTCTTTGATCGTATAATAGAAAGGAAAAAGAGAAGAATGAAAATAAAAGCTACTCGGAATTATTTATTTATATACTCAATAAATGTTTAATTATTGAATTAACTCTATGCTTTATCTTACGTTCTTGATTTATTTATAATGCAAGCTTTTTATTCATAATTTTCGAGCCTTTAACTAGCATATATGCTAGCTTCATAAGCTTCAATTAATTACCATTCGTAGATCGATATCGATTTTTTTATAATATGCATAAAGCGTAAGCCTGAGCATCATATCATTCATTTTAAGTAAAACGATTATGCAAAAATGTTCTTTCTCTTATCGAGTAAAGGCAGATGCTTCTCAAAGCAACTCGTTTAACAACTTGGTCCCCGAACTAGAATTCCATTCGTATGATGGATGTACTAAAAAAATCTTAGAGATCATTTTATCCAGAATAAAAAAAAATTCACATTTTAGTCGGCTTCATACTTAATAGGAATGCTATTTCAAAATAAGAAAATTTCGATTATATTTTTAAATGAAAAAAATTCATAAAATTTCTAAAAAAATACAATGAAACATTTATTGAAACTATTGCCGCCTTCGAAGCTTTCAATGCTGCATTTATTTCACGTTTAATTATTTTCTAATCGTTTATTCTGTGGAATATATACACCTGTATAAATATTTTAATAATTTTAGTCGATGATTTTTACTTGATGTAAATTAAATTTCATTAAATAGTCTAGTTTTAAGATGGCCCTGGTTCGCTATTTTGTAAGGAAATAGGTTGGTGCTGTTTAAAGGGCTAAAAGTCCTTTATTCATTCAATCTATTAGTTATTAAAAATTTTGAGGTTCGCTTTAATATTGTTTTATTGATATAATGAAAACGGTAATTATATCAAGCAGAATTTGTGTTATTTGGAATTTAAAAACATTATATCAACTCCATCAAATTTTTAATTACAGAAAATCTTACACGTCCAGAATTTTTTTATTTTTAAAATCGACTATTTAAGATATTACTGGCAATTAATCTAAACTCTGAAGATTAATTTTACTTTCTAGATTTATTTTAATACTTTTATTTTTTAAAATTGCTCAAACAGAACGCATTGAACTATCAATGCATTGAACAACTTGCGCAAGTCTACAAAAAAATTTGGAACCAATGTTTAAGTTCTGATAATTGTTTTTATATAGTTTTCAGTAAGGATTCCAAAAATGCAATCCGGTTTTTCTACCGCTTTTCTATGATATTTTGGAAGAAATATATAAAAATATTTTGAAATGTTCGTGTTTATTTTATAACCTTATAAATACATATATAATTTATATCCACTCTCGATTTTGAAGGATTAATGAATTAATAGAACCTTTTACAATTCCTTATAGTAACGTTTTCTCATCTGAAATATTATCTTTCTTCTGACGACTTGATACAGAATGTTCACTTTTCAAACATCTAGGAAAAGTCGGCAACGACATTGATATTTCATCTTCTATGAAATATTTTTTCCATTCTGTTTTTAATTCTTAGTGAGATCTTCACCTGGCTGCTCGCACCTACATTTTCAGAATAATGATCCAAATGAGAATGAGAAAAAATGTGCTTTAGGCTCATATTTAAAACTAATGTATTATGGAATTTGCTAAACAACTCTACCCATTATAGATTTGTAATCCGGGTCTTTCAAGATATCTATTTAGGGCTAAACTGAAATAGTTTCCAGGCTTTCTTCTCCTTTTCCATTCCGAATTCCAACTTTTCATTCTTCGTCAATATTTTGAGGCAAGAATCTAAAATATCCCTTCCTTCAACTTTGTTTTGAACAAAACTAGGAATTGTTGGTCACTAATATATTTGAAACATCCTTCTTTTTTTCGGTAAAAATTAATTTTTATTATGCCGAATTTAATAAGAATAGACTGGAATAAAATCATTTTTGGAATAATCAAATTTTTCTTGAAATATTTTTAGCTTCACTTTTCAATGTCTTCCTTTTCCCATTTCCCAATTTCATCCCAATATAAACGAAGAACCAATGTTAAAATTCTGAATAGTTTCTGTGTTTATTTTTACTCTACAGTTGCCTTAAATATCTAAGAAATAATACGGTAAACTGATTCAGAAACTCGGGAAGTCGTTTATCTCGACCACAATACATACTAAAAGTAAAAAGCATTTACTGAAATCTTGGAATTCCAAAAATTTGTTCCACCTTAAACTAAGAAAGACATTGGCAAAGGAATAGGTAAAAGCTGGGAATGATCGAGGATGGAAGGAAAGGTTCGATACAAAAAGATTATCAACCCGGTTTTAACTTAGGTTGGACTATTATGTTTAACCGTCATTTTAAAAATAAAAATTAATAAATAAACGTTTATGGAAACAATTTGTAGAAAGGAAATTATTTGCGATTCCAAAATATATTTAATAAGTTTATATAAGATATCATTTTGTTGTTTTCACATTCATAAAAATCTTGTGCATTAGGTCTGTGATTTATGATAAAGTGTTTAGAATTGAATTATTTTCCTCCTAATTAGTACGGAAGCATTAAAAAAGTTCTTATTATTTTGAAGCATTTTTTCATTGGAGATTTTAGTTACAAAACTTAAATTTTGATTAATAAGAAATACTTGAAACATTTATTTTACTGATCAAATCTTAAAAAATAGATTTTCGCTTTTTTTTCAAGGGATTTCAACGTTTCCGAACGATTTTTGTCGATTTAGGTCAAATAACCTGGAGTATTTTCTATAGAAAGAATGTATCTGTGATAAGAAATTGACCACTAAACGATTCATCACATTTTTAAAAAAAATCTTATCATGTCATTCGAATCTGATAAAAAAATATTAAAACCGCTATCACTAAGACATGAAATCAATTTTTTTGTACATATACATACACAAAGAGCTTCTTTCCTTTCTATTTTAGATGCACACAAATTATTTTTGTTACACTATCGGAAAAAATGTGAATTATATTTGTAAATTCATATACTATCCAGTTTTAATTTCACAGATTTATTTGTTTTGGATTCTGAATTTAAATTAATTTAATTTCAAATGTTTTGAATTTTAATTAATATTTTTAAAACTGCATCTTACATTTATTTGCTTTATAATTTCCCTGTGTCAATTGCCAGCTAAATTCATGGATCCTAATTAGTACTTGTGAGATGATAAACTTAGTCATTTTAATGAAGTTTTTGAATTGCCGTCCAATTCATTCTCGGTTCTTATATCAACTCAAAATATAAATAAATAAAAAGATTTAAAAAGAGAATAAAAATAAGTTTTGAAAACGGATGAGTTGCATAAAAAAAGAATGAATAAATTTGCCACTTTTAGTTTTTAAAAGCTTTTTACTTTTCTTTCAGTTTTATTAGTAAAAAATGACAATGTTCATTTTTTCGCACAATTCATTTCGTTTCTTATAACATCAATGAGATCACAGCTTAAAAATTTGACTGAAATATCTTGAACTGATTTTGAATAAAGATGTTATAAATGAGTGTTTCATTTATTATTGCCTATTACCAGATATCATAAGAATCTAAAAATTATAGTTAATGGGAAAAGAGTTTGCATTTATAACATCGATCTGGATAATATAATAACATCGATCCGGAGTCATTTTTCAACGTGAGCGTTATAAATTTGTTCAAAAATAAATTATTGATTAATGGACGGAAAAACACTATTCTTTCTGGTTCATCTATAGTGTCTATTATAACCCGTAAATCATTTAACATTACTTTTTTTGCAATAGTATTTGATGAGGAAGTGAACAGGACCGATATAAAAATTTTACCAAATTTTATGGTGAGTCAAATTGAAATAGAATATTTCAGTATAGCAATTAACAAAATCAATTATCGTATCCATATTATAAAATAATGAGAAAAAACAAATGGGATTTTATGCAGAATTTTTTCAGGCTTGTTGCTGTTTCATTGTATAAAAAAGATTTTGATATCTTCTTTTCCCAAATAGCTGAAAACTTACTTTGCTTCTTGAAATGTCGATGCACTTTGTATGTAACTGTTATGAAATAATAAAATTTATAAATTTTTCTGATGTATGCAAATCAGTTTTATTGACCTATTTCTTGACAACTTTTATGTGATTTTCATTGCACACTATTAATAATATTGCTATAAAAGGAAAATGAAATTGTTTCTTCATAATATTATTATTTAAAATTATATTTTTCTATGGAATGTTGTCTGCTTATATGAAATTGCATGTAAATTAGGAAATAGTAATTTATATGGACATTTTTACAATTAAAAAACCCCCTCGTTTTAAGTATTTTTTTGTATAAATTTGCTATTGTGTTTATGCTTAGTTTCATAGCTTCTTGTAGAAATTTTTTCATAGCTGTATTCTTTTTATTCAAACGATAAGCGAAGGGTGAAAGGCTAAATGATTTATCTTTAAAAATATGTATTTGCATTTAGAAGTTACGATTTTGAAATTATGTATCCTTTGTTTCTTTCGCGATCGGGAAGTCATCGGTTTATTAATATTGTATTGGAGACGTATCATACTTAAATTACATATTTATTTTAATATTATTTTTTTCTATATTTGAATAATTTTTTACAGAGGCCATTGTTTCATCTAATGAACAACTCCCATAAGAAAATCTCAAGTATATCCTAACATTGTAACCATGGAGGCAAATCATTTTTCATTACAGAAATAGATTGTCCGAGAAGAGCAATGAATCCAAATTTGAAATAAAATATTCAAGTAGTGTAGAAAAACCCACTCAGTTCGATTTGAAAATTTATTCGTAAGATCTGCAACATACAACTGAGCTTGATTATAAAACATCAATGATTCTTTAGCATTTTATACTCACCAAACGTTCAATACATTTATCAGTTTACAGACAAAAAGAACGGTTATACATACTACGAAATATTAAAATATTTATTCAATTTATGTGTTATTCATATAAATCCGTCACGGATTTTCTGCTTAAGTAAATAAACTTGCAAATAAATATATGTAAGATAAATTCATATTTTGACCTGGGTTGCTTATTGTTTTCGGTGTACGAATTTTATTTTTGAAAGTAACGAAAATCTTTTGCTCAAATTTATGGTTTTTAACTCTGGAATGCATGCTTCATGGGTGGAAAGTATTAAAAGAATTTAGTTTTCACATTCCTTTATAAATAAATGAATTCTAGATTGTTTTTTTATTTTTAACGTCCTGATATAACAATAGAATTATCTAAATGCTCATATCCTGTAATTTTTAATTTATTAAAATGTTAAAAAAAGGATTTAATTACAAATTTGGGAATGATAGGAAAATGTGATATCTTTTGAAATCATGCAATACATTTTGTAATTGATAAGAAGATTTTGTCCATAGCTTCAAAATATTCTTATTATTACATATATAAATTGAAAGGAGCTTTAGATGAGAGATTTCTGTCGAAATGAATGGTAAAGTAATTAATTTTAAACCAGTTAAAAAGTATTATTTTTATTCTTGTTGTATTGGAGGTATCCTAATCATGTTTGTTTCAAAATGTTGATTAAGTCAAACCTTTATACTTTGAGAATCATCTTAATTTTTCTAAAATTTTTTATTAACATCAAAGTGATATTGTGCTTTTGTTATTTTAAAGAAACTCAGCGAGTTCCATTTAATAAATCAATAAATGCATCTAAAGTTTTCTATTACTATGTAGAAACTGCGTATTCAACATCTTTATACAAATTTAATACAGAAAGTATTTTCTATATAAAATTATATTTCAAGCGAAGAGGTTGTAAAAATACTTTTCCGGTTTGGGAGAACTTACAGGTAAAATAAATGGATGTAATGAAATCATTCCTACACAGTATACGAAAAGCATGGGGAGATGATTTTAACGCCTATATTAAATATCACAAAAGTTTTAGAACCATTTTAAAGTCTTATTGTTTCCATGGATATTAATTATCCTACGCCTATTTACCTTATTTCGAGAAAGATTCGAAGCTCTAAATTTATGCATATATTAATTTTATTGACCCTTTCCTTTTAACACGTATAAATTGCAACTTGTTTTACAAGCAGACTTCTCATTTGTAATTTAATATGTATCAAGGCATTTATTAGCTATTTATTTTTAAGATAAATGAAAAAGAATGCTTATAAAATTACAAAATAGAGAATTGGACGTATAGTTAATTAGGTTCCTGGAAAAAAACTAGAAACTGGATTTATTTAACAATAGAGATGGTTGTTTTTGCTTTTCTTTAATTATATTATATAAAATCAATAACATAAATTCCTAAAAAAACACCTTAATCAGTATTCTATTATGAAGAAATTATTATTTTTATTTAATTAACTTCTGCTTTTAAAATATTTCTATTCGTTATTATTATAAATGTTATGAAATCTTTTAATAAGTTTTTTTTTTCACAAAGATGGAGTTTTAAAATCGGTATTTCAATCGTTTTCTGATCTACTAGCTTTTTTAGGAATGTTCAGTTCATTATGTATTCTGGATGGGAATAAGTAATTTCATTGCTTTCCGTGTTTATTACTTAATCGTTTGAAGGAATTAATGTTTTGTTTTATATTCATATCGACAATTAGTAGCCATTTTATGAAAGCAGTAGTATTTAGATTATTTAGCATTTATACTAATAAATTAAAAATTTAAGAAAATTAAAATAATTCCAATGAAATATCTTTACAATAAAACTTTGAAATTCATTTTATATGCATTTTATCTTTATTTTTGTCTTTACCACATGGCAATACTCTTTAATTATTCTGAGATATTTAACATGAAGAAGTATATGACACTTTGAAGCTACATGAAATTTGGAAATTAATTTATAAAAGAATTTGTTGAAAAAAATGTGTTTAGTAAAATGGAGTTGAGGAGCAAAGAAATTAACAAGCATTTCAGATTTTTCGATATAAAGATAAAAATTAAATGATCATGAAAACTCTATTAAATTTTTTAAAAAACAAAAGCTTCTCATTTTTGTACCTTTCCCTACAAGTATCACAATGCTATTTCAACCTATTTGAAAAAACTTATTGCAATTCTTTCAGACATTGGATATTTTCACCCGATATTAAGAAATAAAATTAATATTTAAATTTTTCTTGACATTTCACACTTGAAAAAGATACAAACCTATTCTAATTACGCAACCAGATACTACATAAGAATATATCAATCATGAAATTTCAAATCTGCTATACGAATAAATCCGAATCAAAACTTCCTTTTGAAGCAATATGTATAACTTGAAAGAGCATATGAATGGTATCAGGAACATTTAATTCAAATAGTTTATTTATTTAAGGAAATTATTGAGAAGTTTTGTTGATATTCTGAGTTTTCGAATCCATTTCGATTCTGCGAATTCATTGTATGTGAGTGTATATATATATATATATATATATATATATATATATATATAAACAGCACATTTTCAAAACTTATTTCAGTTTCAAGATGTAAAAAGTAATGTTTTATTTTAGGAACTTTAGATGGTATGTCAGTGTGAAAATTCGATATTTGCAAATAAAAAAAAGCCAAAATACACAATAGATTATTTTTTATTGAAAATATTATGTTCCCAGTTTTAAATTTTTCACTCTTTTTACTTTGTTTCATGTTAATAAGGTTGGAACTATTGCAATGTATTTTCTTATCGTTTCTGACTGTTCTAGTGTTCTAAAAAAGGTTTTTTGCTTGTAAATTTGAGAATTTTGAAAAAAATTTCATATTAATTATAACTAGTTATTGCTGTAATGAATTGTAAAGAGCATAATGTAGAAACTAGTTAAAAAAAGAAGTTAATTTCCAGCATCTTAATGGGAATAAAGGATTCTTTCAAAAATTATTTGCAGCTAGGCATTTGTTTAAATATTCCAAATGCTTGAGTTTGGCCGGCATTCTGGCCTTTCCTCGTGATCTGGGCATCCCGGGTTTGAGTCCCGGTTTGGGTATCGTTGTTCTTCTGGGTTCCCTCTGTAAAATGTGTGAATGTGCCTCATTGTTTAAAGGGGCTGTGCAAACGACTGTGATGAGTGAGTAGCAAAAGTTGTACTCTTAGCCCTAGCTAATGCTACTACAATAGCAAGAGACGCTGATTAGGCTTAAATCACTGACTACCTCTGTAAGCTTGTTCATGGCAAGTGCCTTAAGAAACAACGACGAAGAAGAAACAAAAAATGAAATTTTTACTTTATTTCAGTTGCTTAGTTTCATTAGCATATATTTGAAGTCGCCTTTTATCTATCAGTAGAAACTTAAAAATTTTACTTTTTAGTGAGCCGGCTTGCTGGCACAGGGGTAGCGCGTCTGCCTCGTGTTCAGGAGGTCCCGGGTTCGAGTCCTGGTTCGGGCATGGTTGTTATTCTGTGTACTATCTGTGAGATGTGTGAATGTGCCCCCCTGTAAAAAGGGGTTGTGCAAGCGAATGAGATGAGTGTGTAGCAAAAGTCGTACTCTTGGCCCTAGTTGGCGCTACTTGAAACAAGAGACGCTTCACTCGGCTTAAATCTGCTGCTGGGTCCAGCGGCGAGCTTGTCCATAGGCAAGTGCCATTAGAACCAACCAACCAACCAACTTTTTAGTGAAAATAAGACACATTTAGCAAATCATATTTAATTGTTGTAACAATGTAGAGTTTTTATTTGCTTTTAAACTCAAGTCTTCAACATATATTTTTGTTTTAAATACAAAAATTATTCAAGAAATATTTATGAAACGGAAATGGTCAATTCAAAAATTATTTTACATCTTACAAGCCATACAAGTTACCATTTTATGAATTCTCATTTGCTTATGTGTATTTATGTCTTTATCAATATTTTGTAGAAGATGTCATTAATTCAGACTACTGGCCCTTTAGCTGTTTTTAACAATATTTCTAGGTATTCTTTATGGTGATAAAAGCTGAATAAATCTTAAAACTATCAATATTTATATTTAGAATAAAATATTATATCAAAAGTATAATAGATAAATTCTCTGATTTCTTAAAAAATACAACTCTTTAATTTCATTCTTTTTTGAAAAATGTTATTTTTCAAAGTGTACTTACTGCTGTATCCTTCAACAGGGCAAAAATGCCCACCGACGAATGCCATCATTTGTCATTCTTTTTATCTTGTCACGTTGGTTTATAATATTATCTTTCTAACTTATAATATTCTTAGGCCTACAGAACTGAATAAGGCTTGCCTTCTCTAAAGCACTATTACATCCCTACTTCTTCGCTTGTTGAAATAAAATGCACCCGTTGGAATCTTCCTTCGTCGAAGAAGATGCAGCTTGGAATGGTTTGCTCTTCTTTTATTCGGATGCATTTTTGGTATCCTGTTAAATTGTGGGATGTCCAAAACAAATAGTTTTAGCTTTTTATATGTGCGTAAAATTGAAAATAATGAAACTAAGTCAAGACCATTTCTTATTTTTTATCGAATGGATATTAGTAATATTCTCAATCTTTGTTTCGAAATTAACGATTCATTGCTCTTTATAAAAAAATCAGAGAAATCATTTTCTTTCAAAAAGCACTTGCTACTTCTAAATTTAAAACTAAACTTTTTTAATTGGCAGAGAATTGCTGAATTCATTTAAAATTAATGGTTCATTTTCTCTCTCTAAAGTTTCGGATTCATACAGACAGAAAAAAATCAGAGAAATCATTTTTTCTATGCATTCCTCCATAAATTTCTGAAAAAAATGGAAAGAGAGAGAGATAAGTGAACGGAATGTTTCGGTTTCAAAGTGAAAATGACCTGTTTCTTTCTAATTATAAGAAAATCTGTTGTTCCACTGTTAAAGAGTATATTTAGTATGTCTAGTGTTTAATAATGATTAACTGATATCTTTGTTTAAGAAATCAAATTACTTGAATTTCTAATAGTAAAAAAACAAGAATTTTAAGATTTATGTACAAGCATGAACATCCTTTATCAAAGAAATAAAATACTTATGCTTGAACTGGTCTTGTAATTTTATTATTTTGGGTATAGTTCAGATGGCTTTGATCCTTATTTACTTTTTTTCACAGAGGCAATTGTTACATTTTGGAAAGTTATTTACCATTCTATAATTTTCTTTGTATACATACCATATAGTACTGCTTGAAGATTTCCTGTTAAAGTGATTTATGTCAGACTAAGGTGTATTTTTTCTTATCAACAAAACTATTGTCATTTTCCAGTTATTTAAGGATCATCGAATCAATACACATATAGATCTTAAATTTCAAGAATGTGCTTTATTCAGTTTATGAAAAATCTATATTGAAGTTTTAAGTGAAGGGAGTAGTTCCTGAGAACACAAACGAGTTTTCTTACAGAATGAGAGTTTCAGTCGATCTGTATTCTTGAAGGTTTTATACTTTCAATTACATTGGAAAAATGTCAAATGAATACTTTGAAAAGATGATTCTAATGTTGTAATGTCCTTATATGGACAAAATTCAAAAGTTGAATTCTATGGCATTAAATATCAGAAGATTCCTCTAGATGCATACTTATTTTGAGATACCGTTGGTATCAAAGTCAGGAACAAATATGGTCCATGAAACAGTAGAATAATAAGAGCTTTTATAATCTGTAACACATACGTATTTATTTTCATTTTAGGATGAAAACGTTGAAAATTGTTATTGTCAAAATGCTGGAAAAAAATCTGTTGAGGGAAATGAAACTCGAAACTTCAGCCAATTTACTCCGAGTCAGAGTAAGTGCTGGGAATCGTTGTTGAAAAGGAGAACAGATATTGTTCATAGTAAGCACGCATTACCGTTTGTTTTCTAAAATTTAAATGTTAACGCTTTTTGGGTAACAAAAGACTGACCCTGCTAAACTGAAATCTTAGCAGAAAAGAGATATGTAACTATCTTATTACAGATGATTTCAGATGATTTCTCATTGTTTGGGAGTTTTATTTTAATTATATTCTATTGTTCAATTCGCAAGTGCAGGAGTTTCCCAAGAAAATCCATTTGGGAGAAGAGGAAATTTGAGATAATTTTCCAGATTCATAAGCATATGACAAATGTATTCAATGAATTAATAAAGAACGTTGATTGTCCAAATAGTAGGCTTTATTGGAAACCAATTTTAATGATTTAAGAAATAAAAGTAAGAATTAAAACGTTTATTTTATTTATTAAATAATTATTACTTTATGTTCCAGAAAATTATTAGATTAAAATATTTATTTCATGACTAAAAAAATTTAGTAAATAAAGTATGAAACTGAAAGGAATATGTGGTAATTTTATGTATTGAAGTAGAAAAGTATGAAGGTTATGTTAATATTAAAAAGCATAATTATTTAAATATCTTTTAAATGCTGTAATTTTATATGAAATTTTGTTAATGAATTTTGTTGTAGTCTGCTCATAAATGTACCTATTTTTGATATAATATATATAATAATATTTTTATAAATTTTCTAAATTTTTGAAATCGAAATCAACTATTTCAACAGATAATATCATTAGTTAGTATCATTCATTTCTAGAGATACTTTCTTTCGAAAATTTTCTTCTTAAATAAAGTTAAATTTATGAAGTGTTTTGTGAAGTGAAAAATAGGTGAAGAGTTAATAAAGAAACAAACAGCTGCAGAGATTAGGTATCATTTTATTGTGATTACAAAGTCTACAGTAAAAGAATTTTGCACCCTCATGTTATGGCCACTAGGTGCGTTGAGCGATTATCTTATACCTACGTATTAAGATTGCTTTGGACGAATTGATCGCCTTTAGTGACTTATATATGCATTAATCCAATTGCTACATCACTTTGCAATACATGATGGGAAATTTTCATAACTAATGAACATTAATCATGCAACATTTCATCTGTAAAAATTTGCTGACTCTTTATTACAGACGTTACTGTGTACAACACAATTGCCATCTAATTTTACTGGAATGACAAATAAAACTACTGTGGCAACTTCTTTTCTTTGGCATATATATTTGCACATATGGAGCCACAATGCAAAATTTTTTACATCATTAACAGTTATAACATTTGAATTATGTTTCGAGATAGTAATCATAATCAATTTGTTGTGAACATTGAGAAAGCCCATAATGTTCTTTGTGAAACACAAAACATATTTCAACTATGCAGTTTCTTTGAGTTACAATAGTGCATTGGTGCTTATTTATAGAAGAATCAGATTTATAAATGACTAGAATGCTACAAACACGCCACAATAAGTGTGGCTTTAACATGAAAGTGGAGAAAGAACAACGGAAGAGGACAAGAGAGAAGAGGAGTGAAGATAAGATCAATAGAGAGAGTAGGATAAAATTTCAACTTTGAAAAGAAAGAAAGATCTATATCGTTCGCATGTGTGCGCACGTTCCAAGAGAAATCCAAAGGAAGAAACTAAAGCTCTTTTGGCTCGAAAGATGTGGTAGTAAAATGGTGATTTTCAAAAATACTTCTGGCTCGCCTGTCAAAATGTTTTACTTCTCGATTGATCAGAGTTGCACCGTTCATTCAAGATTAGTTTTAAGCTCTAATGTTTATTTCTTTTAACCGCAAACAAGCAATAGAAGGTATTGTAAAGAATGTTATTTCAAGAAGATCTATTTCATGCATAACGAAACTCCTCATGCAACTCTACGCTATCCATCTACAAACTCTCATTTCTCATCTATTCTCTAGATCTAATCATGAACTAAAAGACGATTTCTTTTATCGAACTAGTAGAGATATTTTGTCGACGTCAACAGTTTCTACTTCCATATTAAATAGAAGTACAGTTTTCGTTTTTGTTTCACTGAATTCAGTGATAATAATTTTCCTTAAAAATGTGAGAATTTTCTTAATGCATACCTTTATATTCAGTGGAATAGCATTAAATTGGTAGTGAGAAAAGAGTAAAATGCACACAAAACTGATGAATCAAAACTGTTAGAAAATTTCGTTTAGTAAGTGAAATAAAAAAGGAATACATATAAGCTTGCCAGTAAAGTAAAAAAACGTAGAACGTTTGTTCAACAAAATATCTTCTCCCAAATTCCTTTTAATGTTATCATCAAATATAACCATGTTACCACCACAATTTTTGTTATGGAATCATAAACTGCCATTTCCTAACTTTTCAAGAAAATGATAAACTATAACTTACGGTTTAATTAATTTAAAAACTGTCTATTTAAAATGATGCATGTTTCATCGATAAATTTACGCGTTAGTGATGCACTTGAAATGGTAAATTGAACTTAAGAAACTGATAATTTTAGATGATGAAATGAATACTTTCTTCAAGATTAAATAAGAGAGTAAATTTTTTTTTAAAAAAGTGGCCACATATTGAAGGCAGAATTCCTGTTTGAATTCCTATGTTTCTAAAAGAAGGCTTTTAAGTGAATCCTTTTTCATTTACTTGTACATCTCAATAGTAATAAAAAGTTTCCATTATTAGGACAGAAATTGAATTATATCGGAATACATAAATATCACAAATACAACATGATTATTCATTTCTGCAGCTACAGAATTTCACTTAGAGAATCAAAACTTTTCACGCACTCAGAAAATTTCAGTTTCAGCTCTTAATAATCACCTATGATTCCATTGTAATATTTTTAGTGATTTTTTTAAAAAATATTTTTATTGCATAGTAAGTATTGCTACAGATGCCTGTACGGTGAGGAAAATAATGCACTACGATGAGGAAGTCCTTTGTTTCGTTTGTTCACCTATATTGGGGTTCAGAATGGTTTTCTAACCATAAGTTTACGGACGGACATACTAGTGGTAAATATGAGTTAATTGAAAATCTGAATAAGATTTAAAAAAAAAAAGGAATGAAGGAATTCATATTGTTGTTCTGATTGATTGAGAAAGTCAATTTTGCTGGGTTCTTAAATAAAGGAGATAAATTTTAATGGGATTTCAACAAACAAGTGTTGTAGTTTGAATATTAAGATGAAAATCAAATAAATGTTGTATATTAAAATACTATATCAGTTGCAGGGAAATATATGGAGATAAGGATTGAAAGTAACACAACAAAAGGATAAAATGTTTATGTATATGTACAATTAACTACAGTACCTACAATGGAGAGTGTATAGAACATGCATTATAAGAAAAACATTCTCAATTTGTAGGAAAATAAACTCGAGGTTAATTTAAACATTTGACTGGTTTTATGTAAATTATTTTCATTTACGCAATATTTACATCTTCTGGAAAATGTAATATGAAATCTGATTTGGCACATTTCTATGAATATTATTAAGGCAGAAACGTAACATGTATTAGACAAAAATGTTATCAGAAACTGTATAATGTGCACATTATGTTCATGTATTTGATAACACGAAATAGGCATTGCACTTGAATATCAGGAATTCTTAAATTTCGGAGGTATTTGAGTGCACACACACATACACATACATGAAATAACATTGACAGATAAACAACATGAATTAATATAATTTTTACATTGATATTTTGAAGAATATATCACATATTATGAACTTATGTGTAATAAGGTTAATATAATTTCAAAGTTTATTTTTATTGCTATATATTTTGAAAACACAATTCAAGAAATGAGAGACACAAAAATCACCCTTTTTTCCCTTCGCCTTGCTATGGAGAAATGCTTTGAACAAGCTCCAACTAAAATGCCATATGTAACTGAACTCGGAAATGAAATAAAAAGACAACATTCAGGAACATGACTGCATACATAATATCACAGCTTATAAAACGACTTCTCAGGTCATTTCTCATAATGTTTTCCAGTTAAGATTATAACCAATTACAACAGGAATTATTTTATTGTACTCTTTATATACATTCAATTTTATTACAGGAATTGCACTTGAAACTCCATGTGAACAAGAGCAATTTCTTTTATGAAACTAACTGCTCTACATCAATAACAAAGTATGACTATATCACATTAGACGATGCACACATTCTCTTTAAGTTCTATGAAGCATTTCTCTTCACCTCACTCCAGCGAGAATAATTAAGCAACGTAAAATGTGTATTTATTATGTTATTCTTAGATGCACTAGGAAAATCTCATTTTGAATAGATTCAAGCACAAACAGAGCTTTGAAATTAGATTTCAAAATTACAGATAAATAACTGTTGGAATCGAGGAAAAGGAGTTTTCGGTGTGTCACCAAAACTGTTTACTTAAAAACTAAATCTTTCTAAGAAAAGAATTGACCTATGAAAATGACTACAAATTGTAGAATTCACCAGAATGCCTATGACTTTTCGCGAAATCTCACGGGCGTATTAATTCGCGAGTTGACTGTGAAATGAAATACTAATCGCGAAATTGCTTTATACATATTATTGCTAGTCGCGAAATTTCTAAAAATTCGGAAGTCTAATCGCGAAGTTTGCAGTGTGAGTCTTCATCGCGAAATCGCTAAATCACTCACTAATCGCGAAAATTCCAAATAAACAACAAAGCGCGAAATTACTATGAAACTCAGTTATAATCGTAAAAAAGCATTTTTGATTACGTTCGCTTTCTTAAGAACATCCTAGCCTTCCATTGATGACTTTAATTTAATCGTTTTCATTAATTTAATCATTTTGATTAAATTAACACCAACTGGCAGGTTAAATGAAATTCATTGTTTAATTTATGATAAGATAAAATTATTCACTCTTCTAAAGTTAAAAGAATGAAAGGCTTTCATTATCTACAGATAAGAAATGCTAATGCACTAGAGGTTTTGTATAGTTTCATCGAGACTAAAGGAATCGTGAGAAGCTTACAGTTTGATTTCTTTCAAATTTTTAGCGATCCAATGCTAGAAGCTTATGTGGCTCTAAGCCTGACATCTGTTTACATTTCAGCTGTCTAGTTTATTGAACTGGATGTGCATATATATATGCATCTTATAAAATCGCTGATATTATTCGTTGAACTTCCAGTTCAATATCTAAGAGTTGAGTCATTCGCGACGAAATATAAACTGATGACATAAAGCTATCTATGCACAAATCAATACTGTTCGTGAGCAGTAAGTAAATTTTTATGGAAAAGATAAATCCTTTTTATGATGACATTTCTGTTATGAACAGCACCTGAGCTTAGATTGAGCACAATAGTATATATTTGTACCTCATTTTTGAGTTAATGCTTAACATATTTTGACATTAGAATCTGGTTTCCCATCCCTTAATAAAATTTCAAGAAAGATATTTTTTTGAAGGGAAAAGGAAAGCGAGATTTTTTTTTAATTTTTTACGATTGAAATGACTATAAGAAATTGACATATTATTATATACTATGCGTGAAAAGTAAACTGCAATGCTTACGTGTGTTGCAAAAGAAAGGACACACTACAGCTCACATTCCTCTTTTGAAACTGTAAGGGGTACAAAAGGCATTTTGTAGTGACAAGTACAAATGTTGTGATGGTGTTATGAGGTTTTTTTTTAATCTTTAACTTAGGTAGTAAATGACATTCCTTGATGAGTCTAGTAAGAACAGAAAGTACACTGTAGGAGACGAGTTGTGAGCCAACACATTTCCGTCATCACAACACGTTCTAATTGAGACGAGGAAGAAGTTCTAGTCAAAGGAAACTTGTGCAAAAACAGGATTCTCTAGAAGACTCGTTTTTCTTCTGTTTGTTCCTCTTGCATGTTTGGCAATAGACGGTGCATTTAACGCGAGCCCAAGGATACAAACTCTTCGTTTATAGTATCACTGATGTGCAAATAGATGATCCAGTACATGAGGTTAAAACAAACAAAGAAAACGGGAAACACAACCCGAGAGTACTTATCAATATCGCTGGGACTAACGCCGAATAAGCTGTCTGCTTTTTTGCCGAAGATGGCATCAAGGTCGGGAGCACCGTTGGCGGGATTCTCAACGGGTTTGTTGGGGTGAGGTGGTTCAACCATCTTTTGACGACCCTCCTGCAGCAGACAGAGATACCACGAATTAAAATAAGCCCAAGATAAAACAAAAGAAAACATGCTTTATTTCTCTTATAATACAGCTAAACAACATTCCGAATAGTTACAAATATATCATAATTCTAGAGCATTACAAAGATAAAGATAGTGGTGGTGCTTTCAGAACAAAACTGGTGCAACATTCAACATGCTTAGCTTAAATTCTAAGAATTTAATATATATTCTAAGAAAAGGAAACGCGGCAATAGATCCGTTTATACAAGCAATCAAGGAATAGATCTTAGTGAAACTCTTTCGTACCTACATAATGAGGAATTTCTCCCTTACATGAATATAAATTTCAGAGGAATATTGAAACTCACTTTTATAGAGTAATGATTTCAAAGAGTAATAAAGACCATTTCTAAAGATCAGATACTGAGCTGCAACATTTTGGGTGCTTCTGTTCTGAAATTCTTAATTTATTTCAGGAATTTAATTTTATTAGATATGATTTTTGTTATTGATAATAAGATGTTATTTTCTAGATTTTCGTATTTTATATTGCAACATTTGCATGAGGCAAAAATTATTCTTTTGAATTTTATTCAATGGATTTTAATTAGTTTAATTTAGATTAACCTTAGTTAAAAGTTATTCTAAAAGTTAAAATTGCTTTAATATTTAAAAACTAAAATTGCACATATGTTAATATCCCTGAAGAGAGTAAATTAGATAATATGGTAATTCTAGAGGTTTCATTTCATTCCTATTTGTGATTGTCCCACAGTTTGCCATATATAATGCTTAATATATTTAGAAAATAATATTTAAGTCAATGTACTTCGAAAACATACTTCATGTAAAAAAGTTTATTTTAAAGAATTTTATGTTGATCGCAATGATAACGCGTTGGAAATATCCTTTGATTCCCGAAGCAAGGAGTATAGATTTCAGATAAGTTTCCTCATCCAAGTGATTCTAGTGGAATGACTTTGTCTTAAATAGTTTAAACGGCAAAAAAAATTTATTCCTGCATGATACCTTTTGAAATATATATTTCCCTCGAGTCAAAATCTAAATATGCAATTTATCGCATGGGTTTTGATATTATATTTTATTCAACAGAGGAATCATTAAGCTGAAAAATAATGTGAAAAATTGGCATGGATAGCTGGGATTATAATTGGCAGGCTGCCAATTTCTTAAAATGAGTTACATCACGCTTTATGAAACAAAATGGGGATTTTTTATAAAAAGAGCGAGAATACTTTGAAATCTCAAACAACTTTACAATGATAAACAACTTTAAAAAATCTAATTATTAAATGTTTATCATCTCTGCTTATTCTTTAAGCATTTTATTAACATAGGTAAACGCTTCAAAATTAGATTATGATGTATAAATTGTCGATGAAAATTTAAAACTTTACCCTAAGATTTTACAAACCATTACTATTAAAAAACTGACGAAAGAGATTGAAACATGTCTTAATTATGCAAAAGTTACGCATTTAAAGTGGAAAAGATTTTTTCATTTGATAAAGGTTATAATTAAGTGAATATATTTGAAGGGAATAATTGATTGCACAAATATTGCATTTGAAATAATTTTTGAAGCATTTTGAGCCACATTTTTTAGAAATTCCACAAGTCGTTTTATAATCTTTCCCAAATGAGGTAGTTTTTAATTAAAAAATAATGATGTTTTTATGAATTTTTTAATGCTTATTCTGGGAAGTAGATTAATTAGCAAATTAATAAATCTATTTTTGAAAGAGCTTGCCTATTTTGAATGCTCTAGTTAAACTAGAAGTTAAATATTTTATCGATTTTCTCTATTAACGGATATTATGAAGTAATTTTAGAAGAAGGGAAGAGAAATCTAAGTAGTTTTAAATTACAAGGTGAGGGAGTTTATTTGGAATTACTATAACTGTCTAGTAACATACATGTTGTCAGTCAGTCATATTCATGTAAATTCAAAAGATCGTTTCTAAGTAGAGGAAAACTACAATACGAAAAAAGGGACATGTAACCTATGTTTAATTTTTAAAATAGCAACATTTCTTGTGAAAATATCAACTAAGGTGTAATGCTAAAATTAAACAATTATTTCAATAATTAGAGAAAACACACAAATATTTTTTTCTGAAAAATGGTATTAAGAATGCGAAGAGATTAATTCTTAGAAATTATAATAACAATATTATATAAAAATTTCAAATTGAATTCAATAATTTTTCCCGCGTCATTATTGCATGTTGCAATATGCAAATGAAACCAATTACTAGTATAATCCTAACTCATTTTTAAGTAAATATTTATTGCTTTTGTTGAATAAATACTTATTTATTGCTTTTAATGAGCATTAATTTTCAAATATTTTTAATATTATGTTTTATTTCAATAAATGCTTTAAAAATATTAAACGTATAAGTTTATTACATATTTTTTGAAAAATTGTTTATTTTTGTAATATTGTTCAGTTACAATTTTTGTATTAGAAAAATTATGTAGTTAACGTTTTATCACAAAATTCAATATTTTTCAATTAATGTATCCAGATCAATGAATAGAAAGTTGAAAATTCTATCACTATGAATATAATCTAGAAACACAATTCAAAAGAAATATGGTAAAATAAGCTGAATTTTTATTTTCTAAATGTTACATTACAAATACAACAAATCTACGGGAATTAATTAATATTACACTTGAGGATGCATTAAAGAAAATTTATATATCTAGTTTTATTCAATAGTTTGTGAAATTTTATCAACTCTTTGTACACCTCAGTTTACGATAATGCCTAAAATTTTTTTATTAACATAAAAATTAATTCATTTTGGATCCGTACAGTTCATATTTAATTAGTTTTTATCTTCTTTGCTATTTTTACAAATGAAAAGAACACATGGGGTAGTTTTATGCAATGACTACAAATGAGAATTCTTAAAAAATTGTCTCATAAGTACCAATTTTAATATTGAAAAAAAATTATATTTCCTCCAATAAACGAAAGTTTCAAATATTTTAGATATTCTATGTGAATATCTTTCTTGTTATTTGGTTGAGTAAGGATGGAATAAGTGCAAACATTTGCCATGCTATACCTATTGATATTTTTTAAAAGATGAAAAAACAACCAGAAACAACTAATCTCTTAAATTATTTTGGGCAGGTCCTTCAAGATAGGATAAAAGCAAACAAAGATTCAAACACAGAAAACTATAGAACGGCACACGGAAAAATATTCTTCAACTTGGCAATGTCGAAACACATTTCTAGTAACTATGGCAGTTTTGTTCAAAACGAAAAATATCTTTTTTCTTCTTCTTTCAATTTCTATCGGGAGTACTTGGTACTTCGATATGCAAAGAAGCTTTAAAAAAAATAATATCCTTGTAGAAGCACGGTTTGCGTTTCTGGTTCGATTTAGACAATGTTTGTTCTTGCGGAGATTCAAAGATACAAAAGTTTGAGGTAAACTACATTAACATTACAAAGTAAATAATTTTTTACTAGCTTTTGAATGCACAATGAAAAATTGGTTCTCATAAAATATTTTTACATCAATATCATTCAAAAATTAATTAATTAATTCAAAATTAATGCCTTTTTTGTAAGGGCTTATTCCAATACCATAATAGTGCAGAACTAATAATTAATAGTAAAATGTTAAGTTGGTGGCAATAAAATTAATCATTAATAGAAAATATTAAGTTGGTGGCAGTAAAATTAATCATTAATTGTAAAATATTAAGTTGGGGGCAATAAATCTGATGTATTCAAACAAACAATAAAATAAAAAAATGCAAGATAAAAGTACAATTTGGATTTACAAAAGAGAGAGAGTGAGAGAGATCAATAAATAGAAGTAATAATTTAAGTAATAAAAGTAAATAAAACTGCTTATATTCTAGTGAATTTTTATTGAGAGCAAATACTAGCTTCTCATTTAATATAGTATATTATTGCTGCTTACAAATAAAAAAAAAGTCACTGAATAATGTTCTCTGTTCTTATATGAAATCTGTTTAACTTTGATTAACATATAAGCCAGTAATCTTATTTCCCCCTCCCATTTAAAAGAATAACAAGGGCATCTTCTCAAAGTAAATTTTACGTTCCGTAATTTTATTTCGTTAAGTTCGGCAATAAAAGTTAGAAAAGAAGACTTCTCGACTACACAGAAATATTTTTCGCTCATCATGTTTTCAGATTTAAAAATTCTCTTTTACTTCTTTCTGTTTGTCTTTTAAAAAAGAAAAAAAATCCAAATAAATTTTAGTAGAGGTTTCATTTAACCAACCATATTCAACTCTGTTCAAGCATTGTGTATTCTCAAATCAGGACAATAAAGGAATTACGAGCACATTGATGTGATTGAGGTTGCAACAGTTCCTACAGCTGAAGGGAAATTCATTTCACCTACACTTCAGTGCATTGTAAGATGAACTGAAAATTAAGCTCATTTAATGCACACAATGAAAATCAAGCACATTTATTCGAATGAATGAAAAGTATATATATCTCCCTTTTTTTTCATGTTAAGCATTATAAACATGGGAGTATTACATTTGCTTTATAAAATATTCAAAGAAATAATAATAAATTGAAACTTGGAAAACGTTTACATAAAATTCGACCTGAAGAAATAATTTCTTAAAAAATGAAACAATTTTAGTTTAAAAATAAAATACTAATAACTTGGTTATTTGAAAACTATTGTGAAAGCTTTAAATAATGCTACTTATAGCATTTAGAAAACTCTTATTAATTTCAAAGCAAGTTCTACAGGGCATTTAAATAAAATAAGTTCACACCAGTAGTAAAGAAATACGTGTTTATAAAAAATAAAAATGTCAGTTTGTTTGGGAGACATAAATGATAATGAAAATTTTGTCGGTTAATAGAAAACCGAAAGACTTCTGCTACACTGAAAGGATTAAATTTGTCATTCAAGTAAATAATTTCTACTTTGTTCGTAAAAAGTTCGCGATACGGCATTGCCTAGTTAGTTTATCTTCTATTATTAACTTCATGAGACCACTTGGGAATGGAAATATTGTTTTGTTCAAGGGTTTTTTTCTATTTAAGGCAAAAATTTACATCATTTTTTTGTATTCGGCAACAAAGATGATAGGAAAGATCGTATTGAAAAAAAATGATGAAATTAAAATTTGGTTGCGATCAATAAAACTTTCAAATTGCGTCAATTTTTCTATCATTCCTCAAAAATCAATAAGCCATTTTAAATGGTACTCCATTAAACATGCAAAGATGAATGGCGAATGCTTTTAAAATTTACAAAATGTATAAGAAATGTTTGTTTATCTCTTTGTCTGAATTTATAATTGCCGACTTAGAAAATTTACAGAGAATAAATATTATATTTTTAACATTAGATATCTAAAAATGGTTAGCACATTATGTGATATCTTCCAAAGATATGTATTAAAATTATTAGTTATTAATGGCTGAATTTTCATCAAAAAGTGGGTTAGAATAAAAAAGGAGGAGAAACGTCTATCAAAAAGAAGGAACATTTTTGTAATGGGTCGCGTGATATTTTGAAACTGATTTCGTATATTACAATGTCAGCACAATACAGTGTGCTGTTAAATTTCGGATGAAATTTCAATTACTTAAATCACGTGACTACATTCAACGAGATTTGCAATCATTGGAGTTTTAAGTTTCAGAAATAAAAAAATGTTTTTACTTTCTTAATCAGAAACAAAGATAATTTATTACTTTCCTTTCTTGAATAAGTAATAAAATCAGTATTGAGGATGAAACCGAATGTCTCTGAAAACTTCCGTCTAATTTAAAGACTAAATGTAAGTAAACTGTTTTTCTCATAATTATCTGAAAACACAGAATCTTATCGGAAAATAAAAAAAAGTAATGTGCTATTTGAAGAAAAAAATTACTGTGCAATCACGTTTATCAAACACTTACTCATATATATGTTTTATTCGTAATTCAATAGAATTTTGTATGTGAAGAGTATTGGAAAGTATATAAAATCAGATAAAGGCTCCGGGTTTAGTATTTTAGGGCTTGTGCCACAACATTTTCTATTAACCTTGTGTTCTAAGTTGAAATTGAGAGGTACTTTAAAAAATAAATCCCACGTTAGAAAACGGGAACATCCTTTTCCTTCAGAGTAAAACATTCAGGGTGCTCTCATTCTGGACATGCAAAAGAAAAATGTGCTTGAGATGGTCGTGTAATGAGAAACTTCTATAATTTTTTAAAAAAGAGTGTAAGAGAAAAAGTTTCGGAAATGTCCTCCCATTATATCTGCCAAGAAAAAGCTATCACTAACCGTACAGTTTTTCTAAAATAGTAAGAATGTTAACATTTTCTTATAAGCTTAAAAAAATATATGCAAATCCTTGATTTTTCATGTGAAAAAAATACATGTTTATCGATTGAAGGAAAAATAAGTTACCAGATGTCAAAGGATGATGAAGATTACGAAAGAAAAATGCATTTTTGATGCATTGTAGAAAATTATGGAGATAGCTTGAACAAGAAAACTTATTTTTAAAATGTACACGAATGTATCCGAAATAGGGGAGGGATATAGCTTTAAATTATAAATTCGAAGAAGAGCGCATAATGTGAAACGATAGAGCTTTAACAATAAAATGCATTTTACAATGGAAAGTGAGGCATCAAATAGTACTTCTAACAATCAATTAAAATTAAAAGTATTAAACAAAAAGAAATCACTGAAAACTTTTCAAAAGCTTTTGTTTTTGGATATGGAAGAGTTATTAAGTTTTAAAAAGTTTATTATACCCCCTCCCCCCACCAAAAGAAATTAACTATCTTGTTGAGAATGTATTCTGCAGTGTTACAATATTCCATATAATACAATTTAAAAATATTATAACTTCGACAGAAGCGAATATAATTTTAAGATTAATCTAAAATTGAATTAATAGATATGATATAGATCTGTATATTAGATTCATGGGTAGCCATGGACTTCATAAAGTACTTGCTGAATTTTGATTCTCAAATATTCAATAAAATGTTAGTTCTGGGAAAAACGTTTTTGATTCATATTGTTTGAGGGCGAAATGTTTTTTAAATTGAAGCAAAGCATCAGTAATGCAAGAAAGATGTACGTGAAAGGGAATTGTAGTTTTCTTTTCAAAATTAAAATTAGGCTTTAATTTATTTAGATTAAGGATTCAATAAAGATTCTTAAAAATTAATGTTTGCTTCGGTTTATGAAAAGAAGTTTCGAAACTATTATTGTAAAATTTAAACGATGAAAGACAATAAATAAGCAGACTCAAATTCCAATTGGAGATATGAAAATTCTGGCAGTGAAACGCCGCTGATAGTTGCCGCATACTGATGCGATGAACAACAACAATGGCAGAGACAAAAAAAGAAATGAAGATACATTTTATCCTTCAAACTTCTGAAAATATTCATAAGGGCAGCAGTCGAAACACGCACAGGTTTCACTTTATGAAGTGTCAACATTTCATAAAGAGACATGCATTTCCTCCATAACAGTTGCTCTTACAGAATTGTCTTTGTATACTAGGTTCTTCATATTAACCGGAGTTTGACTTAAAGATCATTAAATCGCATAAATCCTCCATCCTGGATGTTTCGCAATATACGCATTCTTACCATAAATGGCGTACCTGCTAATTATATTAGTAAGAACACGGATTGGCTTCTTCAGGTAATGAGTTATCGTATTCAATAGGGACCCTTTTTCGCCGTGAATTTGTGCTTCCCTAGATCTGATAGGCCATTTCTTAAACACGGAATCTTCCACTATGCTATGCATTTTTATGTACATAGCATACTCCATATTTATGCAATCTTGATTGAGCAGACTTTTTTTACTATACTGTAATATCAATTGATGAATACGGTACTTTTTGTATTTATAAAAAATACTATATACCATTGGTTAATTTTTGGCTTTGAATAATTTCTTTCTCCCTTATGCGATATCATTTTTTTACTTTCTACACAAATTAAATATCCAAGATAACTGATTTTTATAAGTAAAATAATGTAACGGGAATAAGGTGTCTAACGTGCTTTTACAGATACTGTTTAGATTTAAGGAAAAACTTAACAGCTGAATATTAGAGTAGTAGAGAAGATAAATAACGAATAAAATCAAATAATGTGACCGATGACGAATGGCAAAAATTAAGACGCAAAGGAATTTGAAATTAATTTTTATGAATAGTACAGATTTTAAATTTAGATAATAAATATCAACTAGTATACGTTCCTAATTGCGCACTAGTTAAGGAACAATATGTGTCGAAATGAGTCACTAGAATTTCATTAAATCTGTGAGGTAATTAATCTATCCTCTCAAATAATTCTCTTCTAATGGTACGCATGTGGAGACTATTTAGTAAAGACAAAAATAGATAATTCCTAGGAAAAAATCAATTTTTGAATAACTGGAAAATTAGGGAAGGCACTTTTCTGGCATTTATTAAAATCATTCATCAACAGGAATTTTAAACACAAATATATTTAGCCCTCAATTTAAAAGTTGAAACTAAGAAAAAAACCCAACATTTTGGAGAATTACGGATTATTAGCCAGTTACGGTTTCAGTAATGATAAGAGCAAATATTATGTGCGACATTTCAAATTTTTAAGCATTGATTTGAAATGATTGGGCGTTTCTGAGGATTTATAATTTTGCATCGATTATTCATTCAATTTCGTTTAAAGCAAACGTATAAGAAACAAAAAGAAGAGATGGGATACAAATTCTAAAAACAACATACGGCAGAAAATAATCCCGCAACATTAACTGCAAATGATATTATTCTAAATGCATTCTTTTAAACAAATTCTGGTGATAGGAGTAATAATTCTCATATATTAAAACTTCATTCAAGAAATTCAATGCACCCGGAAAAAGTTTCTAAATTAGCGAAGTACACCCTTCGTACGAAAGAAGAAAGACATAGAAAGCGCTTTAGAAAATCAGAATCAATTTAAAAGCTAATAATACTTTAATCATCTAAGAACTCTAAAAATTGCAGATTTTTTTTTGGTTTTTGATTTTAATTGTATCGTGCAATGCAAAGCAGTCAGAATTGATTAAATAGCAATAAAAATGACCAACAAATATGAACTTACACTTAATGTAATCTTATCTACATAATAGGCTGGTGATAAGGCATTAATATTTTTTGAAACCACAAATTAAAAAATATATATTTATAACTAGGGGGAAAAAAAGCTAAAAACTATCTAGCGGAGTTTTCTCTGCCAAACTAGTATAAATATAGCAGTCAGTTAAAGAATTTTTTAAATTAAAATTTAATTTTGATAATTTCCTGTTGATTCAAACAAATCTTTAATTGAAGTCGTTTGAAAAATCTTAAGATTCCTTAATCTTTATGCTTTCTCTAAGGACAAAACGATAATTGCTATTTTTAAAAACCAGTTTCTATATATTTTTCGGTGTTTTCAACCAATTTTATTCCAGCAGACTTGAAAATCAGTGTTTCAAGACTTCCGGAAAACATATAAAATTTAAACAGTGTAATTAAAGGTATTTTTTAGAGACCTTGAACGAAACGAAGGATAAAAGCTGCTTTGAGAGTCAATCGATTTAAATTTATTATTGTTGCCAGTAGATGGCTCTACCTGCCTCGTTTCCGGAAATCTTTAGTTACTGGAAAGAAAGATGTGCTCTAAATATTTCTTGCTGTCGGAAAAATATTTTTTCCGTTAGTTAAGTCGATGTTAAGTAAGTTGATTTTTATCTGGAGCAAGTGAAATATGAATAATAATAAAAAAAAACATCAAGTATTACAGGTAGCAAAAATTATGTTTTTCTTTCAGTTGTATTATTAAAAAAATCATTCACTTATGACCAAGAAAACCTTTTTAGAGCAAGTGGATTTATAAGTTTATTCAAAAATGCATGAAATGATTATGGATTGTCATTTATTGCTATTAAATTATTTTTAACAGATAATAAATAGCATATACATTAATAAACTATAAGAACAGTGAATAAATACTCAACAATGGTGATTACTAAAAGGCATTAAACATACAATTTGGAGAAAAAAACTCAATAATAAAGAGACGAATTGATATTTTTATTTTTAAGTTTCAACAAAAAAGTGAAAGTTAACAAATAGTTGTCACATTTCGTATCAATAACAAGACCTTACTCTAGAAACAATCCTTTCGAGTCAACAGCAATACTTTTACGTACACACAACTATACTGCAACAGCAACAATTATTCTCATTCGAGTGAATATTCGTTCTTATTTTAAAAATTCTCCAAACAGTAAACAACTTTTGATACTTTATCATAAAACTAGCTCAATGTCATTTTTACATCTCACAATTTCGGCTTAAAGGTACTCATGAGTTCAAGTATTCCAATGATAAAAGACCGTTATTATTAAACGGAGCGTACTACATGCAATCTGACAAATGACAATTAATTATGTTTTTTTTAAAGTTCTACAAAATTAATAAATCTATTGAAAAGATTTAATAATTATATCGTGTAGGAACTTCTGCGCTGCAAAGGTTATTTGGCTAATCAGGCTTAGGAAAATGTTAAACGATTTTGGCTGAAAATTACTTTTATTACAAGTACCATCTGTACGATTACAAAGGTTAGTAATGAAGCTACTCTAGTATTTAATGAATTGAGTAATCTCCTAAAAGCAAATTGGGTAGGGGATTTCATTGGAATGGAAATAACAAATGCCAATGACCTAACAATTGGTTGAATAAAATAATTAATTTTAATTCTATTACTTTAACATTTCTTTTATTCTTATAATTTGTGTTTATATTTTATTCTTATAATTTGTTCGAATTCTCTCAGAATTATTTGTTGTCAAGTCAGTATTTTTTTATTTAGTGAAATTTATATTTTTCTTTTTAGCATAGTAATTATGTAATAATCCGTTTTATAAAACATGCAATGCTGAAAATTACTTTGTTGAACATAAAATTGGAAACAAAGCTTGAAGTCTATAAATTTATCATAACGAATAAAATAGAAAAAAAGTTTTTACTCTCTGAAGAAAATTGTATTCTATATATCATGTTTCATAATTTGATGGAAGCATTTAAAAAAATATATATATATCATTTTCGGTTGACCTATCTAAATTTACAAATATTTAATCATTTGATAATGTAATAAGGGATGAATTAAAATATTTGTACTTCAGAATGAAGCAAGAGTGAATGAACTTTATGAATCGGAAAAAAAGAGGGAATTTTTAGAGCAGTGATTTTGTTACGAGTGGAGAGTGAATAAGAGAGACAAATAAGCCACTTATTGCATATTTTACTTCTAACTATTCGATAATAAATTGGTCTTGACAGTGAAAGTGCGTCATTTTTAAAGGCATACGGATTATTTTTTACTTTGCTTGGATCCTGGGCATAGTTCTTTAATTGTACATTCTTTTAAGTACGGAATAATGGGATTTAAATTGTTATTTTATTATTAAATGCTTAATTTTTTTCAATTTGACATGTAAAACTTTTTAAAAAAACATCCTGTTAATCTGATGCAAGCAATAGAATAAGAGTGAACTTACGAAATAAATTTAGAAATATTTATGGTCTATTCATTTAGGCGTTTTGAAGTAAAAAAAATGATAAAAAATCCAAGAAATAACAAAAAAATAGTAATAAGTCAATACTATTAATAAAAGTATCTTAAAAATGATGATATGCGTCATCAGATTTTTCTCTACATTGTATCATCTATAAATTTCAAATAACTTCTGTCTACGAAAAACAGATAAAAGCACTAACATTATCAGAAACAAATAATTTCCTTGAGAAAAGCTTAGATAATTTCAAATCATCAATCATATGTAAGAAAACCGAAATAATTTTTTATTATATATACTCGCTTAAGATATTGCATTCAGATAGAGACTTTCACAATCCTTTACCATCGTTATAATTGCGGGTAAACTTGACAGCAATTACAAGGATGGTATTTGCATTACGGAGAAACTAAATTGCAGTTTAGTTTGCAAATATATCAAAGTTTTAATTACTGTTTACGGGACTTATTGAATATCTTTACCAAAAATGTGTTAAGCTCTAATCTTTGTTTTTCTTTCATAATTTCCTATTTAAATAGCTTAACTTTTTTTTCAAATAACGTCCCATGATGGTTTATACATTTCCATCATGTTTTTACTTTTAATATTAACAAACCTCCTGTGAAATTTTTTTTGATGTTCAACAAATATAAATTATTTACCAACCTAAGGCCTGAATTAGGGAAATTTCATTTAGTAAAGGTTTAATGGTTTCCAAGATATTTGATTCAAGAGTTTTAAAAATTGCGAACTAAGCAAATCCTTTTCATAAATTACTAGAAATACCTTCAGCAATTTTGATATTATAAGATTTATTATGTTTCCACATTCTTTATTTTCTATATTTCTTTCAAATATTCGTTGCTTCATTACCTTCGGATTTTTACAATTCACCTTAATGAATTGCATTTAAGAATTCCTCTCACAGTATATGTAAATAGAGCCTAGTTCAAATATCTATACCTTATTTATTATTAAACTGAATAAATGGACAAAGTACATAAAATCGGAAGTTTGCCGTATCATATCTTTGACATCAATCATACAAAGTAGAAAATGGGACGGAATGTGTAATTATAAGATGTTATTTTCTCAGATCCTAAAAGCAGAAAATTAGTTTTAAAATTTGAAACGATGTCTTTTAGTGTGTCAAGTTTTCTCTTAAAATAGCTTACATTTTTATAAGTGAGATTTCAATAAACAAATGCCAAAATACATTATTGCAAGATTGTATTATCACGCAAGAAAGTAAATTTCAATGAGCAATGAGAAATCATTAATTTATGATAATGTTTATTGTGATTATGGCAATGAACAATAATGCGCTCAATGAAGCCCGGCCAGTATGAGAAAACAGGCAAGAAAAGCTCTTAGAAATCAATTATTGTATGCCATTATTGTGTTCTCTGGAATCTAATAAGTGAAAAAAAACCACTAGAATAGAGTATCCCTTTCTCTAATAGATTAACATAATTCTTTCTATCTGAGATCATGATACAAATATTTATATATATTTTTTAAATCGTTTTTCTTTGAACATCACATGCTAACAATTTCATTACCGATTTGTTTGAGAGAAAGCTATTCGTTTTGCAAACAAGTAATGTAATTGATTCAAATGTGACGTGCGATTTCTCATTGCTTAAGAACACTTTCAGTTTTCTGGAACATCCACCAGGACATCACTGATATGTAAATATATGATCCAGTACATCAAGTTGAAGCACACAAAGCACACAGGGAATACAACTCTGGAGTATTTGTCGATGTCGCTCGGTGTCACTCCACACAATGTACTGGGTAGATTTAGTTGAGGCACTTCCATGGTTTGGGCGGAGGCGGAACGGCTAATGGTGGAGGAGACAGCATAGGCCCGAGGATCCACCAACTTCAATCGGACTTCCTGTGTAAAAAATAACACACTGAAAACGAATATCTTAAAATCCACACAGCTACTATGAAATAAGTTTCAATTTATATTTTAAAACAACTCTTCGGGTGGCTGATGGACTGAATATATATTAGAAGAATTCTTTCCACTCCATTCGAGCTTTAGGTAAAACTATTCCAACAAGCTTTAAATGAAATTATTTTAAAATTTTAAATTTGTTCATTGCCTTTCTAAAATTGGAGATCCTTATTAAAATATTATTTAATCATTGGGACACAAATTATGATTCTTCCAAAATCAATAAACTTAATTCACAATATAATGCGAATGTGAAATTTCTGGAGCAACGGGGAAAGGCAAGTTAAACTTAAATTTTCTAAATAAGGGATGATTTTTACCACATTTAACCTAAGAATGTAATAAATACAAATGAAATTAATTAATTATGATTAAAAGTAAATAATAATTAAAAAGTTAATTTTATAACTTTCATAAATATGTCAGTTGTTCAATAACTAAACTAGATGCAATCAACATTGGTACTAAAGAATAAAAAATTTGTTGACATTATATTAAACTATTAAGGTATTCCAAGAAACTGGAATACAATATTAAGCTGGCAAATAACACCACATGGATTCCTGTGGATGTAATCAAAAAATCATGCACAATTCACCTACTGGGAAAAGTGTTTGTTCATATAAACTATGCTCGTAACAGATTTAATTTCAAAAATACCGAACAATAAGAATAAGATATTTCATTTTCTCAAACTGCTAGGATAAAAAATTTTCAAAAATTTTTTTGTTGTACCACTTAAACTATTCTATAATGGATTTGATAAAAAAATTTTTAAATCTTATTTTCTATGGTAAATCTATGCATTGTCTATCCAAATGAAATCTGAATTTTCCTATGAATTACAAAATAATCACCATAATATTTTCTGTCATAAAATGTGTTCGATATGGAAATGTGAATTATTTTGAAAAGATTTCTAGATACTGTAGGAGATGGATAATATTTGGGAATTTCTTTCTGTTTTTGTATCAGATATTAGTTGTATGGGAAGATCGATGTTTCCCTAATATTAAAAATCTTTAAAATTAATTAATTGGAATTTTAGGAAAACTGATTTATTTATTCGAATGAAAGCTTTGCATCTAAAACTATTATAATCATGAATTAAAAGTACTCAATATTACGTTGAAATTTTAAAAATTCAGATCGATAGTTTATTTTGAAACTCCATCTGATTTAGAGGAATGTCTAAATGGAAATACAGAAATTGCACACAAGACCTAAGAACAAAATTTCAGATTTGCACCAATGATTTAGCTCCATCCAAAAGAGGAAACAAATAGCAACCTGATAACTATAGTTATGTTCTCAATGTATAATAAGCAGTTAAAATTAATTTTTTAATGCAGCAAAAGGCTTTTAGAAATAAGAATAAGCATGGACATTTTCATTGCTGCTGAACTCAAATTGTAAAAACAGTCATATGGCTAATTCAAACCAAATCATTATAGAAAAAATTATTTTTTATTTATTAAGGAAGCAGTCTTTGCTTATGTAAAATGCCAAGATATTTTAAAGAAAAACAATAACTCTGCTTAAAATATCCTTTCAACTTAATTATTAATTTTGAATTGCTCTAATACAGTCATATCCAATTATTGTTTTCACAAATGTTTTTGTTCTACCAGCGATAATAAAAAACAGTATTTTGGGTTTGAAAAAAGTGAGCCTTTTTCATTCCCGTAAACCCATTATTTTATAATTTAATTATATCAAGAAGCAGAGAATACCACAGATCGTTAAAAAAATTACTTCCTTTCTAATTCAAGAAAATATAGCTTTAGAAGAAATGTAGACGAATAATTTTAATTCAATAACTTGGTTTCAAATAATAACAAATTAATAATTTTTATTCTTTGAATGATATTTTTTAAAAGACATTTCTTTTCCTCAATATTTCCGAACTTAATTTTAATCATGAAGAAAGATGTTTGATTTGATGCTTGAAAGATATAGAGAGTGCGCCATTTTCCTTCTTGAAGAATTCTAAGGATTCGATCTTTAATAGGCTCTTCACTTTCACTCAGGAATGGGACAAAAGAAAAGAGAAATCGATATTTCCTCGCAAATCTTCATCTTTTGATTATTTTTAATCATTTTCTTAAGAAGCAGACTCTTGATTGTAATTAATAATAAATCGAATTAAGCCTTTGGAAGAGATCTGCTGTTGGAGGGATAAGATAATTAAAAAGTTCACTTATTAGATCTATGCTATTGAGTAATTTACTTTAAGAAGAAAGTTTTTTTTTTAATTTGCTAGGAAAGAATTTCTTTTAAACTGTATTAAGGCCCCTTAATGCTCCGATTTGTTTCGTTTTCTTCAATTCGACAGATTTATACTTAAATTTAACTGCTCAGTGGTACTAAAAAGGAGATATAAATATTCATTTATTCTTCAGTACATTCCAACTCAGAATGTGCGAGTTATAGAGGCTGATAAGGAAATTACTTAGTAGTAGGAAATAATATTAGTAGAATATAGGAAGCTTTTAAGATACAAAAAATAGTGTGCCAAGAATAATTTATGTACTTATTGGAAATGTAAGACGATATGGTTTATAATTCTATTTTTCTCGGAAAAATTTCAATTCAGCTTTTAATTTTTAAAATGCATTCATTCTGAAGAACTCGTAAAAGAATTTTTGCGATGTTAATTCATTGTTATACTTATTCACAATTTATTTGAATCTGTGTACCATTTCATTTTTTGTGCGCAAATTTTGAGGAAAAAACATACGTAAATAAGAGAATGTCAAATTCTATTATTTCTTCTGCATAAAATATAAACTGGTGTCATTCTAATATTGAAAAAAAAATTCTTTTAAAGTAAATTGCATTTATTAGTCGTATATCTTAGATACAGCAAAAATGTAGTAATTTTGGTTAAGTAGTAATTTCAAGAATTTCTCCATTCTCACTATTAAGTAACTCTTCGATCTGTGCATATTTATTCCATTACAGCTTCCGAATTCTTTTTCGAGAATAGTTGTAGATGCAAATATTTCGAATCATACTTATTGTTTCAAACATTGTTGTTTCTCCTGCAAAACTGATATAAATAGTTTTCGAAAACTGAGAATGCCTAATTCTATTATATCTCGCGCTGAATAACTGTATAAATTATATCTTTGAAACTAATAGCAGATAAAATTCAGGTGCTGACATATTGTCCGAGATGACTTTCTCAAAATTAAAAATGCTTTGTTAAAATATGATGGATATTTATATGTTTAGACATATCTCTTCAGTTAATTATTTCCTTTTAAAAATGAGTTTTTGTTCCAAGTCAAACTGAGTGCCAGAAAAATGAAAAGAAGCTTTTATGATAAGAAACACAAAGCCAATGATACAAATTCTGCTTAATTATTCTAAAACGTTACTTTTCCAGCACTCAAATTGACCTTTGTCAGTTATGCAGAGACGAAATTGATACTTTTTTGCTTTTGGGGGTGTGAATGTGATATAAAAGTGCTAAAGAAACGCAAAACAGCGAAGAAGTTATCATGCAACATAAACAACAGATTTAGATGAATAATTGAAATGGCATTAAAAGATACATATAAAATAATTAAAATAAGACAGCAGTTTGAAACTCACCTGTATTCAAGTAGACTGTTTTTCTGGCTTGCCTCTTCCATGAAGATCTTTATTATTTTCAAAGTCGATCCTTAAAGTTGTTGCGTATAAATGATTGTGAAACTAACTGAACAAAAATCTTAGAAAGAGCGTAAAGAGGAGAGAGAAGAAAAAGCAGACAGAAAAATATTAATTAACGCAACTCAGCATCTGTGAATGCTATAGTTAAAAACTGAAAAAAGCAGTGCTATTAAAATGTGCTGGGGAGAGTAGCCTCACTTTGGAGCTCAGAAAATACACCGAGAAACACGATTCTTTTTTCAATCAAATAAGTCATGGAAGAATTATCGAACAACATGCTCTTGATAACTAATTTCTATGAAGTGAAAGATTCGAAGTTAGTACTCAGTGTAAAAGAGCTAAATTCATTACAACTACACACATTTATGACATGTAGAGAAAAAATTTATTATAACAATATATAATTATATTAGACGGATATTTTAATGTTCTCTGTATTTGATCGAAGACACCAGAGTTTAATCTTTTATTGTATCTTTAACAATTATGATAATCAAAAATGATTTTACATTACTCAGACGTAGATTACAAATATACATATAAATAAAGAATAAATAGCAAAAGTTATTTGTTTCGTTATTAAATAGGAAATTAAGATTGTCTGCATTTCAATACATGGGAAAAATTCAGCAACGAATATGCATAAGAAAACACAGGATTTTAGTAAAACAAAAGTTTACGTACGCAGCAATAAATGCTTGAAAACATGTTCGTTATATAATATTTTTTATAACTATGCACTATTCATAAGCTTAAAATTCCTTTCGCTCAATAGCTGTAGATTAAAAAGCATAATAATTAAGGCCATTATATTTTAAAGAAAACCTTCAAATAGTTTATAATTTGGTACATAAAACCTAAGAATAAATAATAGATTATTGCAGAAAGTTAGTAAAGTCATGCATGGTTTTATCAAGGAATATCATCAAGGTATCAATGGAATAGTTCATTAAGGAATTTGAATTCTATAGAAATTCCTCTAGATTCTCTTCTTTTATCAAATGACTAAAGTTGCAATTGGATTGGTTACAGACTTTATCATGCACTACAAGTCAAAACGAAAAAAATTCCTGGAAAAATTGCTTTTTTTTCAAAGGTCATTTTTTAAATACGCTATGATAGAATATTGTTAAGGTTGTTTAGGTGAGTTGTAGAGAAAAAGGTTTGCTAAACAAGTTCTCTTCCTTTATTTTTAACTTTATTTTCTATGCCGGACGCTAATTCAGCCCTGGATTTCTTTTTGTCATTAATCTCAATTTTCATGATTGTTAATTGGTTTGCAGAATCTCTTATTAAAGAAGATTTTTACATTTATAGTTATATATTCGCCAAGGGGCTGGTACATTTCTACAGGTTATAGTGAAGTTTTTAAATATTAATTGCTGTTTTAACAATATTAAATGGGGGGGGGTAAATCATATTAACGGATGATGCCATGTTCTAACAGTGATTGCCATTTCTTCATATTAGTTCATTCATGTGATTTCAGAAAAACGATAATTCATGTCTATCACCTCATTATATTTTCTAAAAATAGTCTTTATAGTCTCATTAGAAGTGAAATTTTGAAAGTATTAAGGATTAGACAACAGAAATTTGCCAGTCTTGAAATTAAAAATTTTTAAGTCTTGGTGAAACTTTTTAGTAATCGATAATTTGAGGAATGACGTGACATCTTTATTAGTATTCAAATGATTTATTTAAATTTTCATGTCTGTTATTCCTAAGAAACTACTCCTATTTCCTGGAAGGAAATGGGGGTAGTTTTTGTTACAAAAGAAAGAAGATGTACATTATATTGGCTGTATCGAATGTGATTGCTTTCGAAAAATCTAAATTTATTTAAAAAATAAAATAAAATAAACTTCTTTTTTTTACAAATTGATTCAAGATTTTAATTTAAGGTAAATGGGAAAAAATCGATGTCTTGAAAAAATATCGATTTTTTTAAATTCGATATTTTTAATCATTCAATATTTTTCTTTAAAAAATATTTGAAATTTCATTTCTGCATTGACTCTTTGAGAAGTTACATTGGCTTTTATGTTTCAGTAGTTTTAATGGTATTTCTGTCTTTCAGTGCTATTTTCTCATATTCTAATTTTATGAAATTTTAAATTAGAAGAAAGTGCATTTTATTTCGTAGTACAAGAGTTAAAAAAATATTTAAGTATTTCTGAAATTATATGCAAGAGGTTGAATAAATAATTTTATAAATTTCTAACCTAGAATGTTTACGCACTAACTACCTTTTTTATCCGTCCTTCTCCCTTCAAAAATATTTTTGAATTTTCAAAACACTTTTGACTTTCAACTGATATTTATGTTTCAAAAATATTCTTCGATCTACTTCATGCATATATTCATAAATTGAAATATCTTATAAAATTTTTTCTAAAAATTCATCTTGAACATAATAATATGAAATAAAATTTTATTAAAAGAGGATAGGTCATTAGAGTAAAACTACAAGAGTAAACTCAAAAAGAGAAAATATAATTTTGTTTCTAACAATTTAAAGGTATTTTTAAAACAGGAAATTTGATTATAAAGGGTGGATATATATAAAAGGGTGCATTTTTTATGACTTTAATTTGAATTATATATTATGAATAAGGTTTAAAATATTTTTATGATAATAAGAATCTTTTAGTATCTTCTATTTAGAAGTATTAACAACAATAATAATAGGATAATTTCTATGTTTAAAAATAATTTATTCAGAATTAATCCATTTTTAATATAGAAGATGAACTTCAAAACTATAGAAATTAAGGGATTTGACTCCGAATGAAATTACACAGAAAAGACAGCACTGCATCTTATTTTTAATTAAATGAATTTTTATATTATATTTCAGAATTGCGTTTTATATCATTCTTGAGATGGTCAACTGTTATCTCTATTTTGAAAATATTTTTTTAGAAATATTTATGAAATAAAATAGTCAACCGAATTTCTTCTTTAAGGAAATATAATATTAGAAGAGTTAATACTTGGAAAAGATCTTGGCGCAGTTGCCTGTTAGATTATTGAAGAAATACTTTTCTTCAATCAGCAAGTTTTATAAAATTCGAAATAATTGATATGAAGTTTTATTCACAGGAAACTGTAAATTTTTCTGTAAATTTCTGTAAATTTTTCTTATTAAATCCTGTAAACTAATCCTGTAAATCCTGTAAGTCCTGTTAAATCTCGTCTTAATATATTACATTCTTATTGTCATTTCCAGTTATTAGTGATGCATGTTACAAAAAAAATGAAAACGTTTAATTTAAGTACAGTATGAACTCTGAAGAAAATAGTAAACTTCACCTTTTAAACCTTGCTAGAAAAGCTGAGAGACTTCATAACAAAGAAATGATAAAAAAGAAAGTGCGTGACCTCATGGAAAAGAAAGTATTCATCAATATTTTCTAAAATATATAGTCAGGAATAGTTTCATAGAGTTGAATAGCTTTTCTTCGTAGCAAAACCTATAGCTTTGAAAAAGAGCAACGCTATAAAAATAATCCCCAAGAAGATGAGAATTTAAGCTTCTAAAAGAAATTATTTGAAAGTAAAGGACTTAAAATACTTAAAAAAGAATTTAAAAAAACTACTGTTGAAACGAATATCATCTTAGCTCTAGTATAACAGTATTATCTTGATATTATATTTAAATTTAAAAAAAAAATCGCATTCGTCATTTCCATCCGCACAAGGAGAAAATTAGTTCTCATTAGGTGAAGTCTCATTAGTGGAATTTCTTGAAAAGATATTTAAAAGGATATTTTCTCCTGAGCTGCCTCTTATTTTTATAAGAAAAATAAGCATCAGTTCATGCTTACGTTAGTAAAGTCTTGAGCTTTTATTTCAATCTTCATCGAATAAGATTATCAAATATCTATATTTCGATCTTTTTGTTCTCGTTATGAAAGTTCTATTTTAATTAGAAAGCTTAAAGATCTTGTCTTTAATTAGTTTCTGTGCCCTAATATAAAGTTAACGTTTTTTGAAAGCAGTTTTCAAGATGCTCTCTTTCGTTTAAAGAAAAGACATGAAATATATTTAACAGGGCTTCACTCATTTCCAAGAGAAATGATTCTTAGAATTTTTTGTGAAATGAAGGAAAATCTATTATTTATTTAGAACATTGAGGAGTGAAATCTGTCTTGGAAAAAATAATGAAGAGTTAGAGATATTTCAGCAAATGTCTAGAAAATGAAAAGTAATGTTTTATATACTTTTGAATTTTAAAACATTACATAACGATATAGCTTCTTGAGAAATAACTGGAAATGTGGCATTTATTAACAAATTGTAAACTTTCTTGGCTAACAAGAATAAAGACAAGTATTTATTATTTTAGTTAGCTATCAAGCAAATATGTTGATTAGGATAATTATTGCTAGGCGTAGATAGATTGAATAACCCAGCTTTAGAAATCTGAACTGTGATATTTCGTGTAAGGACAATTTAAAGAATTTATCTGACTTATAATTCATTAGATTTTTGCGATGATTATGCACCCCATTGGAATTTGTTTTGAAATATATGAAAAAATGTCTCGAAATCAGAAGATTTTGTTTTGTTTGCGATTAGATTAGTTCGAACATAATTTATTTGAAATGAAGAATGGCCTTTGTCTATTTTAGTTGGAGATGTCTAAGTTTTATTTGGGCTTTTTTTATACTCAATAAAATTTAAAACATATTTTGAATTAATATAATTAGACTGGTATACAATCAATGTTTATATTTACATAATTTGAAACTGTTTGGTCGGAATTGTTTTGTTATGTTTTATCACGATTCAATTTACTCATTCACAAAAAGAGAGACTAGTTTTTGAAGCTATAATAAATTAAGAAAATTGACAGAAACCAAAGTTATTTGCAGCTGAGATAAAGTATGTTCTTCAAGTACTCCTAAATATCAAACATCACAATATTTACTTTTCGAGCTCATGAATTCACTTATAATTTGTTTAAAATTGATTTAATTTATTCCAATCAAATTAATGAATCTTATTCCTTCCAATTAAATAACTATTCATGCCAATATTTTTTAAAAAATTACAATCAATTTGTTATTTTACGGTAACTGAAGTTCATTGGTAGTAAAATATCTGACATACAGTCAAGAATTCTTACCAGTTAAAACAGTAGATATATAATGTATATAGTTGTACATAAACGTTAACTTAATTAATGCAATTTTAATTTTTGCCTCCTTTTGTGCGATTTCATTGACTACTTTTATAATAACGGATTAAAAAAAGTATATCTATGCATTTTCTATCAAAATGGACTTGAAACTTTTAAGAAGTAATGAACGGTAAAAGACGGTATTTTTACTTAAAATGAAAGAAAAAAAAAAGAATTCATTTTAAATGAGTTTTATTCGAATAGTTATGTTTGTAGCCTTGCTCAGTTTATTCCATTACATTGGCTGATTCTTTTTATTTATTTCTGCACATGGCAGAATTTATTTGATTTTAACCTAAATGATGGAATAAATTAAATTCCTCAATCAGTTAATTCCTCTTTGCCATTTTGACAGATCTTTTTACTTCAAAACGGATTCGATATAAAATAGTTTTTTTTTTCTAATATGAGAAGATGAAATTACAATTGTTTCGCTTTGAGCCAATTATATGCAATGAAAGTAAAAACAATAATTTTACTTGCACTTTCAATTTGAAAGAATATTTTTTTTTTAAAAAAAAGGAACTTGTCTCTTAGGTAGAACATTTCCATACCAAAGAATCATTTTTGAATGTTTGCAACCAAAGGGTACACAGAATGGTATTTTTCAATCATATGCTTTTTTTCGAGATTATGTTCCCAAATATTGTTATTAAGAAGAATAGAAAAATCCTGGCAGAATTCTGTAAATGAAATTTAGTGTCTAGTGTTAATGGTGAAAACCTTTGCATTTGCGTTTAAATCCGTTCATATCTAATATTTCTTATTTAGAATTTAAAATCCCTTTTAAATTACTAACTAAATTAATCTGCAAAGAAAAATTCAGAACTTTCTTAAAATTAAATTGCTTATCCTAGAGTTTGAAAGGGAAGATGAAGGAAGAATGCAGAAAAGAAAAGAAAATCTAGTGGTGTATTTCAATCCATTTCCCATCCTAAATTGTGTTCTGGAATGAGAAGCGCAAAGAAAGGAAAAGAGAAACGAAATGCAATTTATATAATCATACCTCAAAAAGTAATCGCTCTTTGATCTGTCACGATTTATTTTGTCTTCAGTCACTTTTTAGCGAGAGAGAAAGAGCGAGGAAATGAAAAGAATGCGGAGGGACAAAATTGCTCCGCTGCACGGCGCAACATTTTTGCAGAAGTGAAAATGAGGGGGGAAAAAGGCTTGGAAAAAAGTGTCTTGACTGGAATTGCGAAGGTTAAGCTTAATGGATCTGAAAAGGGTAACGCATAATACAGTACGTGACAGAAGGAAACTCCTGCGGAAATCTTTGGTCCTTTCACATCTGCCTACTACAGCACGTATCTATAAGAAATGGTAAAGCCAGGCAGGTAATTTGAAGAAAACATATGCTTCAGAGCAAACATAAGGAGAAATGAAAAAAGTCTCTGGAATCGTGCAACTTCGATGCTGTTTCTGACGATAGCTGCTTTTCTGAATGCATTAGTGCAAGGACTTTTAATCAAAAGCAATTGCGAATTAGTATTACGAAAAGAATTTTAAGTGGCGTATTTGGGCTTGTTACATTATACTGCCATTTTGAAAGGTTATGGAAGTGCTAAAATTGACCCTTAATTTTTTTTTTATAATAGCTTTGCAAATATTGAGAGCTAATGAATTAAAACATACTGAATTTTTATTAGTGAGAGAGAATAACATTCGGTGTTTTAAAAAATTATTATTTAGTTTTATAACAGGAAAATTGGCATTTTCATTATGGATCTCTAAAATCATTTTTTTTCGCAACAGGAATATTTAGAAATTTTTGGAATATTAAAATTATGGAAATGAATTTAAAATAAAAAACAACCCAGAATAATAATTATTTATTCATTGTGTTTACGCTATAAAGTACTTTCCTAATCTACGTAAGCCACCAGTTTATATTCCATTTTGGTTTTGAACACTAGTTTGAATGACATAAAATATCTTTCAATTACGCTATGTAGTTACAAGTGAAGAGCGAAATAATAAATACAGAATAACGCACAATTTTACGTTTAACTTCAAGGAAGATGTTCAACTATCAAATTGGTTTGAATACATAGTATTTCTAAAAGTATTTTACAAATTGGCTGCAGTTTACTAATTGCCTCAATAGATAATGTAAAGCTTTCAGCAAATCCAAGACCCTTTATTTTTAAGGGAACAAACAAGAAACCAAAGACTTTTAATCTATTCAAATAAAAGCAGAATTCAAACGAAAAAAACCTGTTAAATTATCAGTATCTTAATTTAGCATCTGTCATTTTAAAAGAAAATCAAGGTAAAAAAAAGTTCTAATTTATGTGACGAAGTTGAGCTTTTAAATTATTTGAAAGGTTAATCTGCAAAGATAAAAGCTTCGAAATCTTTTGTATTCAGTAAATTTTTTTTAAAAAAACTAGTTTCTAGTGATTTTACAGAACAAATTAATATTTTTTTATAAATTCTAATAAATGCTTTTAATTCTTTAAATTTATAATTGGTTCCATTATAATTTCAGTTTATAATTGCAGAAAACAACTCTATTGGCAATGCGGGTAGAATTCTTTTTAACGCAGAAATTTTTTTTCCCATGAGTTTGATAAAAAAATAGCTTTTCCCTTTTCTCCCTTCTTTAAAGTTTCATACAGAAATTTAATTTTCCTAATGCAATAATTCGTTAATGATAGGTATAAGAGAAAATGCGTCTGACGAAGCGTTACGTAATTTATGTTTTTAGTTATAAATAGAGAAAAGTAAAGAATCTTATATATTAACATTTTCATAATCAGGAAAATGATGGAAAATGAATCAGAAATATTTAGACAGAACTGACACATTCTTCCTTTCCTCATCAATTTAGAAAATGGTTTTTAACTGATTAAGGGCTATTTCAACTACTAGCTTATTTTTACCCCAAAAAGGAGATCCACATTTAATCGTACGTATGAAAATTCGTTCAAGGAGGAGTTATTAAATGACCGCTTAGTTATATACCTTTTTTGGAAAGTATTGCCTCACCCATTGTAATCATTTAACAAAAAAAATCTGAAAAGATTAAACAAAAAATTTACAGAAGCCTACGTTATTATTTCATAATAGCTTCCGCTTAATGACTTTCAGTTTAACTGGGGCAGCTCAGTTAATATTTCCTTAAATTAAAGATATAATTTATGTACATTTTCAAACTCGTTACTTTTATCATATGTTTGGGCGAAAATAAGAAGAATACTCTATAAAATTAAAATTCCATATTGCTTATTTACTCATCACGAGGTCAAGTATCTAAGAACAGTGAGTATCACTGAACACAATAAAACAAGGGACTTGTAAATGCACCAATAATCCTTACCATACCATAATGTTTAGAAATACACCAGTAAAAAAAATTTCATTTGAAAAGGAATTGGTGTTAACAATTTCCTAATTTATAAAAGCATAGTCAACTTTATTGCAAAAGAATATACAAAATATCGATAAAAATAACCGCAAGATTATGCTCAAATTACAAATAGAATAATTGCTCGATTAATTTCCTATATCTCTCTCTCAATTTTTTCCCTTTCTAACCAGTATAAATCTTACTTACGAATAAAAATAAATACGAATATTTTAACTTTTTTTAAAACAAAATTTAAATTAATTTATTGTATTAAAGTAAAATAAAGTTTTATCTTTCAGTGGCGAATTACATAAAACCTGAACGTATAGAAAGATGGAAATTAAAAAGAGATCACGTTATGAATTTTGGGAAAAAATACCCTGATTTTTGGAAATCAGGGTATTTTGGGAAAAAATACCCTTTAAAGACATACTCTAAATTTCCTGATGAAAATTCTTATTTAATAATTTATAGGTTGCTAAGTTTGTGGAAACGCTTTGATTTCATGAACAAGAAAAAAAAGGAAAAATATATGGCTGCTATTCTTTTTGAATATTGATGAATATATTTATATAATGTATGATAAAATTTCTGTTTAAGGAATTAATTGTAAGAACATTTTGAACTTATGCTAAAAATTCGTGTTTTCGTCTATTTTATGCTTTTGTTCAGTGCTGCAGAATTTTTTTATTTTCGCTGTCTTGAATCGAGGAATCATTATTTATACACTCTATAATAATAAAAAAATCGACGCACCAAGAAGGAGTTGTCCGGTTGAGATGAAAATTGGTGGTTAGGAAGACAATGTACAGAATCGTAAATGATTGAAATCTCTAAGCAATTGAATGATTTATTTCAGAGTTACAAAAACAAGTTCAATAAGGTGTTGACCCACCTCTAGTCTGGATACCAGCTGCCACACAGCGTGACATAGACCGATAAAGTGTCCGGATGGTCTCCTGCGGTATTTCTTGCCAAATTCGCTCCAATTGTCCAATGAGGTCATCAACATTCCGTAGCAGATGCAATCGTTTTCCCATCATATCCCAGACATGCTCGATGGGAGAGAGATCTGGCAGACCAAGGAAGTATTTGAAAGCTGCAGATAGTTCATAGCAACACATGCCGTATGTGGTGGGGCCCTCTCCTGCTAAAAATCCAACCGAGGGTACTGCAAAAGTAACGGTAGCAAAACAGGTCTTAGGATGTCGTTGACGTACCGCTGTGCAGGAACTGTACCTCTAATGACGACCAAAGGGGCCCGGAAATCAAAGAAAATGGCACCCCAGACCATAATGTCTTGTTGAGGGCCGGTGTGTCGTGCAATAGTGAAAGAAAGATCCCCCCCTCTACCCAGGTTGTCTCCAAACACGTCTTCGATTATCGCCAGGAAACTGTTGGAAGCGGGATTCCTCGCTAAAGACTATACGTCCCCAGTTAGCCTCATTCCAATCTCTTGAATGGCAACGGTAGGCGAGAGCTTAAATTTCGCTGCCTCAACCGTCTGTGAATGGTCATGGTGGACACTGGTGTTTGGGTTGAACGTCTGATGGTTGATAGAGATGAAGAAGGCACTGTGACAGGCGATAGGTCAATCACTCTGTCCTCACGATCTATTGTGACCTTAGGTTGACCGCTATTATCCTGACGCTGAACTCTGCTATTTTCCACCCATCCTTGCCAGAATCGCCACATCGCTTAGTCTCAAATGACGAGCGATTCTCTAATTTGTCCAACCAGCCTCTTTCAATCCAGTGATACGACCTCTGTCAAACTCTGACAGTTGCTCGTAATGAGAACGAATCCTGCTGCGAGGCATTTTTTATGTTGTTGAAAGGTAATCTTAATTGCAATCAAACCGAAAGTTTAAACAACTGTTGAGGAACTGCCCCTTATATACATCTACTGGACGTGCAGTTCAGATGCGCTGAAGATCAAACTATTCGTTCGTTGGACATCAAAATTTAATCGTTTGCATATCTTGTAAAAACACTCACGCATAAGAAATTTCAAAGCAATCGGATGATTGCTTCTTGGTACGTCGATATTTTTGTTATAGAGTGTACAATGTTTATTTGATGAAAACTATTTTTGAAATTTACTCTCTTGAGAAAGATTAGCGCTGCAGTTCAATATTACTACATCGCTTGCAGAGAGTTTTTAGTTGCCAAATTTGAGTTAACAAACATCAGACAATAAATTTAATTGAAAAACATTTTAAATATTATTTTTTAATTAACAGAGCTTTTTAGAAAAACAACAGCTTAAAAAGTATTTTGATTGCAATTTCAGAGTATAAAAATGTATAAAAAGCTACTCTAAATTTACCAGAACTTCAATCTAAATATTTAAAATTTTAAATATTATAGAATGAGATAAAATAAAACACAACTTCTTTCAGTGCAAAATAAAATTGTATGAACTTTGCAAATCTAAAAATTGAAATCGGTAAATTTCGTAAAAGGTGGGGCATGAAACAATGTAATATTATGAGCTTTTCAAATTTGGTAGAATATAATATTTTAATTTCTTTTTGTTATAGAGTGTATCTACTCACACAAACACTATGGTATTGAAATGTTTTCATGTTAAAGTAAGAGCTGAAAACATTAATCTATAATATAATGCCAACAGGAAAAATTGCAAACGAATATAAATCCTCGCACACATATATTATATTTGTTGGAAATTGTTACGAATCAACAAAAATTAAACGTAACTGAAAGAATTTTTCATCGTTTTGTATCAAAACATTTACAGGCATAAGAGTACTGAATTTTATAAAAGCATTTCTGTATCATTTAATAACACTCCTTGCTTATATTTTTTTCATTTGAAACAACTTTAGGCATGTAATACTTCTAATCACGCATTAATAAATTGTCGTCTAATTTATCAGTGACTATATTTCAAACACAATACAAATGTATTTTATGTATTTTCAGTATAATATTCTTTTTGCAATTAATTTAAATACGGTATATAATACTTTTCTTTTCCTACAATTAAGAAAAGTATTCAAGTATCAGCTTGAAATTTTTGTCATTCTTTTATAGAAAACTAATCGTAGTTTCATTTGAATAATCAATATGCGGAACCTTTAAATAGCATTAAAGTAGCTTAGTACCAGTTAGAAAACCCAACTAGAAATTAATGGGACCATCATTAACATAATATTTGCCTTTCACTAGATTGTAAGAGGGAAGCTTAATGAAATTTTCCCCACAGAAGAATCATAAGTTATATATGAATGCGCAAATTGATGCAAGAAATTCCCAGAAGAATGAAGGTTCAGTTTTGTGGAATCGGACAGTTCGGACAGCATATGTTTGGACATATAACTGAAATTCTTCTTGGTGATTTGAACTATACATCAGAAGAGACTCTTTATACATATCTTATCAACGATAGTTTTATTGATGTGATATAACGATTGATTGTATCTGCAAAAATGCGCGGGAAACACAAAATGAGGCATCACAATAAAGACAAGAAAAATGTATTCATATCCTGAATGTCACGCTTAAATTTCAGCATATCCCTTTAGCGCTCAATAAATTAAGCACTTCGGTTGTAACAAAATGATTAGTTAACATGCTCCAAAAATAATGATAGAAACTCCTCCTTTTTAATTCTCCCCTGAATTTTTTTTAAATTAGTAAAGAGTGAAAAAACTAATTGGGGCTTGCATTTCCTACTTTTTTTTTCTCTTGCGAATATTCTTGTTCCTTGAAAACTGACAAAATTATTACTTTCTGTCCTTCGAATATTTTTTACACAACTGAATGTTAGTAAATTCAATGTTTAAAAAATTTAAATGAGTTAGTCGTAAGGGTTTTATATGGTCAAATATGAGGTCTGTATTTATCTCATTGAAATGTCTTAAATTCAAAAAATAAATTTATTAAATACATTAGTTGGTAAGTTTAATTCTCAATTTAAAAATATTCCATATTACTAAACTTGAAATTTTTGTATTAATCGATTGTCTCTTCCTAAGTACGTATCGAATTACTTCCTGAAACATTGAATTCATAAAAAGAAACTGTTCAAAAATAGAACAGTATATAGTATTGAATTTGAATGTATGAACGAAGGATTGTTTTTCTCTCTTCACATAAATATTGCTAACTCCCTAAACTTTTTGAGTGAAAGATTTCCAAAATACCATGGAAAAGGAAAAATTTCCTACTATACGTAAATAATTTGGCATTCCTATGCGCTTAATCTATCAATTTCAGTTGTCAAAATTTTAATAATTCTTGCATAGATAGGAATTTTGCAAACTTCAGTATAGTTATGAATTTTACGAACGTCTGCTGAGTTCAATTCTAAATTGTAGTCGCTAACAAATTGAAAAGTATGCAACAAACACAAAAGTAACGTCCGCAACAACGCTTCTAAACAAATGTATATTTTATGACATTCTCAACTATATTAGAACGATTTTCAACGCCAAACAAATTCTTCGAATTTACATAAATTAGGAAAGAGGCAATAGGATGCTTTTTAAGAGTTGAATTATTTACATATGTCGAAAAACTGAAATAGGAAACAAGAGGAGTAAATGTATGTGATTATTACTTTTTAACGTTAGCAAATAAGCCTGCATAATTATGAAAAAACCAAATGAATGTTTTGCTCTTTTTATTGTAAAATTGTTTAGTTGTCTCAAAAATTTCAAACCTTACTTTAATTCTTTGTAAGAAAAAGATAAATTATTATGGTAATGTGAAATGTTCATAAGGCATTTGTTTTTCTGGCAGTAAAATTTCTTAATTTTTATATTAAATGTTATTTACGAAGAGGGCGAAATGATACGCATACGCATATTCGAATATAGTTGCAGAACTCTTTGTAAATATAAGCTTTTAAGATTAAGTATACTTTATTTAGAATATGCTTAATCATACGGCTTTACTGCATAAGCTTGAGAACATTATAAGCACAAAAAAGACATTTGTTTTTATGCACAGAATTAGTTCGCTGCCAGCAATTAAAGCAAATGAGTCATCTTTTTTGTCAAATTCTTAGCAGGAATTTTGAAAGGCTTCAAAATTTTAATTTCATACTTTGACAATTAGCGAAGAAAGGAAATGTTAATTACAAAAGCAGCTTGAAATGAGTATAAAAAATAGATTTGTTTTAAATATTATTTACTTATGTTTTTAAATTAAATGCTATTTACTAAGGTGAGGGGAATAAAAAGAAAGAGCACAAACATATTCAAAGATATCATTTTTCCGTTCCGAAAATGAATAAGTAAAAAATATGAATCCGGTTAGATGCGGAAATCGGAGACCTTACAGAGTTTGGAAAGTTATTTCTCCTATTAAATTCCAGATTAGATCAAAGAAAATGTGTTTTTGTCATTATTATACTTGAAATAAGTTTTCCAAAATGTTTCCTCAAAGAATTAAAGGTTAATCCATCTTATCCTCGTTATTATGGCCCCCTCTATTGCTGTTGAAAAGTAAAAGAAAAAAAATACGTTTGAAGCAATTTTTAACAAAAATTAATACTTCAGGCTCAAAATCGAATGTATACCGCAGGAACATTGTATGAATTTAAGAAAGATAATAATCAAATATGAATGTTAAAATCATTGCAAAAGCTCTTTCAAAAATAGAAAAAATTAACGTGATACAAAAATGACAGATTCATTGGCTGAGATCTCAAAATGAAACATTATTCACATATTTGGGATAAGATTCAATAAAAATCACGTATGAAAATATTATAAATAGGCTCTCAATAGTTACTAAGGCTAAAGGGTAAAGGAGATGTTTTTATTACGTAATTACCAAAAATATCACGTTGAATAAAAATATAAGGAGGGAAAGATACATTCCTGATGTAAAATATTTGAGGCATTTTTATTGTTTTAAAATGAAGATAATTAGAGAAAATTACAATTATAATATAAAATGTACGAAGCATTATTTGCAAAAAGAAAGATGTAGAATTTTTACGATGAAAGCAATAGTATAAGAAATTGAATACAACATAGTTCTTCCCTATTAAGCTATTTTATATCGTTCTTATTAATCTAAAATCCTTCATCCTGTTACTGAAATATTTATATCATTTGAAAGAAATAACAATAATGATGACATTACACTTTAGCATGTTCCTTCATGCCAACAATATTCCTGTTTGAAATAAATTTTAAATGTAATTCTGAAAGCTTAGTTTTGTGACAATGAATAATTACACATTAAATTTTTCTTTACGGTTTTCTCATAAATTAATATTAGTTTTATAATATGATATTTGTTAGAAATAGAATAGTTTTTAAAGAAAATATAAAATAAAAGGACCATTTTGTTTCCGGTTGAAACTTATATGCCATGTTTAGGCTATTATTTTAGAACTTTATGTCCTTTTGATGCTATTTTTCTCAAACTGTATACTATTTTTCTGTAATTATTTTTAAAGTGTATATTTAAAAGAAGAAATGAAAGCACTAACGTTTTGGATAGAATTTTAACCTTTATAAACATGTAAACTTTGAATTCCTTATGTTTTATCTTAAGTGTGAATAGTCAGATACATATTTTTATAAAAGAAATTACAATTAAACTCTCTTTAAAATTTTTATTACATATTATTGCAAAATAATTTGTAGTATTTAGTAGATTATGTATGAGTAAACAATGAAATTGAATTAAGTTGACCCATTGCTTATGATGAATGAAGATATTCATTTAGAAATTTACATACTTATAATTTTTGGAGGACATTTTATATACCGACATAATATCTTAACGCTATTCAAAACCCGTCTTTTAATCACTCTAACAAACGTAGGAGGAAATTTTCCTAAAACTTAAAAAAAATGGTTTATTATAAAATTTGTTATAAGTAGTAAAAATCAGGTTTAATAATTGCTTCTTCAAAAGTAACTAAATTTTTAGAATTCGCATATGTTATGGGACTTAAATTTTTTTAAAAAATAGCTTTAAAAAAGTTAAAAGTTTTAATCTCAAGTTTCGTGAAATTAAAAAAAATTCTCGAAATTATTACTCATGTATCTTCCTCATTATTATACTATTATAGTCCCTATTATCATAGTTAATTTAGCGTTATTTTCACCACCTTTTATATAGCTTGTCGATGACTAATTACCAAAATGCGATGAATAATTTTGAAAACAGAAAATCGCGGCACTTGTTAGGAGTACTTTCCTGATAAAAATATTTAATCCTTTATATTCTTTTTTATATTACAATATACTCTCAGCATTTTTTTAAAACAGTAGATATCATATTTTATAGTACATCACAGCTAAAGGATTCGTTGCAGCTATAATTCATTTTGATTCCTAGCAAATTTGAACATATATTCTAATTTTCCTGAATTCGTGAAAGAATTTTAACATCACTTTTAAACAGTGCTCTTTATAGAAGATTTAAAAGTTAATGATGACTGAATAAACTTGAATTTTTATAAAATGTGTCACATTCCTTCTTGCTTTTCTCATACTACTCTAAGCAATGGTTGTTCTAAGTGCTCATAGTGATAGACGCATCAATGCTGATAGTCAATATATTGAGAGAATGAACTCACCGGCTGTCCTCGCACGGCCGACTTGACCATGGTAACTTCCGCATTCCCTGGCAGAAGAACCGCCTCCGGAGGGGGGCACCTTTCGGGCCCCTCCGCAGCCGCGGCTGCCGCCACACATCTTTGTCGGTGTTCTTGAGCCATCTTTGCCATCTGCTGGTTCCTGGCCTTCCTCATACTTATTCTCTTTCCCAGGTAGCCAACCGTTGCATATTCTAACAAGGAAGCGAACACCATCACGAAGCAGGTTCCTAAGTAGACGTCAATACTTTTGACATACGAGATTTTGGGTAAGGCGGAGTTGGTACTGGACATAAGGGTGGTCATTGTGAGCACGGTGGTGACCCCCAGGGCTACTCGGGCAGGTGTAGCATTTCTGTGCAGCCAGAAAGACACCCATGAAATGATGACTATCAGCCCGGCTGGGATGTATATTTGGATTAAATAGTAGCCCATGCTCCGCACAAACTGAATCTCACACACTAATCTCGAATAGTTTCCTGCAAAATGATTGAGAAAGAAAGAAAAAAACGTTAATACATTTTGTAAGAAGGAATAAGTTCGAAAATATATAAAAGAGGATCAAATGAAAAAAGAACAGTAATCATAGTTTCGGTATATTTTTTAATAAATGTGAAGGAAACGTTGCGTAGATGGAGAGCGGAAGATCAGAAAGACAGCATTTATTGTGGATAAGGTTTTCTCTAGGCAATTGCATGGAGCTTCAAGACAAGCACTGGCGTCGGTTTTCATATCATATGCATCTGCATCTTGTTAGCGACTAAAGAACATGAATCGTGTTTTAATGTCAAAATACGAGAGAATTCGGTAACTGCACCGGGGAATGTTCTATAATCGATTCGTGCTCAGGGCTAGTATAAGCATTTTCAGATCCTTTGGAGTGTTCTTATTCCCCGCAGTGCCCGACTTAGCCTAGATGAGGCCCAGGGCAAAACACACACACACACACACACACACACACACACACACACACACACA
>JAOUZG010027617.1:8976448-9002265 GCA_026289955.1 Argiope argentata
ACACACACACACACACACACACACACACACACACACAAACACACACAATATTTATATATATACATGAAAGAGACATGTAGATAGGTTATACACTCAGAACCTTTGAGACTTAAAATACAAAGTAAATGTAATGGAGATCTAATAAATATTATTCAAAGGAAAACAATTATGTACTTTTCAAATCAAACGCATAAAACACACAAATGGCGAAAATCTAATTCAGTTGACTAATTTTTCTCATTAATTTTATTAAGTTTAATTTATAGATTACAATAATTCAGTTTATATTCGTTCTATATTACTTTTTTTTAACCTCAGGCTCTATTTATGACTTTTCGTCGTTTTTTAGCCTTCCACACTAGTTTAATTAAAGCTTTCAGCTTCTGGCTTAATAGTTTCGAATGAGTAATATTTTAATATTTAGTCAAGAATATTTTCTAACAACAAGATGCTTTAAACCTTCAGTTTCCATTTTCGAAACATTTTGGGTTTAAGAAACAATGAACAATGTTATACACTGTAAGAAGGAGAAAAAAAATCTAATTGTCCATTATGAAAGGTGAAAAGTAACTAATGACTAAAACTTGATGGGATGGTTTCTTTTAAATAAAAACATTATTTTCGTTTGGAAACAACCTTCCAAATGAAAGGTTAAAGGATGGAAAGCTTCCTTCCAACAAAGTACGTGATGTAATCAATGAATATTTAAAATACAATAGTATCAACTTAGACTATCGATTTTATAGACTTTATATTTATAGACTTTAGATATAAGTGCTTTATCGAAATATTTTCACGAAATTGTCTTGGTTGAAATATAAAAAGTCGCTAGATAAACAAATGGTCTCACACTTTATGCAAATTGTTGGAATAAGACAGGCTCATTAAATCTGCTCTATTTTGGGATCTTGCCACAGATTTTACATTTTGGGCAAACCTAATTTGATAGACTTATATTCAGCTATTACAAAGACCATTCTTAATGACCGCCATATCTAAAGGCATTAATCCTCAATTTATTGGTCGAAAAGTAAGTAGTTCTAGACATTTGTAAACTTAAGACGATAAAGCTGAAACCCTTTAACAAATCCCATCATAAAACAGTTTCGTCTAAATAATAAAATAATGATGCAAATAAAATAACCTCATATTTAGTCTATGTTAAGGCATAATCGCAAAAGAATGGACCTATGAAGTTCTCGTCCAAATTATCACCCAATATTCACTTCATATCTATAAAGTTATTTGTTGCGAGAATTTTCAATGATGATTTTTTGTTTTTTAATATCTATTCAAGAAAATTTTCTTAGTAAAAACATTGATATGGATTCCTAATACAATCATGTCCCTAAATTATGGATAATTCAGAGACATGCAGAAGTCAAACTGTAAAATACATACTTCACCCATAAAATGACTACATATATCTTCAAAAAACATATGCAAATTACAGAAAGCCACCAGATGACACAGTTAGTATGTCGCATTGATTAGAGAATATAAGAGAATGATGTAAAAAGAATATAGACAAAGAAGTAAAAATTGTTCGCAAGTACTTTATAAGTCTTTCAGCGCCATAACCGCATAGTTATGAAACAAAAGAAGCATTTGGATAATTTTTTATGTGGAAGAATTATCGGCCGTCTGGAATGGGAGCGTATCCAGCGGGAAGTATCCGAGGAACTTGGAATTGCCCAGAAGAACACCTCCAAGCTTTGGCAAAGATTCCAAGATGATGGTAATGTGAGTACACGTTACAGCACAGGTCGCCGCCGAGTTATACCGCCGAATGAGGACCGGTATTTGGCAGTTACTGCTAAAAGAAACATAAGAACATAAAACCTGTCTCATCAGCTCTTTTCAGCTACTGGTACTACGGTTTCAAAATAGAAAGTGTACAGTGGGTAGGTTAGTCTATATCCTCGTAGGCCTGTCAGATGTGTTCCTTTTACTGTAACGCATTGTCGCTTGCGGTTAGAATGGAATAGATTGCATGCATTGTAGACACCATAACAGTAGGCATGCGTGATGTTTTTTGACGAACGAGGTTTAGCTTACTATCTGATTCAAGTTGGAATTTCATATGGAGCGCGCCAGGTACTCGTTAACACCAAGAGAACATCATTGAATGACACAGTTACGGTGGTGCAGGATTGCTCATTTGGGGAGGAACTATTTTAGATTCCAGAACTGACTTGCATGTTAACATTTGAACCATGGCAGGCCAAATCTATCGGGACGTCATTATAGAAGAACATGTATATTTGTTTCGATGTCCAAAATACGTGTTTATGGATGACAAAGCCCGTCCTCACCGTGCCAACTTCATAAACAGATGCCTTTGACCAGAGAATATCACCCGTAAGCACTAACTAGCATTATCATCAGACTTGAATCCAATAGAGCATGTGTGGGACAAGCTTGGGCAACGAGTTTCAGCCTGTCAACCACTTCCAGTATGTCTACTAGAGCTTCAGAGAGCATTTTTTGATGAGTGATGTAATATTCCCCAAGATCAGATCGATAATTTGATGCTCAGTATGACTAGGCGTTGTGCGTATTGTATTGCATCGTCTGGGAGACATGATAAGTATTAATCATCACAAAAACCATGCAATATGAGTTTTTATAAATATGTTTTTTTTGTAATTTTCTTTAGGGAGTAAAAAAAAATCTCAATTTTCACTAATGATACCAAACATATACCATCTTTTTTGCTGTTTACCTTTTTTAATAAATATATTTTAGAAATAAGTCACATTTGTTTTTTTTCTAACTTTTTCTCTTCCTGAACATGCATTATTCTTAATTTATGGAAATGAGTGTATCTGAAATATTATTACATTTAATTTTCAGATTGTTTAATTCAATAATACTATAAATCCATTTTAATTTCTCGAATATGACAAACGCTTTTAATGTAGTAAGATGATTTTAAAATTCAAATCTTCCTATTAACAACATTATGTGCATTTAAAGTTTATTTTATTGCAATAAAAGTTAAATAACTTAAATTTTCAAAACATTCTCAAAAAGCTCAAGTGTATAAAGAATTTTTAGTTATATAATAAGTTACAAGTTTACTTATTGATTTATCTGTATTTTAATGATGTAATCGTTCTAGAATGCATCCGTTAAGGGTATAACATAGTTTGAATTTTAGTTGAATTTATATCTTCTAATCTCATAAATGAATCAGGCAACTGGAAGAATTTCGACGCTTTCTTATTTTGTAAGTCTAATTTATCATGATGAAACTCAAATAATAATAATTTTGAGTTGCCCTGTAATCGTAGTCCATTAAATGTTAAATAATGTAAACGATGCATATTAAATCGCTTCTAAGCAAATAATACAGATTTTCGGAAGACAATTGTAATAATATATATTCATATGAAATAATTAATTAAAGTGTAAGCCTAATAACACGTTAATCATAATTTTCTTTTGCATATAACCCCTTAAGAACGTTCTTGAGACTGAGGTATTCAACTATTAAAATCATCTAAAATAATGATGTTCAAAGTCTCATAATTTTTAAATGTAGATAAGTGTTTTTTTAAAATGTTAGCTAGTCAAAAATGTTCAATAAAATTTGACTCATACGCTAGGGAAACTGTGAAAAAATTTATATTTCGTAATTTCTTCAGTATTACATTGATTCACTCAAATGATATAAAATATATTTACTTCATTATAAGCCTACTTATAAATATTAAAAAAGAACTTTCTATATATCACACAAAAATGAATTGAAATTTCGTAAATTACTTATTCATGATTCCTTCCAAAAATTTATACCTTCCTCTTGTATTGTAACTGCTCTTAAAAATTTCGACATTTATAATTAAGTTGAGATTAAGTTAGTTTGCTATTACTTTGCTAAAATTATTTTAGATAGCAAAAAATGTAGAAATATTTGATTAATAAATTATTCATCTTGATATGCATGACTTTTCAAGCAGAAAAAATTAGAACAAATTATAATGAAATACGGTTCGAAGAATTTTGAGTTAAGCATTTGTAAATCTTAAAAATTTGCGGAATATATGTTCCCTCTTCAAACTATATTTTAAAGTAGGGATAACAAAATGTACCTAAAATGTCTCTAATGGAGGAAATCGCTCGAATTCAGAAAATAAATAAATAAAGGATATAAAAGATCAAAAAGTATTAAGAATTTATTAGTATTAATTAACTATTTTTCACAAAGGAAGTTGTAAATTTTAAGTCAAAAAATCCTTGATCCCAAACTGTCAGGAAATATAGAGATAAAGATTTTGAAAGAATAAAATGGATTTTTAAAGGAAAGAAAAATTATTTTGTTGAACTATAATTCATCTACTTTACTTCAATCCCAAAGCTTAAATCAGCATCAAACGAACTCATTAAGCCTAGAAGCCGGTTGTATATGGAATATTTATATTATACATGAAAACACTATCTATGTCATACCATTATCCATATTCATATTTATTTCTTTGAAAATATTTACGAAGTGTTCTAGGGCTAATTATGGGTATTTATAAAAAATTACGGAAAGTTAATGGGCAAAATTTACAGGAAAAGAAAATGACCTATTATAAGGAATGTTATAGATTTTGAAAATGGAGTCTTAAGTATTACATGCAAAAGTCTTAAGTATTACAAACGTTAACAACCCCAAAATCATATTGCATAATATCAAAAGTTAAAAATACTAACATTTTTCATTACCAGAATTCTTTCTTTAATATCTGTTGTAAGAAAATTATTTCTACCTCGAAGTAATTTGCAATTCATTTATGTCCAGCATCTGTGTTTTGAAAGATAAGAGAAGAAACTAAAAAAATGAAACATGAATTTTGATCAAGTTGGGAGTTGATGACTTTCATAAACTAGATATTGGAATTACGATTACACAAAATTTAGCTTCCAAATATTAAGTGTAGTATCTGTGAAAGAATTTTATCGACGCTTTCAATTTTACGAATGCTTATAGAAACAGGCGTTTTTAGATTCAGCCTTCAAAAATATTCAAAATCTTAATTTTGATTGACGGTTTATCTTATCATTAGTTTGCATTCTACGTGGGAATACCTGAATTTTACGAACATAAAGCGGACATTTTTCTAGAATATTCTCGTTTGTTTTAGGGAATTCAGAATAAAATAAACAGAAAAAAAGGCTTGGATGTATATGTTAGATAGCATATACAACCATAAATAACATATACATAAGGGATCCTGGGAAATGCCGATTTGCAATCGAGCATTTAATAGCATTTTTTAAATTACCACAGCATGCATGATTTTTACAAAAATTGCTTCGGTGTCTTTTAAAACCAATTAAATTTCAATTAATTGGCTTTTAATTCAACATTAAAGAGAGAGGAAGTAATCATTCCTATAGAAAGAAAGGCAAATTTCGAATAAATTAAAACTTATTAAAATGGAATGCAAGATAACCTGGAGATCTCCATTTCAATTCTGAGAGAGTAGATAACATTAGATGCTAGAACAGAAAATAATTTTTTTGGTAAGAAATTTTGAAAATTTCATTTAATTTAAATAGCGTCCTGTATAATGAAGTTACATGATAGCTATTTTTGAACCAAAGACATCCACCAAATTTCTACGCCATGCAACATGGATACATCAGAAATTTGATAAGAATTATAAGCCTACAAGCATAATGAATTTTGGTGGAATTTTGTTGTAATCTACTAGTCTTAAAATTGGGTTTTTACTTTGCCTTAAATTTGAATACATAATGTGAGAATTTACATTATGTTGTAATTTATATTAAACTTAAAAGGTTCGATGTTATACCATTTTATTTAACTTCTTAATTCTCCAATACGCCTACAATAACATCAGTACAATACAGCTTGCTATTAAAGAATATTTTGGGATGATTGAGCGATTTACATGACCTGAGGAAGCCTTCTATATAAGAGGCTGGGAATTATAACGGAAGAGAGGCGGTAAGGCTTGATCGTGAACGCTTTCCCGATACAACAAAGCCGAATGATACATTTGTCCGTATTTAAACCCTCATCTTGGCGAGATACGTTCATTTCATGTCAAGAAATCGGATGCGACAATGCTTAATCCTGAGCATTTCTTTTTTCTGCTGACCCAGCTTCATTTCCAGCGCCATATTGGTATACAAAAATGCTTTTTATATGCACTTGATCTATTTTTGAAGTTTGGTTTCTTGTGATTATTTTTTGCCCTTTTACAAATCGAAGGAATTTTTTCTACGCTAATTTTGAAAAATCGCTGATTCCATTCTCATGTCGATGAAGCAAGGACTGACATTTTGATTTATTTGCTCCCTCGCTGTGAGTTTAAAATTCTGAATGGAGGGAAAATAGTTTGAGACTGAGCTGTTTTTCCCCCACATGAAATAAACAGAGCTCAAAGTTTTCGCCTAAAATTTCAAAGAAAAGTATTAATTTTGTAATGCTCTATGCATGGAAAACTGGGCTTTTTTAATTAATAGATCTTTCAGATTTATTTTGATGTATTTCTCAGAAGTAAATTTAAAATTAAATTAATTTTTAAAATAAGCATGGACTTATGGGACTTATAGAAAAAGAGGTTCAACTTTATGAAGTTTTTAGTTAATTAATATCTTGAAAGTTTCTTAATGTTCAATATTAATTGTGAGTTTGTATCCGTATTTCTTTCTGTTAAAATGTTATTTTTGATTATTTTTAATTCGGTTAAATAACATTTTTAATCATATATCATTTGCTCTTATTTCTCCTATTTCGATGTTTTGGAGTTAATTTAAAATTTAAGTCGATATTCTTATTTTAATAAAAAGTTCCGAGATCATGCAAATCCAATTTTTTATGTGATAAAATAAATAATTTTTAATTAAAAGTTTTAAAAATCTATTTCAAAAATTAGTATTGACATCGGACAAAGTAGGACTTGTCAACTTGTTTGTTTAAGTGACAGTATAGACCTTAAACCAGGATCTTAGATTTTCCGGTATAATTTAAACTGATAAAAACTTTGAGAATTATAATTTTTTTATATGATTTAAATGTAGATTTTAAAAATATATTCTTTTATATTTTCCTTAATGTATGTGTTTGAACAAAACCATTTCATGTCTTTGCTGGTTGTGAAACATATAGTTCAAAGCATTTTAAAATCAGTTGTATTTCAGCAAAAAGTTATTCTAAAGGGATCATTGGGTTTTCTATTACTTTGACACTTAAGTTTTCTGAAATTAGATTTAAAAACTCCCTTTATTTAACAAGTTTACACTTGTTTGCTTTAACAATCCTTAAGTAGATACAAAGAAAGTTATGCCAGAAAAAGAAAAAAAAAGAAGAAAATCGGCTTGAAACTTTTAAGAAAAGTTAACAGATACAACTTCTACTTCTTTTGTTATATTCATTGAAAATGAACTGTCAAAAAGTTTTTTCAGATTCAGTGCAGCTGGCAATGACTTGCTAAAATCGGAAAGAAAGAAGGAAATAGAGAAAAACGTGAAGACGAATTTCATATAGGAAATTTACTTCAGATTTTAATATGTGTCGCATACATTAGAATCTTCACATTTTTTTTCCTATACCATCTTATAGAAACGGATTCTTTTTTTTGTATATTATAAAAGGAATTACAAACATGAGAAAATTGAAAATATTCTAAAGAGAAAGTATAATACTTGCATTAGTTGTGATAGGCTAAATATGAGCCAAAGAGCAGCTTTCAACGCAAAGCACTGATATCAAAAAAAGGTAATTCCAACTTTAAAAATTTTAATTTCTTGATGAAAAACTTTTGTTGTATCAAACCAATAACAAACCACAAGCAGAAAGCATGTTTGAGTAACTATTTTAATTTGTTAAAGGTTAAGATCACTTTTGTTTACTGACTTATAATTCATCTAATTTTGTGATGATTCTTTAAAAAATATTGAGACAATTTTGATAAAAAAAATATAGAAAATACGTTGAAAGACGTTTTATTTTTAAATTGGGGGATAGGCTACAAAATATCCTTTGTTTCGAATTTTCCTACAAAAATGTCTTATAACCAATAGCTTTACTTATATAAAAACACGTAATTCTTAGAAACGTAATAAAGATTTTTCATATTTTTTTAAAGATATTTTTAATAAAGATTTTGAAATTTTTAAACTACATTTAACATTGAATAGAAAATTAAAAAAAAATCTATAAAATGTCTTTCATAATTACAAATTGTTTGACCCTGGGAAGGAAAAAGTTGGATGCATATTGTTTTTGAATAAAAATATTTCTTTGTGTGTTGTAAATAATATTTGCTACAAAGCTCTATCTCATCTAATAATTATATTTCAGATAATTTAACAATGCATTGTAAATGATGCAACTTATGTTTAAAAAATTCATAATTTTTTACTTAAGAATTACATAATTTTTTTACTAAGAAAGGGAGAGAAGAATGGTATTATTTCCGTTGTCAATTAATTTCTTAAGTAATCCACTCTATATTTTTTACTTCTAAAAACTTTAATGTACTCTAGGTCAGTCGAAACTTATACAATGAAGTCATATTGAATGTTTAATTCTTACATTCCAGTTGTTTTCTCAGTTATGCTTAATTAATTGATTTTGCAAGAGAAGTCAAGAATTGATTTTCATTTCAAAGCAATTTCAAAAACATAAACTCTAAATGTAATTAAAGCAAAATATAAATTACCGTTATTTATAATTAAGAAATTCATTAATTTGAGATGAATTGAAAATAGGGAAAAAAAGGACAGTTGAAAAAAGGATTTTAAGTTTTTTTTAAAAAAACTTAATATGTTAGATCTAATTCTATTTATTCCTTCTCCGCGTTATATGATAACGAATTTCAGTGAAATCAAGAGAGACTTCTTGTTGGTGAAAAAGTTCAAAGTAGGAATGGTTCTTTATGCAAGTCTTCTGCCTGGAAGCAATTTTCTTGGAATGGGAAAATCCGACACTATGCAACTTAATAAGCGCCATTTTTATTTTGGAACGATTCTTACTTACCCTAATAATAAACTCATTTATTTTCTTTCTAAATTTATGTTAAAATAAGTTTAATTTCACTTGTTTTGTCGAGAAGGAATTGAGTAATCGATTTTTTATTCGCTTTCTGATCTACTTGAAATTCTCTTTATCTAATTATAGTTTGCTTCAGAATAAGGGAAATTTTAGAAATTAGTTTATGCGTAAATTATATATGAATTATAACTGTTAGTGTAACATGTTCATATGATATTTCTTTTAAATACATAGAAGCATAAACTTCTTATGTGGCAGAATTTTTTAAAAAATAATTGTGATTCATCCAAGAATTTCAAACATGTCTTACGTATTCCATAAGTCAGAATATACATTAAACCGCATACAAATATATAAATAATTTAACTTGAAGTATAGTTGCATGACTCAATAGAGCTTTCAAAAGTTCATTATAAACTGTAAGTAGGATCCATTTATTTTTTTGTTTGTAAACATGAAGTTTTGTATTCTATATCCCTCTTACTTCCTGATGCTGAAGAATTCCGAAACTGCTGATTAAAAACAGAGTTTCAATATTTTTACAACAATTAATCGATTTATTTAATTAATTTAATGTCGTTACACATTTATTAATTTTAGGAAAACAGATTCCATAAATATAGAAATTTGTAAAGAATTTATTATTTAAAGGCTAAAAAGATGAAAAAAAATGAAAATGAATGATTTTTTAAATTTTCATTCATAAACGTTTGCTTTAAAGTCTGCTTTTATTAAATTTATTTGTGATCGTCTTTTTCCAAGAAAATGTAATTTCCTAACATTTTTGAAAAAGAATAAAATAACATGCAAAATTTTCTTCTCAATGGGCAATAAAAAACAATATTTGGCTGTTGCTTTAATCTAAATTCCAATTCTATTTTATATAACTAAGGATTGATGATGGAAGATTTTATTATTCTGCAACTAAGGAATGACGATGATGGAGGATTTTTATTCTTCCGTAAAGAATTGCAATTCTGTTAAGGATAAGATAGTCTCGAAATAATATACAACAATTTTGATGCTTAACCATTTCGATTGAATCGGCTTATGCAATTCTAGAATTAAAAAAAGAAAGAGCAGCTGTGAATGTAATGCATAATAAAGATTTCTAACTTGTTTCATTGAATGAAAATGCCAAAAAAAACCCCATGAAATTTATTTTAAAAAGCGGAATACTTATTTATTAACAAATGAGGAAATCGGATTGGAGATTTTTTTTCAATATCCTTTAGAAATAATATTTGAATGAAATATTATTATCCTTTAGAATAATATAAAATGAAATATTACGAATAATACGAAATTTACAAAAATTTATAGTATTGTGTGAAAAGTTGAAAGTTTATTTATATTCATTTTTAAATAAGATATTCAGACGAAATCATTAAGTATTAATGTTACTTTTATTTATCTAAATTAAGATACTTTAGACAAATCGTATTCACGTTTTCGTCATTTATAAGCTTAACTTAGTCTTTCTTACATTATTATATTATAGTTAAATTGTTTCAGCAATAAAGATTTTTGAATTTTTCTGGCTTTACGTAAACCTGAATTTATGAAATATTAACAAATAATCAATATTCTTCAATCTATTAAAAATGCAATCTTTAATTGTTAACTAGAAATAATTCATTGAAATAGGTTTCAAGTTAGCAATCTGGATCGAAAAAAATCATTGTTTCGAAATATTACTCTATATTTGGGCTGAAATCTGATAAAAATATTTTTCCATTGCTTTCTGGGACAATCTTTTATTTTCTAAGAATAAAACTGAGCAGAATAAAGAATTTTTTCATCTTTGGGAATTAGCGTGTTTTGTAGGAAAAAGTTCTTCCAAACGTTTTAAGAAGTAAAGAAAATGTACAGCTCTCTGAGAACAGCAGAGATGGGGGTAGTCACGCAATTTTGGGAGTAAAAATGTCGATAGAGACATTTTTCGTGTTGCTTTACTTAGATTTCTTAATTTTACAAATCTCCATATTTGAAAAATGAAGCTAGTACTTGAGATTTCGAAGTGAAAATATAAAGTGTACATTTGGTGATTAAACATATGTTTTTTCAAGAATTATAAGAAAAACCCAATGTACTTAAAAACAACTTATTCCAATGCACATCAACTTAGGATTAAATTAGTCTGTTCTGAAACTATTTGAATTTTTTCGAGAAATTGCATATAAAAAACAAAATGCAAGCTATTTTAAAAGAATTCAACATTTAACTTGCATATATCGTAGTATAAAAATGAAAAATAAAATAAAATGTGCCCTTTCTTCTAGTCCTTAAAAAGTCTTGATTTTAGCAGTTCATTCTACGCATTTTATGCATTTTTATTTTGAACTGGGATAGCTGTAAATTTATAGCCGTTAAAAATATTAAATCTTGTGGTTAAACTATTAATGCTAAAATTTAAAATTTAGTATTAGTTTTTCCTAATTTTTCCCATCCCAGTGAAAGATTTTTGTGCTACTGGTATGGAATTCCAATTCTTTATGATAACAAAATATTTATTCATTTACAACTATTATTTTTACATGATCCCATTAGAGAAGGATCAATGAAAATGTTAAATATTAATTCGATTGGGTTTCCTTATAAAATTTTATATATAACGATATGAGCATTATTAGATATTTGAAGTAGAGTTGAAGAAACTTTTAAAGATCCTTCGGATATTAAATGATAAAAGAAAATGTTTTTACAAATCTGTGAAAATATTAATGTTTATACAGAAATCTTGCAAAAGAATACTTAGTACTTAACTAAGTGAACTTATTTAAAGGATTAGGAAAGACTTTTCGGATAACAATAATATAGTAAGTTTATTGTCACTGAGGTCTTGCAACTAATTGTATATTTTTACACACTTAATTTTTGAATTAATAAGGTTCATATTTGAAATTTAATTTTAAATATTTATTAATATTATTATTTAAAATATAAAAATTTTTCTGCTTACAATTAAAACAATTATGGGAGAAAATGATTGTGCAGGTAAAGTAGGGTAATTGAATGATTAAAGGCTTTTAAAAATCTTTCAGTTACATTTAGTTTAATCGAAATCATTTCAAGAAAAATAATCTCTGCATTGTATTATGTACTAATAGGTTTATTTCATCAGTAACTTAAATAAACATTCAAATATAAGGGTTCAGTATTGGGTGATAAGTTCCTCTTCAAAAAACAAGAGTTAAATTTCAAATGTCATAAAAAGTTGCCATGTAAATTCCATTATAATATGAGAAAATTTTAATTTAGAAATTTTATAGCATTACTTATACATTATTCATCATCTGAGTATCAGTTTTAAATTATTAAAAACATTTCCCATTTGTTGCAATTCCTTTCTCTTTTTTTGCTGCATCTATTTGGAGAAATCTTATTGCGATCATCGCTTATCTATATCTGAATGTTCAGTTCAAGTTGTAACCTTAATAAAATTTGATATGATGTCTCGAAAGAAAAATTCAAAATCTAAAATTATAAGTTTATATAAAGATCCATTTTGGAAAAGTTCCCTCGTCAGAAGTCGTTTTGCTTGCCATCTAAAGGCAATAATTCAAAAAGACCAACTAAGTGGGCAGAATATCACACATGATTCTGGAAGTACGGATAGTTGATCTACATCCAATTTAGGCAAAATCTGTCTAGACTTAAAATGAATATGGAAAACATTTTACCATTATGAAATCAAGCCGGCAATTTAAATTGGTTGCCTTTTAAATCAATGCAATTACTATAAGCATATACGTTTAGATGTATTTTAATACTTTTCAATGTATTTAAGCTCCGTGAGTAATGAGACAATATTTTCATATAAATATAGAATTTGAAGAACTTTAATATTGATCTATCATGATAGTGAGAAAAAGTTCTTAAATAATTGTCTAGCATCTCTAACTAAGCATATTTAGATAGTTCATCTATGAAGTTAAACATTTTTATTCCATTTACAAAAAAAAAAAGGGATTTTGTAATTGAATATTCTTTCACTTCTTGATGAAAACAGTTTTAAAATGTTGTAATCGATGGCAAAAAAGTATTTTAATATTTTTAGTGCTTTATCTTCCAATAATCGACTGATTTTTTACGGATGGTGCCACCTGGTAGTAAATGATCTATGATGTCTATAATACTAAATTATAACTCAAAGACTAAAAAAATCTGAAATTCATCTCTACAGCGCGCTTTTATAAAATTTATCATCAATTTCGCTTTTATTAAATTTACTTATTTTAAATTGTTACGCTGCAGTGTAAGGAACAGTTACACTGCAACTTAACGCTACAATTATTAGTTTCCAATTCGAAGTATATAAAAGAAACAATATTTTATCCGGTATGTACTACAAATACTTAATATAGAACATTTTATTTCTGTTTATCCATCTATATCGTCAGAAAACTGCAATTTTTGGTGGAATGTTCTTGTCACAACATTTTGAAGTTGTAATATTAATTCATCGCCAGCCGCCACAGTTACCCGAATCTTACATTCGGGTAATTGTGGCGGTAATAAAACCTTCACATTCCTCTGAATGAACATTTGATCTGCAGTTGTAACTAGGCAATAAAACATTCTCTAGATGGTCTTTATTTTAAAGATATGCAGTACATCCTTCAAATGGTTTATTTCAGTGTCTCTTAAGTTTTCAGTCAAAGATGAGATGGGTTTTGCTAAAATCACGAAGAAATTTGATTTACAGTTTTGATTACCACAAATTGGTAATTGAGTTAGGTTCAGTTATTTTGATTTCCTGGACACATACGTTTTCATGATTTTTGTACAAGACGTAAGAACATAATACTCTCAATGCAAGCTTTTTTTGAATAAGCTCTTTGTATGAGAATTATTTTATATGGAACTGAGGAAAAATTCTTTAGCATTAGCTTATTTTTATTGTTTTGCACCTAGAAGAATTTTTGGAATGACATAAGTAGCTGATTAAGACTTATATAAACAGCCATTAATCAACAGATGTACGATTGGAAATTTTATTTTTTATTTTTTTCCTCTTTTAGCTTAAAGTTCTAAAATTTCTGAAACTCGCTGAAATTTCTATAAACAAAGAGGTCACTCAAAGAAGTTCCCTCAATGATTTCGGAATATTACAAATTATTATAAGTAGTTCTATTGCATAATTCCTTTGGATATTCGTCTTTAATGTAGAAGCTACGTTGAATGACACAATTATACCCGACAGTTAACCACTATAAATGCGTTTGGTCTTTGAACTTATACATTTTAGAAATCAAAATTCAAGAGCAGCATCGGAAAAATTATTAATTACACAGGCCTGAGATGTCCATAGCGTGATGTATTTTAATAGTTTCTATTTAGGATACTTTGGAAACAGTTTATTTTATAGTTTATTGGAAAAATAACGAAAAAAATTCCATAACGTACAGTTTCATCACAAATAGCAATCCATTTTTTCAGAAATTAATATATTTTGGACCAAAAATGTATTATCAGAGTTCGAAAAATAAATTTTTAACTTAAAATAGTAACTTATAGTTTAAATGACTAAACAAGAAACTATTTCAATGCAGAAAATAGTCTAAAAATTGAATTCTTACTGAATAAATTATCGTATTTATATCATAAATGAACAGTTTGTAATGATATGGAAGTGATTTCCACGTTACGTTAGCGAATTAGTACACGGAATTTTCCTTGTTTTCTTTGTTAACAGGACAATCGAGAACGAAAACTTTACATGAAGAAAAAATGCCAGCCAAGAAGATTAGATACTGAAGTCAAAAATATTCAAAGAAAAAATTTAGTTGATTGAAAAAAAGTGTCATTTCCACAACTTCACAAAAAATTAGGTCTTATGAAAAGATTTGTCAAGTCATTACCAAGGGGAGGTGAATGTTTCAAATAACTTTGGAGCTAGTATTTGTAAGACAAAGCATTAGAAAAATGTTGAAGGATGAAAAATTTGATACTAAAATGGAAACAAAAGGAAGAAGAGCCTGGAAATCTTTAAAACTAATTATTACTAGCCTTCTCTTAATAAAAAAAAGTTTCAAACTGTTGCACAACAGATTATTAAAAAAAAAGTCATTTTTGAGCTTAAAAGTTAATTTTTTGATTCCAATCTTGTTATTTTCATGAACATTTAGTTTGAAATGAGTGAGGAACCATTTGAAAGATTTCTCTAAGATATAAAGGAGAGGCAATATCGAGAAAAATTACTGCTGGATGCTACGAAGAGATTCTCCCTGTAAAATTCAAGAGAACAGAAGAACTTTTGAGGCAACAGCAAGACGTTACTTGTAGGACTTTCTACACATAATTAATAATTACGTGAGCTGTATTTTCAGTGTAATTTATACGGATTTAAAACATAGATTTAAATGAAATGTCAGAATTTTATGTTTTTTACTGTTATCTTGAAATGTGCAATCACTTTGTAAAAAATTCCTTACATGATAGAAATAAATGGATTTCCTTCCTAGAATCAACACTAAAAATAAAATAAAATTAAAACAACTTTCAAAACATTTTTACTGATCCATGTTGATGTTACCAAAATTTTATTCAAGAATAGAATTTTTTCCAGTGCTTAATGTCATAAATGGAATAAAAATTCTTTATGTCTTCTTTAAAAATAAAATTGGGAAGTATCTAGAAATCATTTTCCTCTGTTAAATTGCTTTAACACATTGTTCAGTACTTTGCAACCGGCGCGCCAAGTTGGCGATATCTCTTTCTAGGATTACTTCCTTTTGTAATTCCGTGGGTCATGACACGCCCTGTAGGAAATTGGAACTAGGAACGCGATGCATACAGTTGATAGAGGGGTACTTCATGCCCCTTTTCAAGACAATAAATAGCATTTATAGTAGCGTCGCAATTCCTCAGTTGATTATCATTTAGCTACACCAGAATTAAGAGTTAAATTCTTATCATCATTTGTGGAGAACATCATCGGCCTCCACAACACGAATCACAAATTGACATAACTTCCGAAAGTATATCGAGAGCTGCAAAATGAACTACTTTTACTAGCTTAATGAACAGAATCGACATAAAAATAGGTTTCTTTCTGGAATAGTGTAGAATTAAACATTTAAAGATCAGAAACTGAGAGTCATAAAAAGAGAGGGATATTAGGACGAACTGTTACAACCAACATAAACAGAAAAGGCATTTGTCTAAAAAATAGCCTGAAAAAGCGCCTTTTTTCCGTTAAATACTGCGTCTATGTTAAATGCTGAAATATTTGGAACAAATATGCACGCAAAGGGTTATTATCATCTTACATATTAATACTTCCAAATGTTTCTTTCTAGAAGTAGAAATGTTCATAAAGAGCGGAAACCAGCTATTCAGTCAGATTCATTCGCTTTTGAAAGATCCAGGACATATTAGTTGAGAGATAAGGATCAGAACTTCCTTGAATAAAAGTATGTACTACTCTTTTTTTCATTTGGACCTGAGCCTATGAAATTTTTGTTCGCAATGAATATAAGTATGTTAGGCCACTGTTAGAGCTGAATATAAAGTAGTTTTTTTTTCTGAAATTTTTTTTGCCATTATTCAAAGGAACACCACTTTGGATATAATCTTGTTGTTTTAATATCTTTTGCCATAGGGAGCTTTTATTTATTATTATACTTTTATATTTTTCACTTTCAAGTATATTCGGTAAAAGTAAACATTGCATTTCTAAGAATTTTAAATACATTAAAAAAGTATACAAAGACGAATTCAAACAAAATTTATTCCTTGTTGTTACATATGAGTAGTAGAGTAATAAGTTAGATAAATATCCTTGTAATGAATAATAATAGTCTATTTTATTCATAAGAATTGATCCTTAAAAATTTTATTTCCAGGCAATTTCTATTTTGCTGAAATTCCAGGAATTTATTCTTTATAAACATGAACAAGCTTTGATTGGTTCGTTTATTGAGTTAATCTTATTGTTTTTGTAAATATCGACCTTTCGGAGCTGTTGACACTCGAAGGAATAACCAGAAAGAGTCACAGTGTTACGTTAAAAAGATGTGAAGAAGTAAATTTTTGAATAGACGTCAGATATGATATTTCAAAATAAAGTCACTTTTTTGAAAGTATAACTTTTAACCATATAGGTCATTCATTCGAAAAATTATTTGACACTATTTGAAACGCATAATATTTAAGACTTCCAAAAGAATATTTTTCGGAATATTTGAACACACAATTTTAAGTAACCTTTTAAGATACTTTTATCCAAAGAAAATAAGCAAAATATAATTTAGAACAAAAAATACATCGCTCCTAATGTGTTGCAATAGCATTAATAACAATTTTAATTTCTCACAGTTATGATAATGATTTTATATAAATAGCACTTGTCAAGCATGATAAAAAATTGAAGAATTTATTATTCCAAAAAATTCTATAATTTTAAATATGTCTCAAAGTAGTGAAAATACTATCTTCTCAGGATTCCAAAACTCAGACTCTGTCTGATTTCTTTGTCAATCATGATGAGATGGATTTCTATACTTCTGTATTATGTCTAGCTTAGTTATAATTTGATTAAAATTACTGTTTTATATACTGAAAGAGACATTGATTTACTTTTGGGTAGAGATTCCTTTAAAATACACCTTGTTTAATGAAGGAAGTCATTGTAAAAATTTCACTTAAGAATGTTCGATTTCGGATTAAATTTAAAAGTAATTTTAAGCCATTAATTTTCATTGATTTCAGACAAGAATTTCTGTAATCTCAAAGCCCCAAATCGTCGCTTCTGCTTCCAAAAGGGTACTCTGTTCCTTTCTTTGAAAATATCCTCATATAAAAGAGTGAAAAATAAACAAAAGAATTTTCTCATTGTGATGAATTTCTTTTCCTCTTTCTTCTCAAGTCAGGTAAAAATACAAAATAAAGTTTTTACAGAAAATCCGAAGAAAAGACCACCTTTGTTATAAAAATATTTATCATACACCTACCATTATATATTTCACATGACGATTCTTTTGTTAATAGGCAATGCTGTATTTGGGAAATGAAATTATTGTAATTATTGAAAACTGATTCATAAATGAAAAGTATTTGCTTTATTTAGAAATTTATAACCCAAACATTTGTGCTAAATTCAATACTCAAGTACTAAGATTCATTTTAGTGATACAACTTCTAGTATTGCTGTGTATATTTCTTATACTTAGATATCGTATAATTCTTTCTAAAAAAACTTTCTATGATTTAATTCTACGTTTTTACTTTGATTTTTGCTGAAATTTTAGTATTTAACTTCGCCCAAATATTATTCAGCATCATGTGGTAATCACAACATGATGAAAGCAGTCAGTTTCTTCACCGTTGGAAATGAGTGTAAAACCAGTTGTTTCTAATAGCACTTGTCATGGACAAGCTCACGGACGCAGGCAGCGCTTTCAAGCCGCGTCTTTTCTTTTTTTAAGTAGCGCCAATGAACGCTTTAGCTACTCACGCACCACATTCGTTTGCACCGCCCTTTTCACACTTCTCACAGATAAAGAGCAGCCCTGCCCGGACAGGGACTCGAGCCCAGGATGCCTAGATCACAGGGAAGACGCGCTACCCCTGCGTCAGTACATCAGCAATGTAGAACCTCAGTGTAATAAAGGGATACCACCAATTTTCACGATCTTTTTTGGTTTTTTTTATATCCATTTAGTATAAAAGTTCCAAATAATAGCCAGCAAAATATTTAAAAGAGATGCGTATCAGGGATTCACTGTGATATTATTCTTGTTACTAACAAAAATAATTCTTGGAACTGGATTGCAATTGTCCTCCAAAAGGAGCTATTTTTATTACATGTGATTAAAAAAATATTATTCATCTTTCAAAATGCAATTTATTCAATTGATTACTGGGGTTAAATTGCTCTTCGTCCCTCCCAGGAATTACGTGTATGGGCTTGCTTGAAATTCATACTTTTTTTGAGATAAAAAAACGAAAATTTTTTTTATTTGAAAAGAGGCTGCATATGTAAATTAATTGAGTAACGTACATCAGATAATTATTGAAAACAGAATCATGAAAATAATTCAGAATCGAAATTAAACGGTAATACACTTGGAAAAATTTACTTTTACAATAAAATGAGTAAAAAAAAATCTGAAGCAAATTAAAAGCCTTTTTAATATTTCTATTTCGTTGTGAATATAGCCTAACATCTCGTTTTTAATCTATTAATAGTATTTTTTTAGAAATTCAAAAATTGCTATGGAAAAAATTTCTAGTATTGCTATATCGACTAGAACATTATTCCCAATATTTCTTTTGTGTGGAACAAATAAAAATCCATTTACTAGGGAATGGAAAGGCTACTTTTCTGTGCTATCTGGTGAAGGGGAGATAACTGAATTTAATTTCTTCTTTGCAATGTGAAACAAGTTTGGAAAAACAAAATTGTATTAAAGTGGGAATTATTGGGAATATCCATTTTGAAAAAAAAAATATTACATATCCCTCTACCATCGCTATTAGACATAATTTTTTGTTATAAGGAATGAAGAGTGTGTATGTATGTATTGAATATCTTATTGGAATGATTTAATGATTCGACAAAAGTATAAGTAAAAAATATACGAATATTTCCTGTTATTCATATGTATTTTTTAATGTATTATTAATTTTTTTTTCAGAAATTTGTAGCATTTGATCTACGCTCTGAAATAAGATGAATTCAAAGCAATTAATGGAACTTAAGCTCCCAATTCTTTTTGAACTTCAGTTCTTAATATCAATGCCTTAGTGATTCCCAGAAATGAGCGTACTTAAATAGTGGGGAATCAGGGGAGAATTCGATATTGCTGATAAACGGAATATCTGCAAAGACTCCTTTTTCATTGAATGTGAGATGAAAAAAAGCTTCCCCAGTGGTCGCTCTGCCAGGAATCGTAAGGACACGTAGTGATTATTACATCAGCTTCTTACTTTTGTTTGCTTAAAAAAGCGATGGATTTTATTTTTTATAAATTAATAAAGGAAAAGAATATTAAAATAAAACTATAAAATCCTCGAGTGAAATTACTCGAAAAGGTTGCGTTTCCAACCACTAGATGGCGTTAGTAGTACGTCAAGTTTGAGATCCAGCATCAATCGATACCCTCTATCGCTTTCTTAGTTTTAGGCGATAAATAGATTATGCGCTGGAATGCAGCTAACCTTGCAATTGCAATCCAGGATCACTTCTGTCATTAAACAGGTCACGTTGAATACTTTAATTTGAATCCAACTAAATAAACTCTTGATATTTGAACGAAGATGATCGGTTAGGAAAATGATAATTTAAACTCATACTTATTATTTTATTCATTATTTACAGACATTGAACAAAAGTTTCATTCATAAAATAAGTAGGAAAATTTGTCATTTTTACTTAAAACAAAATCGGAGATTCGTTGGGAAATGAGTCAATTATTTTATGAAAGTTATATAAATATACATATATTTACGTCTTGTCTAGAATGGAAAAATATTTAGAAAGTTTGATCGAAGAAAGATGCAAAAATCGTGTTTCTAGTTGGAATGTTTAAAAAAAATCACACAAAGTCTTTAATAATTTCATTTGAAAAGTTTAATAGACTTCGGAATTACGGATAATATTTTATTAGACTTTTAGGATATTTTTTTAAAATAAATAACAAGAGCTATGCATTTTATAAAAACTATTATTTTATTTAAAAATTTAAACTATAAAAAATAATATTTCCTAATACTTTTCCAAGTAAATAGATTAATAAAGTATTAGAACCATACATATGATTTATTTCCCTCATGCTAAATTCTGGCTTCATTTTTACTCAACTTAGAGTTGTCTTTTGAGTTTTCAAATGATGCTCAGCCATTACAAATTTATTTCAACTATAATTCTTTCTACATATTTGGAGGATCATATGATTAAAAGAACTTAATTTGAAAAGTCTTTGCTTATTTTGAACTTGGAAGAAGTCATTCAGCAAATGAGATAGACATGGGAACATATATAATCACACAAATTAGAAGTACAGTTATTTATATAATTTTTATGTGATTTATTGTTTCACTGAATATAAATATAGAGTGTTTAAGTAGCAGTTGAGTACTGCTAAAATAAAAACAATATTGGAACAAAATTCCTGTATTTTTTAATGTTGAAGCACTATACTTGGATAGTAACCGATAATATGTTTTTGCAATTAACAAATGCAATTCAATATCGTTAGAGACTTGGAATTGTTTCAAAAATATGTTTTCTCAACAGAGGAGAAAAGAGAAGAGAGTTTCTAGCAGTTTTCTCAATTATACTTTGCAAGAATATTGTTAACACAAAGTTTTTTATTTCATTTGTTAAAGAAGCATAATTTTATAATTATGAAAACTATCTTAGCATGTATGTTTTATTTCCTTTATTAATTTCATTTGTTTTTTTCCAGATTTTGTATGATTAATTTTTAATCAATCACTTTTGGATAGACTAGAACTCTGAAATTTTATTCAGTCGTAATTTAGTACTTCATTACTTTTAGAGTTGAATTATCAGTTAGTTAATTTTAATTGAATACAAGTAACAATATTTATTAGAAAATCCGAAAAAAATATTATTCCATAATATTTATGATAACGAATTATAAAACGACTAAAAATTATTAAAAAAATTCAAAAGTTGTTTTCATTACTGCACGAAAAAGTAGAAAATACTGTTTTATGTTAAAAACATGACCAATCAAACATAACTGATGAAAGCCTGAGATGCTGAAAACAATCTAAGGAAACTAAGACTCAAGAGGAAAAATTCTGAAAAAATCGTGAACAGTAAAATCTACTCTTCAAATGATTCTGTACAACGAGAGCATTCGTTTTAGAGTTCCTTTCTTTTTCTATTGGATCACGAGATTTTTGACAAAAGGTGTTTGTACGTTAATAAAAAAAAGTTTTGAAGTAAAATTAACTATTTTTTTCCTTCAGCCTTTTATAGATGATAAAATAAAGAAAGACAAATCAGCTTGAAATAAAATTTTATTTAATTGTAAATGACGTTAGCATTTGGATATGCAAAAATTCTTTGAAATAACATCAGAATTTATATCTAAAGTATATATCCAAGATATCACATGTTTGAAACATAATTAAATAAATTAAGAGTGGTTTTTCAGGTTTGAAAATATTTATTCAAATGAATTTATGTAAAATTATTATTATAAAATTATTATTAGACAAACAAAGAGAAAGAAAAGTTTTATAGATTTTTTATAAATAAGATCAAGATTTTGTTTGAAAAAAAGAAATAGAAGAAAACATTTTAGAATTTTTTGTCAATTTTATTTATTTTAAGAGAAAATTGCTAGCATTATTAAAAAAAAATATATAAAATCCAAGAGCTAGATTTCTTATCTTCAAACGAATTTGAAACTCTTATGGAGTTAAATATAGTGTGATATTTCTGATATTACGTTTCAATAATTTTTTACTTATTATTATTTTTTACTTATTAATAATTTTTGACTTATTAACAATTTTTTACTTATTATTATTTTTTACTTATTAATAATTTTTGACTTATTAATAATTTTTTACTTATTATTATTTTTGACTTATTAATAATTTTTTACTTACTAATAATACGTTTCAATAATACATTCAATAATTTTTCTTTCATACTTTTTGTATGAAAGAAAAATTCATACTTTTTGTAGAATGATTGGCAAGATAAAAGTCATTTTATCCTTTTATCTATCCTGTTCCCTTTAACCTGATTCATTAGTCAATCATTAGAATTCTGCATTTGAGATTTTGTAGAAGATGCTTGAAAAAAAGCTCATCATACAAAAGATTTAAATTGACATCAAAAGCGTTTTTGTCCTTTTCAAACAATCAAGAATTTCTCTTAATTTCCATAATTTATATAGCAAAAAAAATGATTAAACATTATGTTTATAGCTGAAAAAGCCGAGTTATTAGCAGCTGGGAATGATATGAAATAACATGTGGCGTTATTTACATTTCCATCGTTCCATTTTTATTACCAGCTCTTGGACAACCCAATCGAATATCTCTGCCTAAATTTTACATTTTTATAAATTAACAAAATTTTGATATATTTTAGTTGTATATCGAAGCGTGTATAGATGATAAGCCGATTTTTACCAATAACAAAAAAAATGATTACATTTACCGATAATTGTGAATTATTACTAATAATAACGGATTAAGCATTTAATCAAGCGTGTTTTGAAGATTACCTTCCTTGTTTGATTTGCATCTAGCTCGATCTTAAATTAGAAATAAGCTGTTTTCCTTTGTCAGGGGTCACATTTCCTAAAAAAATCGGTTGTTTAAAACTGTTTGTTTTTGTCTGTTGCTTGCAACTTTTTCACTTCTTCATTTAAATTTGCTCAAATCATTTGAATTTTTCAAAATTTGAAGAGAGTGATAAAGAACTTTTATATCACTAAGATTGTTTTTTACTCTATTTCCATAACAGAGCTTGCAATCTGTTTTCATTATGTTTTATGCATTATAAAATAATAAGAATTGTAAAAGAATGCTAGTTCTTCATTCTGCCCGCTTTGGTAATATACCGGTTGGTTCATTCCACATTTCATGGAAATTTGTTATTAATTCTCCTGCATTGCAATTATTAATCGCCTTGCATTACAAAAGACAGCGTTAAGAAGCCCAAGATAACATTTATTACATATCAATTTAGAGCTTTCATATAAGAAGGAATCGAGACGCAAGAAAGTTAGAGACCACCGGTGACAGTCTTATTTTGCACCGGGAAAACAGTGTGTTTGTGTCTCTGAGTAGAGACAAATATATTGATGGGACTTTTGCTACACATTTATTATGCCACTAATGAAGGGTAAAGCAAAAAAAAAAAAAAAAAAAAACTTATTTGCCAGGACTACATCAACTTTCCTTCATCACTATATTATACTTCTAATCAGTTTAATTGCAATAAAATGATGTTCATGTTTTCTTAGATTTAAAACATCTGAGGAGTTATGAGTCTTTAGAATTAATCAAAACACCTGCTAGTTTGGCAAATGTTTGAATTAAAATCAATTCCTGTCAGTAATCGTTTTTACGGCACTGCCGGATGACAAGAACTTTCAAAGGTGTTTTCTTTTAAACCACAGTTCTAGTCCAAATAAATGGAAAGAATGTCCTCATAGAAATCCGAGACACCGAAAATCGAGCAGTTGAAATAATCCGAAAGCGTTTCTAGAGTAAAACTCTCTTCGCCTGTTTATGAGAGAGGTAATTGGACTTACCTAATGCTTCTGAAGACTTCACCGCCTGCGGAGATACGGAGGAATGTATTTTGTGTAGTAGCTTTGTGGAAATAGGCGCTCTTCTCGTTTACAAAAAAGGTGTCCGGGACCCAAATTCGATCAGCGACCTCGGCGCCTACCGTCAAGCTCTCGAATCCCGTCCTCGGGGTAAACGAAAGCCGGTCATCAGTCCAAGCTTGACGAAAGTAGAAATCAAGAGTAAAATCCTAGAAGCATTGAAATCGGAAAATACATTTTTATTAGCATAGTAAAAATAAGAACATTTTTATTTTATCATATTCTCAGTTATATAATGTATAAATCCTTATCAAAAATATCGTGGAATTAGGGGATTAAATTTTCTTCCCGACCATTTCTTGGAATTATAACAAAAGATATTGAATTTCTGAATTTATCAAAATAACATATTTTTATTGAGAACACATCAATGTATAAATTTTGTAACTAGCACATTTGGAGAGAAGTAAAAAAAAGTTTTTATAAAATGGAAGATACCAAATGGAATGAAAGCACTTTAAAAAAAGAAAGCAACTACTTTCTTCGGGCACAAAATTTACTGATAATAATCCGATACATAAGTACTGATTATGTATAATTGTTTAATGAAATTGATTAAGAACTTAGAATTTTTTTTTATTTTATCTGTAGTTGATTGTTCGATATATTAACTGAATCTTTATTCTAATACAGAGCAATTTTTGTTCCATTGAGCAATTGAAATGTTATAAATTCTGGACATTCTTCCATTGAAGCTTTTCCGCAGTTCAGGAGTTACACAACCGAATTTCCTTTAAAATTTCCTTTAATTAAATATTTTTCCTTATAAAAAGCTCTATTTTTAGATGGTTAAAAATCTTAAGTAACGATTTTCAAAACACTGAAGAATGTAGGATACTATAAGTGTAAGTATAAATATCAGTCTTTTGATTCTGTTTAGTTCAGAAAAAGTTTTTTTCGATACAATGAATCACGTATAGAAGATTCCTACTCACTTTCATAATTTCGTCTTGATTAATAATAAATTTCCAAAATGTGACTATTTCTCGGTGATTTTTTTTATTACATGAGACATTTGTAAAAGAAATCATTCACTTCTAAACTCAAATGTATTAGAATACGGGAGTAAGAATTTAGTGAAAATTCACAGAACCCTTTTTAGAACTTCATTATCGCTCAACCCTTAATTAGCAGTCGTCTTGTTTCGTTGTCATTAAAAGCATTCAGAAGTTTTTTCCTACAATATTAAGCCAAACGAAGTACTTTGATAAGAATAGTACAAATAGTACAAATTGATAGGAATATTTTTGTAACATTCAAAACAGATGACATTTAATACATTCTCTAGTTGAAATGTAGCTGAAATCGAGTTTTAAAAGAAATCCTAATAATAGTTTTCATAGTTTCGTTCAGGATAGAAAATTATTCCTTGTCTATATTCTAAATTAAGATCACTACGCACATTCGAAAAAGATATAAAAACAGATATCGCATAGCACAGCAACCGTATATAGCAGCGATCT
>JAOUZG010027617.1:9012796-9037623 GCA_026289955.1 Argiope argentata
TATGTATGTATGTATGTATGTATGTGTGTGTGTGTGTGTGTGTGTTTAAGGAGTGTCACATAGGATCAACTTGTGAAGTCTATTTGAAATAAAAAGTAAATAGAAAGATGAGGTACTATGAGGTAAAGATACTATCATGAAGAACTCCCTGATTTGTCAATGATGGATGGAACTGAACAAAAGAAAGGAGAAAGCTCACCTGGGCACATATACTGAGGGTTAAAACGAGGGAATTGTGTATAACCGTTTAAAAATCGCAAATATAAAACAATGATTAATTTAGAATGATTATAATCTAGAAGAAGTTAAGTAACTTGTAAAATATTTCAAATTAGAAAAAAGAAGACGTTTTAATTAAAATCTATAAAATTATTTTCTACAGTTCATTAACAAATAAATATCCACTTTTAAATATTACCTTATTAGAAACAGCTCCGAAACATCTGTTATTTCCACCCTTATTTGAAAGAAACATTTTTAAAAAAATTACTGCAAATTACTTTTTAAATTAAATTATTCTTGGTCGATGTAAAAATTGCCTTCTCAAAAAAGCAGTTATTGATGTATCCATGTAAACGAAAAGAAATTTTAGGAAATATTTTCTTCATTAAATGTAAAAAAGAAAAGAAAAATGACAAGAATTAAAAAGTGAAGTTACATTTTCATTTGCAGAATTGATAAATTTCTCTTCGAATTCTTGAATAAATTGGCAATAAAGATTTCTTTTTGTTTATTTCTCCTTTCCCTGTGCTTTCCCTTTTGGTATTTTTGACAGCAGAGCTTCTGAAATCTCTCATCAGGCTGGAGAATTTCGCAGCTGTCACTCACCGGATATTAGTTTCTGACACTAGTGGCAGTTGGTTTCCCAGCATGACAAGTCTTCCTTTCCTATCAGAAGCTGTTGGCTTTGAGTTTCTGGGCTATCACTCATATCCTCTCAGAAAACACTTTCGCCTACTCCTTCAATTGTATTTTATTACTTCAGACTGATAGTTATCTGAGCTCAGTTTAGAACTTAATAACATCTAGGAGGAAACAATTAAAAACTTATCAATATTTGCGTATTTATTAATCCATTTATGTACAATCGTGCTTAATAATTCTGGATTAAGCATTTCCATATTGGCTCTTTTATGCAGCAGTTACGGGCAAATAGAATAGTAAAAATGTAGTAAGTCTGCAATGATTTGAACAGTAAAAATAAGAACAAAAAAAGTGAACTAAATGGTTCAGAAGGTTTGAATAAAGGTAAATATTACAAATATACTTTGGATACTTATATGCTAAATTAAAAAGCTATGAAAAAGAAAAAAAAGCTTTGAATTTTATAAAATGGATTAAAAATTACAAAGGGTTATTTTTTAGAAAATATCAAATTAATCACATCCCGTGAAATAAAGATACTCATTCAAATCACTGATACCTTCATCAAAAGGAAATTCATGTCGGTGAATCTGATATCAGAGGTAATTGTTATCTTGTAGGAAAACAAAAGTATGAAGAAATTAAAATGTCAAATTTTCTTTTGCAAAAATTTATAAAATTGAAGCAATAATTTCAATATATAAAGTAAACGCTTATACAAAATATTTTTCATTTGTGTGAGTGACTACAGTTGTGAATTTATTCGATACTTTTTATACATTTATCTTGAAAAGTGTTTTAAACAATACATCACTGTTTTCTGGAGTACAGTACATCACTACAGACTGTAGCAGACAGTTCAGCAGAAATCACCCTGTAATCAAGTACTATAGGATTAAAAAGCCCCACCAAATCCATAAGTGTACTTGGAAACTTCAGATTTAATCGATAAATCCACTGTAGCTGGAACTTCATCCATTAACACTGGACACGTAGAACTGTTGTCAGTCGAGTTTCGGTTTCATCCATGAATAAGAAATAAGCACTTTTAGAGCCAGATTAAAATATATGCTCATGATTACTTATGCACCAAGCTTAATTCTATGCACGACTGAATCAAACACACGATTTCAAAAGACGGCGCTGCATGCATTGTTAAAAAAATTGAAAATTCTAGTATTATGTTCTTCTGGTGGATTTGTTACTCTAAAAAGGCTATTTTATAAAGAGTTTTAGATTATTTTTGTTTAAAGCAGTATTTGTCAGCGATATTTTTTTGAGCAAGACGAAATTTCAATTTTTGGATTTGAGTATCAAACAATGAAATTGAGATACTGTTGACTATACAAACAACCCTGTAAAATTTTAAGATGCTTAAAATTTTAAGAAGCATTTTTAAGAAAAGTTCATATAAGATTAAGATTCAATATTAAATGCATATGCAAATGTTATTTGCACATATATCTGCCTGATATCGTTGTCTCATTAAATGTTTTCATTTTACTTCATTATTAATTTTCCAGCATCTTTTTATAAAAAATTTGAAGCAGGGCCAAAGATGATTTTTAATAATAAATCCAAATTCAGCATTTTAACTAAAAATAGCCCTTTGCAATTTTAGATTTTGATAAAATTTTGTATCATTTTTTGAAATTGTAATATATATCATATATCGGAGATTTTTATTTCGTTAATTAAAGCTCTATTTGGATACCTTTAATTTCATCTGATAAGAAAAACGATGTTTCATCATTTAACGCAGATTGCATGATCAAGGGACTGATACTATCATTTTCTGAAATAAAGCTGAATCTTTGTGCATCAATTCACAAATGCAGTATTAAAAAGAATATTAAACCGAATGGCATTATTCTGTATTTCTTCTCGAGTACAAGAATGGTTGAGTAAGATAAATAACGTTTCCTACTTTAGGCTGGTAACGGAACAGGTGCATAATTAATAGAGATTTTTGAGAACTAACATGCCCTCAATTTTTGTCGCGAAATTAATCGAATCTTCAGAAATGCCTTCTCACACTTAGAGATCAAGCTATTTACTGTAATAACGGATGAGAAATATGACATAGAAAAGTTGGGTTACAGATGGCACTAAAAGTAAGAGCCCACAATTGGAAATCTACAAGAGATATTGAAATTGCTTCGGGAAATTTTCAAACTATAGACTACATTGAATAGATATATTGGACTAAATATAATCAACCATCCTCTCCAAAGACGCAAATCAGACTATTTATTCAGTTCGTAGGGTTAAAGAAATTACCCTTGGGTATGTTTTAAAATTTTTCACGTTCTATTTTTTTATCTTTTGAAAGATGTGTCAAAATAATCTCAAAGTCTGCTAGAAGGGTGCAAGAGCAAGAAAACAAGAGGATTACATTTTGTGTCAAGATTGATAACGTCAAAATTTTTTAAAATATTCTCAATTTCATTTCCTTAATCAAACGACCATTTTATAAGGAATCACATTCGATAGATGGAGAACTCGAACCTCCTCATAGTGAATGTTGGGTCATTTAATAAAATAGTGTAACATCGGGAAAGTGCTGCAAGATAGCGTCTTTATGATTAATATAAAGAATCTCGACGTTTGATATCTTCTCAATAATTAAACAGATTAGAAATTTAGCATTAAAGTTCAAATCAGAAGAAAGCAATTTTTTTCTAAACGAAAACATCTTTGTTGCCTGTCTTAGCGTGCAAAAGGAAATTTCCTGAAATATTATTTAATCCAGATTATTACAATTTATTTTTAAAACAGGGTAACCAAAAAAGGTTTCCTTCTTATGACATTTCAATGCACTTTTACAAAAAATAGCTAAATGTCCTTCTTATTCCCGCACCTTAGTGGAAATTCACTCTGAAGTCCCAGTGACCAATTGTCGTCAGTGAAAGATAGCATCTCTCATGCTAAAAGAAAAGGTTGTCGTTTAATAGCTGTGACGCAGAACAACACATTGCAGTTTTATAAACCGTTTCTCTTCAAGTACATTATCCTACGCGAAGCCTCAGAATTGTAACTCCTCGATGAACTACATTTTTATCTATTTGTAAAAATTTTAAATTATACTATTAGGGAATTTCGGTTACTTGACAATCTCACTTAGCTCACATTTTCTCTTTCCTTGATAGCATACCGGCGCTCTTGGCATTTTATTCAATCAAAACATTTTTACTTAGTTAGAAACTTTCCTCATTTGCTCTTTCAGCTGCAACGGAAATGTCTAAAATTTATTTTAACTTTTAAAAACTGTGCTATTCAACGAAATAAGGAGAATCACATATGAAAACAATTTATAAAAAAGTATCTTATGTAGATAACAAAAGGAATTAATTTTCTATCCAACAATAACAATTTTATATAGTTCGTATCATAAAGAAATTGTTAAATAATGCCAATTAGTTTAAATGTATCGATGTGAGTTCAAAACTGAAGATTTATTGAATTAGAATTAATACTGAAGTATTTTTTTCAGAAGAACATAATGCTGTTTTTCTACGTTCCTTTCTTAGACGCTTCTTAAGAACTCGATTAGACATAGAAATGATTTTAAATTTTTCTTAGAAATTGAATAAAGTAACCGCAGCTACAATTCCAAAATTTCATTGGAAGCATATTAAAATGCATGTATGCTTGTTCTTGGCAGAGTAGCAGAGCTAACCTTAAACGAAGAAAAAGTCACAAATGTTCTTTTTAATGCAAAGTTAAGAAAAAGCAATATTTAACATCAAAGTTAATTTTCAAAATTAAGGAAAATTCGTGCAATTGAAAGAGTTTCATAGAAAATTATATTCACAAATTATGCTCCTCTACTCAACATTCTATTAATTTAATCTTAAATACAAAATATTTTTTGCGATTGTCAAAAATGACCAATGCCAAAGATATTTAAAAGCAAATCATTTAGCTGTTGAAATTGACTAAGTGCAGAAAACTTCAGACATGTTTTACAAATATTCTTTATTGCAATATTAATTTATAATTAAGAATCCCATCTAATAGAAGCCAAAGTTAAGATTTGTATTAAGAAAGTCTCGATAATGAGAGAGTAATATGCAGCAGTAAAATGTTGAACCGATGAAACAAAACGTTTCTTAGACTTAAATGATGATATTTGAATTTCGTGATTAATTAAATAATGTCTTCAAAGAATCAATAACTAAGAAAATGTATTCAAAAAATGTTTTAAAATTTGAAATTAACGGCACAATTACGTTAATAATTTGTCAAGAACAGCTACATTTTCAGCCATAAAATGCTAGGAAGTCTCTATTACATACAGAACGAATGTTTCATTAATAGAGGAAAAATTAATTTGATAAGCTTTACTTTACTTTCTAAGTTACAGTTTATTATAACAAATTGCAAAGCCTTCTTTAATTGGGACTTCAATATTATACTGCTATTCAAGGTGAAAATCTAAATTGTGGTTATTTTTTTGAATAGAGAGTAATTCATGAATGTCTTAAAACCTCAAACAATATTTATAACATTTAAAATGAGAAAAAATCAATGGCATATTTGCATATTGAAAATATTAGACATGAAATTTATTCACAAATTCCATTTTCCGATGAAAATACGAAGGGGATTTTACACTCCCATCCTTTTGGTAATATATATGATACTTAAAAATCAAATTAAAAAAATTTTAATCTAAAGATTAAAAATAAAGCGAACACATACAGGATGTCTCATACAGGATGTATACATACAGGATGTCTCAAAAACCCTTAACCAAGGCTTGTACTCGTTAAATATTGAACATGAATCTATACCGTAAATTTGCATAAAATTGCTTAAATTTATTTGCATGCTGAAAAGTTTCAGAAAAAAAGGTACAAAATGTTATGAAATCAATTAAAAATTTCAAGGGATTAAACTTAAAAAAATAAAATGAATAAAAATTTTATACACTCCCTGTAAAGAAAACAACAACAAAAAAAACATCTACAAGTAAAATGTGTCTCATTGACTAATAAGGTCATTTACAAAATTTCAGCATTTTATCATAAAAAGTATCAAAGATGTGAAACTCCATAAATGCTGACATGAAACACTTTTTAATACCCGAATATGAGTTCTCGAAGAGGAAAAATCATGTCAGACGTTCCTGTTTTAGGAGACGTACACAAATTAACAAAGAAAGTAATGATTGAATAATAAAAAAGTAATGATTGGTTCAAAATTATTAAATATTTTTAGAAATAATAACTTAAAGGAAAGATTACATAACTTATTCAAAATGTTTTCCATACACACCTATACAAAGCTGCATTCTTCTGATTTTATCAATGGCAGAGCCTGACTAAGGGGCATACGGGGTAATTGCCCCAGCACCTTTGCAGCACAGCCCCCCAAATGGAATTGAAGATATATTTTAATTTTCCTTCTTTAATGAACCTCTTCTAACATAGCTTTTCAAAAAACAAAAACAAAAAAGACAGAGGGGGCCCCCAATTTTTTTCCCTTTGCCCCAGTTATGTTATGTCGAGCCATGAGAACATAAATAAAATAATATAATGATGCATCTGTTGATGGGACGTACAAAGCAGAGGCATATATTTACATATGCAAACATTTCGTAAGTTCATTGTCATTTTTAATATATATATATATTGTCGCGAAGACTCAATTAAAGATATCGATAGTTAGAAACAATTGCGTTTATTAGCACCAAGCAACCTGCTGGAGAACAGAATGAAGAACTCAGATTTTATACATCTAGAGAACATTCGAGAATCCTCTCTTTCTAATGATAAAGAATGTTCTAGAATCATCTCGATTTTAGAGAAATAAGATCAATTTTAAATTAAAATTCCAGTCTTCGGATAAAATGCGCTACCCGGGAATTGAACCAGGGACCAAAGGAACTGCAGTCTAATGCTCTGCCAATCGAGACATGGGGAATCATAACAGGATTTCTTTTTGCGGCATTGCTTCCTCTAATAAAAAGGATAGCGTCCCGCTGTCATTCAGTTTCTTTTTTTCTTTATGGAGCGTGACATAGGTCCTTTGTAATCGCCAACTGTATTTATGTTCTGTACCGTTGAAACGATATCCTGGCTTGTTTTGTCTTCCACCTCAATCTGCTTAGTTGGAGCATGATATGGTTTCATACGAGAGGCATGGACAACATCTTTCGATTTTCTTCTTCGGGAGGCAGGGTCAAAATCTTTAACCTCATAGGTCACATTTGATAGACGGCGTAACACCTGATATGATCCAAAATATGTTCATAAAAGCTTCTCTGAAAGGCCAATTTTTCGTACGGGAGTATAGATCCATAAAAGATCTGCAGGAGCATAAGATACCATTCGGTGTTTGAAGTAGTAGAGTCGACGGCCTGCATCTTGAGCTCTCAAAGTAAGCACTCGGGCTAGTTGTCTTGATTCTTCAGCTTTGGCAATTATTTTGCCTATGTAATCATTATCCACAGCATCAGGACAGAATGGTAACAAAGTGCTCATCGTCGTTTCGGCTTCACGGCCATGGAGCAAAAAGAAAGGTGTAAATCCTGTCGTATCTTGCTCAGCGGTATTATAAGAAAACGTTACGTATGGTAAAATTTCGTCCCACTTTTTCTGCTCCACATCAAAATACATGGACAACATATCGGCCAATGTTTTGTTAAAGCGTTCTGTCAGTACATTTGTTTGGGGGTGGTACGCCGTTGTAATATGATGATCTACATTACACATGTTGACGAGAGCTGAGACAAGTCTGGATTGAAATACTGTTCCACGATCTGTGATAATTTTTCTTGGAGCTCCTTGTCTCAAAATAATTTCTTCCAACAAAAAATTTGCTACTTCTTCAGCCTCAGCGGTAGGCAAAGCTTTCGTGATGGCATATCGGGTCAGATTATTCGTACAGACTCTGATCCATTTATTTCCCCGGGTAGATTTTGGAAATCTCCCGAGGAGATCGATTCCAATGCATTGGAAAGGTGCAATAGCCGGAGGAATGGGGATTAATCCATCCCTCAACGACCACCCCATTCCTCCACCCCGGAGGAATGGGGTGGTCGTTGAGGGATGGATTTTCTTCTTTGACACTCTCGACAATGCATGACTTATCGGACAACTTTGCGATACATCTCTGGCCAGTAAAATCTTTTGCGGATTCTGTCATACATTTTTAAGAAGCCAAGATGTCCTGCGGTGGGTTCGTCGTGAAAATGTCTAAGTATGTCCGCTTGCAGATGTTTAGGATTGACTGGTAACCACATCTTGCCATCTGGATCAAAATTCTTTCTGTAGAGGACCCCATTAATTACTTCAAATGCCTTGTTGTCGGCGGCGAGGATATTATTCGAAAGGTTCATTCTGGCGATATAGGGATTTTTCTTTTGTTCGCTTGCAAGATTCATCTTCGTAATGGTAGCTAGATTTTTCTCTGATGTCTGAATTTCATCGTCCACAGGATTTCTTGAGAGAGTGTCGGCATCTCTATGCTTCTTAACAGTTTTGCATTTTACTGAAAAATCATATTCTTGAAGACGGAGAGCCCATCTTGCCAATCTCCCAGAAGGATCCTTCAAGCCCACGAACCAGCACAAGGAATGATGATCAGTTATGATGGTAAAATGCTTTCCGAATAGATACGGCGGAAATTTGTTGATGCCCATACGATCGCAAGGCATTCCCACTCTGTAGTGGAGTAGTTTTTTTCCGCTTTTGTTAGAGTTCTGGAGGTGTATGCTAAAACCTTTTCTACGTTATTTTGAATTTGGATTAGAACAGCTCCAATGCCATATCCACTGGCGTCTGTATGAATTTTGGTTGGGGCATTTTCGTCGTCTATTCCAAATACTGGCTCAGAGGTAAGAGCTTTCTTCATATTCTCAAAAGCTTCTATCTCGTCCGTCCTCCAATGAAGCTTTGTAACACCTTTTAGCAGCAACCGCAAGGGTTCAGCTAGATAACAAAAACCCTTAATGAATCTTCGGAAGTATGAGAGAAGTCCAAGAAAGCTTCTTACATCATGTATATTCTTCGGAGTAGGAAACCTGCTTAAGGTTTTTACTTTGGTTTTACTTACGGTTTTTTTATTTTTTGGGCGGCAAAAAGACACTTCTTTGGATTAAGGACCAGACCAGCTTCCAGAACGCATTTCATAACGAGACTCAGTCGGCTAAGATGGTCTTCAAACGTTTCTGAAAACACTATTATGTCATCTAGATAACAAAGACACGTCGACCAATTGAGATGGCGTAGCAAATTGTCCATCATCCTCTCAAAAGTCACCGGTGCATTACAGAGTCCAAATGGCATAACTTTAAACTCATCTATTCCTTCGGGAGTAATAAATGCTGTCTTCTCACGATCCGCTTCATCTACTTCTATCTGCCAGTAACCAGAGCGGAGGTCCATAGAAGAAAGCACCCTTCAGGCAGACTAGCGTATCATCAATACGCGGCAGAGGATAGACATTTTTTTTGGTAACCTTATTGATCTTGTGATAATCTAAGCAAAAACGCCAGCTTCTGTCTTTCTTTCTTACAAGCACAACGGGTGATGACCAGGGACTTTCGGACGGCTGAATAATGCCTTCATCAAGCATTTTATTGACTTCTTCTCGAATAATGCGTCTTTCCGTAGATGAGACTAGGCAAGCTCGTTGATTGATTTGAGACTGATCACCAGTATGAATCCTGTGTTTCAAATTCGTCCTTGTGTCTATTGATTTGTCAGTCTTCTTAAAAATTTCAGAAAATGTTCGAAGTAGTTCGGCTAGTTGTGTTTTTTTCTCGTTACTTAAATCAGGAGATATCATCGGAATATAATACTTCAAGGAATATGATGTCTCTTGCGACGTATCGGTACCATATGATTTGTCGGAAATCACACGTAAATGTTTTTCATCCAGGAGTTCGACTAAGCCTATTAACATTCCCTTAGGTATGACTCGGTGTCCCGACTGAAGGTTAGCAACCCAGATCTGACTTCGTCCATTATTGTATGAGGATATCATGGGTGGAACAGCAATATGGCGCTCGAAGAGTAACTGCTTATTGCCATCTATGACCACATTTATGCATGTCCGGACTGGGTTTCTTGTTGCTGCTATTTTAGTTAAAGAACGAGGTTTAAGTGTGTAGTCCTTTGTGGCATACAGCTTCCATGCGTCCAATGCGGTGGAATCTTGGGGAGCATCTTCCAGAAATAATTCACTCTGCCCGCAGTCTATCACGGTTTGGGAAGCTGCTAAAAAGTCCCATCTAAGGATTGTGTCATGAGTACAATGCGTCAAAACAATAAATTCAAACCGCAGCTCCTGGCTATTGATACAGACGCGCAAAGCGCATTTTCCTATTGGTAGAACAAAATTTCCATAGGCGACTTTCCGCGTAATGTTTTTGGCTTCTGAGAACAGTACCTTCTTCAAGAACCGACAATATTTATCAGAGATTACGGAAAATGAAGCTCCAGAATCCACGAGAGCACGAATTAGCTTAGTATCCATTATTACGCCTAGTTGATTACCAGTCATCTTTGCGGCCGACGGTGGATTTTCATAACATGCGGCCTCACCTCCTTTGAAGGTCGCCCAGTTTAGTTTTCCTCGTTCCTGTTTCTTGAGGATCGACTTGGTAAACGGTACGGCGACGGTGATCTGAAACGGCGTGTTGGGGATCGACCTCTAGTCGGACTAGGTGTAGAATGTCTAATGAAGTTTAGTCGGTGTGTTTCTTCTTCAGGGTCAATTTCATTCAAGTTTTGTCGTCGATTGCGATATTTGTCGAAAATGGCTGTCCTCTCTCTCTGCAGTAGCGTACTACATGTCCGGGACGTCCACAGGGGGAAACAAACTGGGCTATTGTAAGTCGTACGCCAAAGATCAGTTTTTCTGGGCTGCATTGGTAATATTTGAGCGGTTACTCTTGATCTCCTAGTTACAGTGGCATATGTTGGTCGTCGTTGGATTTCGCCAGGTTTTACGGAAACTGGTGCTATGACTTTTTGAACTTCGTGTTGAACCCTTTCTTCAAGTGATGGGGCTTGGGAGTAGGAGTCCAAATATGCAATATGTTACTGTTTTTTGGTTAATTACTCGTTGGACTTCCTCTTGTACGATTCGTCTAATGAGGGACACCAAATCGGACCGTCTTCAATGGCTGCTACCGGTACGACGTTTGGAAGCCACTCAAACTTTCTTCGTCCAATCCTCTTCTGTTCCATATCCTCGATATAGTTACACAATTTAATGAAATCAGCTGTAGCGCTTATTTCCGTCGTCAGTAGAGTCTGATAAATGTCTTCCGCAATACCTTTAATTAAGTGTGACACTTTTTTATCATCAGACATCGATGGATTTACTTCTCGGCAGAGACCTAAGTCACTCTGTATATATGACTGCGTACTTTCTCCCGAACGCTGAGCTCTGTATTTCAGTTGTTTCTGCATCTTTCTGGTATATTTTTTTCGATAACCAAAAAGTGCATTTAGTCGGGTTTAAAAAAATTCCCAAGAGGTCAAACTGTCCTCGTTGTTGATGTACCACTTTTTTGCAGTACCGTCGGGGAAGAAATACACATTTGCGAGGCACATCATGTCGTCCCATTTGTTAAATTTAGCCACTCGATCGTATTCTGTAAGCCATTTCAAAGGATCGAAGGCTGTCTCTATTATCCCCGTTTGTAAAGATTGTTACCCGGCGCCTCCACCAAATTTGTCGCGAAGACTCAATTAAAGACACGGATGGTTAGAAACAATTGCGTTTATTAGCACCAAGCAACTCGCTGGAGAACAGAATGAAGAACTAAGAAGAACTTAGCTTTTATACATCTGAAGAACATTCGAGAATCATCTCGTTCGAATGGTAAAGAATGTTCTAGAATCATCTCGATTTTAGAGAAATAATAAGATCAATTTTAAATTAAAATTCCTGTCTTTGGATAAAATGCGCTGGCCGGGAATCGAACCAGACGGGGTAGACCAAAGGAGTTGCAATCTAGAGCTCTGTCATTCGAGCCATGGGGAATCATGACAGTCTTTCTATTTGCTGCAATATATATACTGTACGAATTAATTGTGACAAACATGTTTTTTTTTACAAAAAATTTCCCTTTCTCAGGGATTTTCTGCCTGCTTCTTGCTGCTTTTATAATTTCATTTTCTAGCATCGTACGACTGCCATTGACTAGTCTAAACCAGTTTGACTACGTGATCAAGACAGGTCGAAATTTTTTCCCCTTCAGTTCTTGTAAAAAGTGGCCAATTTTGTAAATGCTTTCCTTCTCATGTGTATTTTTTAAAAATGGATATCACTAACAGGAAAAGGAATAGAATTATTACACTTAGATAGCCTATTTCTATGACTGAGAGGAATATTGCTGCAGCAGTTGGAGTTGGAAATTTCAATGTTTTTAGGATTATTAATCTGCAAAATAATTTTGGAACAGTGTCTCTAAAATGAAAGAGTAAACGCAACAGAAGATCACACCTCGAACAAACAAATGTCTTGAGCGAAACAATATAATGTATCCTTACAAAACATACTGGAGATCTTTAGAGAGATTATTAGCTACAAGTGTGAGCGTGGATTTATCGACAGTTCGACGAAGGCTTATTGAAATTGGGAGATTTGCAAGAAAATCAATAAAACAATAGTTGTTAACGCATGCAAAGAAGAAAAAAAACACGTTTGAGTTTTACCTGGAAATATCAGTTCTGGAGTGCAAAAGATTGGAAGAAGTTTGTGTTCAGCAACGAAACTCACTTTATTGTTCAAGGGTTTTGACCAAGATTTGAAAGGTGAAGTGGTGGAGAGTCCACCAGGGAAGAACATTTTATTCAAACAGTTAAGCACCCTCAGGAACAGATGTTTTGAGGTTATTTTATTTCTGGATGGCCTGACAGCTTAGTACTAGTTGAAGGAATGATGATCTCTAAACAATACTCTTCTATAATAGATGGTAAAATTGTGCCTATGATGTAAATGTTCGCTTAGTATCTTTCAACAAGATTTGCTCCATGCCATACTTCTAAGCTAACAACGATTTTTTTTTTCAAAAACAGAAAATAATGGTTTTAAATTGGCCTGGTAATTCTTATGATGTAAATCCCATTGAAAATTTGTGAAACATTGTAAAGAGACATGTGAATAAAATGGATTGCTCAACAAAGAGAACAATGACTGAGAGTGCTACAAAAGTTTGATTTCGTGAGGACGAGATCAAAAATTTATGTTCTTAAGTGGAGTCCATATCAAACCATGTATAGGATTTCATTCAAGCTAACAAAGGAGTTGAACAACATTTGTGGAAATTTTTGTATTTGTCCCAATTAATTTACAGAGTATTGTATGCATGTGATGTATGTACAGTGACAATACTTTGTACCATTCCCTTTTCCCTCACATTGTTAAAGGCACTCTGACCAGATGTAACGTCTCCCGTTTTCTCACACATACTTAAATGCATACGGGGTGACAGATATGGATCCTTTTCACTAGGAGAATCATTTCCCCTTTTCTTTTGTTACTATCCAAGCCTGAGAGGATATATGTATGTTTTTAAATAGATCCATCATGTCTTCAAGGGAGAGGACAGTCAAAACTTGCAGATGTTAAACGTTTTTCTTCTTATTGCAGATAATCTTAAAGTGATCGAGAATCCATCAATCTCCAGCAAACACTGTCATTAATTGCCAAACCTTAGTGCACTTCATCCAGCGTTAACTACAAATCCATTGTAATTAACATATGCTCAAGAGGCAGTTGGACATAAAGATGGTTCCCTAATGAGATATCCCTCGTTTGGGGTTTAGACCATTGAGGAAGAATTGCTGAGCAGCTATTGGGTGATAGGGAACTCAAGTTCACCAATAAGAAAACCGGAGGCGGATATCTGAGGAAAATGAAATGTGGAAATAGGGAGGACTAAAAGGTTTTCGAATTATAATTCTGAGGGATTTCGGCGTGCTGAAAGGTTGTTCCTGAATTTTTTGAGAAGCCCTGTGTGATTTGGGCTTCTTTGTTTTTGCTCACCTAGTAAAGATCTGTGGATTTCTGGAGCGGCTTCGAAGTAACCATTTAGAGCTAATAGCTGTTAGCGGTTTTCTCGTGACTTTTCTCCCATACGATCGAGAAAGTATTGCTTGATTAAACTGTTATTTGATTTTGTGGAAATAATATTAATTTGCACGAGAATACATTGTTCTTTGTAAATATATAAGGTTGGAAAAAATAATTTTGTTGCTCTACTTTCTTATTATATCGTTCTTGATAAAAATATTACAGTATAATATACTGTAGACATTAGTTATAAATAATGTGTGATGATACAAAGTATTGTTAAAATTAAATAATTATTATCTGATATGTAAGTATTTAATATATTATTACTTAAAATGAAAGCTTTTGTTCTCTACGTCCGACATAGGAGTACAAATGAAGTGCCATTTATTGACAGTTTCTTTTTCATTAAATGGTCTTCGTAGTTTGGCTTTTTCATAAAACGAAAATTAATTTTTAATCTAGAAATAGTGTATTTTAGTTTATTTTGATTCAGTTCAACTTTTGAGGGTCATTATAAAACTTTGTCTATTTTCTTTACATTTATGAGTTAAAATCTTCTACTGGTAATTAGGAAGGTCCATTTTTATGCTGAAATGGAATGGAAAGAAATTATAGCTACGCCCATGAATTTACCTTTTTTGTTTTGTCCGTTCAGTTTGTGTGTTATCTGACCTTTTTTTCATATAAATAAATATTATTCTTTAAATATATAAATAAATCCTGTAAAGATCTACACTAAAAACTTCAGTTTTAATATACATCTAAATAGAAAAAATAACTAATTATCAAATAACTAAAATATAGAGTGCCCTTTATTAGATTTTCAATTCATTTTATTGCTTCAGGTGTACTGCCAATGCTGTTAGTCAGCGTACTGAAACATTGAGGGCTATAATAAGGAGATTATAAAATTAACTCCTAAGCTGGATGGAAATGCTTCTTTATTATTAAAATTAGTTTTGAATAGTGTAATTTTTTCTGTTTCTCATTTTGTTTCAAAAAAGTAAGATATATCAAAACTAATATACAATAACAAAGTAAAATGCTGAAAAAAAAGCCTTGTTTAGAAGAAAAACGTGAGAATTGTGAAATGAGGGAGGGGGTGGTGGACAAATAAACAAACAAATGAAAAGACCATCGCATATATTCTATACAAACGATGTGAATGCGAAGTATGCAAATATGTTAGGAATGCAGTGTGAATTAGTTATTAATCAATAACAAATACGCTGTTTTTGCTTCTAATGGCTCCTGACAGGGACAACTTCGCTGATACAGTCAGTGATTTTAAGATGAGAGTATGTCTTTTGTTTTAAGTAGCGCCAACTAGGGCCAAGAAATACGTCTTAACTATTCAAGCATCTCATTCGGTTGCACAGCCCCTTTTGACAGGTGGGCATATTCACACATCTCACAGTTAGAACAACAATCATGCCCAAACCAGGACTCGAATCCAGCATGCTCATATCACAGGGAAAGATAAGCCACACCTGTGCCAGGACGCCGGAAATAACAAGTACAAATGCAAAAAGTGGAAAAACGCAAACAAAACGCTTTGATTGGATCTCGCAGGGGATGAAATTTTAAAAAATCGCATCAAAATAACCTTTTTTATTATTTATTATTATTATTATTTTGCTACAGTATACACAAATAAAGCAAAAAGACGTTTCTTTCAATCTAAACGCTAAAATAGACCAAAGTTAATGGGATTCAAAAGTCGATTTTTTTAAAAAAAATTGTACATCAGTAAAAGAAAGATAAAGTTATACAATAGCCAAAGGACATTTCTCATTGTTTGATGACTGGAAAGTACGTTCATCGGAGGTTTACATAATATCAAGTTTCAAAATTTGGCGTTTGTTTGTATGTGTGACTCTATTGTCCTGTTGAATTGTTGAATTTACATTGCAGGGATTTTAATTGCCTAATTTTTTGAGTTGGTAATTCAAAACGGGTTTCATCCAAATGTATCGCAGGATTACGAGGGGGGGCAGAAGTTGTCATTTTAACACATATTTTTCGTTTTTAAACAAAATATGTTAGCCCCTAAGAAAATTTTAAATTAAAATTAGTATTAACGATTTATAAAATACGTACATAATGAAATAAAAACTTAATTAGATCAGGACTAAATTTTAAAAAAAGTGAAAATTTTATTTTTTATATTTGGAGCAAAACTTTTTGGAATTCCTATTAGAAAAATGCTATATATAAAGGGAAAAAAGTAAAATTTTTAAGACAATATCTACATATTTTTTAAAATTCAATTTCATTGAAATAAAAAAAAGGCCGCAGAAAAGGGCTTTTAAGCACTTTTTCAATCAATCGGGATGTTTAAACAGAAAAAAATTCTGAAGGCGTACAATCTCAAGTGGTTTTTCAACAGTCAATTTTCAATATACGTTTAAAATATAATTTTCAAAAGAAAAATGGCCTGACTTTGTGACGACCTATTCTCGAAAAACCTGAAAAAACAGTGTTCGAGAGTGTAATGTTAATCGAAACGAATTCAGGTTTCAGAACTGAAACAAAATACTCATTGCTAATTCAATATTTTTTTCCCTTCTTGAAAATCAAGTATTGTTGCACCATTTTAAATTAAAAAAAAATTCTTTGAATAAAAGTTGTTGTTTTGATAACCAAATTTGTTCTGATAGAAAAGTACAAGCATTTTTCGATGACTATCCCCCCCCAACCAAGTAAAATTCTTCAAAATCAATGTACATATTAATTTCAAAATTTTACCAATTATTCCCTATTTTATACACATACTTAAGAACAATTCCAATTTTTCAAACTTTGAAAAAAGAAGGAAAAAAATTCTTAAATTACATTGTTTAATTTTTTTACTCATTTTACAGTTCTTTTTAATAGCTGCAATCTCTTAGTTTAATGTTTTTCTCCCAGGTAAAAAAATTTTTTGAACAGATATTAAAACTTCCACCTTCCCTCATCCTTTTATTCGGAAGCGTATCTTGGTGAAAATTTTAAATAATGAACTCAACGTAAAACAATCAAATTTCGTAAGCTGTCCCGCTGAATATTGGAGTGCGACTAGACAATAATACAATTATGTCAATATCTTTCGAATATGTATTTCTTAGTTTATATGTTAATTAAAATTCACGCATTGAAGTTGAGATTATTATTTCTTGAGTGCTTGATTTCCTTAAAGCCGAATTTTTGTATATTTTATTATTTTATTTCCAAAAGTGGTGATTATAAAATTATTTTATAAGAGGTAAATTTGATTTGTAGCAGCATTAATATGATTGCATCTTCTATTCTTCTTATAAGTTAATTTATGAAAGTTATATTAGTAGTTTAGTTTAATTATATTAGCAGTTTTTGCGACTAATAATTTTATAGAAAATATTAGAATTTCAGAAAAATTTATAGACTAATTTTAATTTCATTATTTTTTTTGTCTAAATACTAATTTTTTTAATTATGTCTTCATCCAAATATTAAGTCTGAAAAAATTACAAAGTTTTAAGATTTACTATTTTGGATTAATTTTAATTTATCTAGGTAAAGAATATTTATGATGGAATGGAACTCGTTAAATTGAAATTTAAAGAGGTCATCAATATGTCGCAGTGTGGAATGAAATTTTTTCGAAGAAGTGCAGGAATATATTGATTAGTGCAAACTCGTAACTGGTTTGAGAATATACCCGATTTTGAAGATTTTGCTTTTTATTTACATATTTGTTTACAAACATATATATGAATGTTAATAAAAATTTGTATTTGTATTTGTATTAAAGAGTTTTTGGAGGAGACTAGTTACCTCTGATTAATAATTTTATTCTTGTTTATTTTTATCAGTTTGTTTTTATCGCAATGTTTATTTTTTATCACTTTGTTTATTTTTAGAATGTTTATTTTTTATCAGTTTCATTAATGAAAAACGCATCAAGATAATTTTAAATGCAATAAACAAAACAACATGATTAAATTTTGTGGAATTAAAAACAATTCAATATGAAATCTAAATTGAGACAGTATAATTTGTATGATATAATCAATTATTAAAATTTCACCAAATTAATTCAATTTTGAGAAATATAGCAATTGGTGATACAACTCTTGATGCTTATGGTTTCTTCTTTGTTTTTTATTTTTAATATTCAATCAACTTTTTCTTTAAAAAATAATTCGTGTACACAAAGATCGTTTCCATAATTACACTTAATAACAAAAAAAAAAAAAAAACCTTTTGAATTGAAATATTTTAAACTTATGTTAAAAATTCTTTTTTTCGTCTATTTTTTTATGCTTTTTTTTCGCGTTGCAGAATTTTATTTTCACTTCCGCTGTCTTGAATCGAGGAATCATTATTTATACACTCTATAACAACAACAACAAATTGACGCACCAAGAAGGAGTTGTCCGATTGAGGCGAAAATTGGTGGATAGGAAGACAATGTACAGAATCATAAATGATTGAAATCTCAAAGCAATTGAATAATTTATTTCAGAGTTAAAAAAACAAGTTCAATAAGGAATTGACCCACCTCTAGTCCGGATACCAGCTGCCACACCGCGTGACATAGACCGATAAAGTGTCCGGATGATCTCCTGCGGTATTTCTTGCCAAATTCGCTCCAATTGTCCAATGAGGTCATCAACATTCCGTAGCAAATGCAATCGTTTTCCCATCATATCCCAGACATGCTCGATGGGAGAGAGATCTGGCAGACCAAGGAAGTATTTGAAAGCTGCAGATAGTTCATAGCAACACATGCCGTATGTGGTGGGGCCCTCTCCTGCTAAAAATCCAACCGAGGGTACTGCAAAAGTAACGGTAGCAAAACAGGTCTTAGGATGTCGTTTACGTACCGCTGTGCAGGAACTGTACCTCTAATGACGACCAAAGGGGCCCGGAAATCAATGAAAATGGCACCCCAGACCATAATGTCTTGTTGAGGGCCGGTGTGTCGTGCAATAGTAAAAGAAAGATCCCCCCTCTACCCAGGTTGTCTCCAAACACGCCTTCGATAATCGCCAGGAAACTGTTGGAAGCGGGATTCCTCGCTAAAGACTATACGTCCCCAGTCGGCCTCATTCCAACCTCATCGAGCCATGCACCGCTGTAATCTGGCTCGGCAGAGTGCAGGCTTGAATGGCAAAGGTCGGCGAGAGCTTAAATTTCGCTGCCTCAACCGTCTGTGAATGGTCATGGTGGACGCTGGTGTTTGGGTTGAACGTCTCATGGTTGATAGAGATGAAGAAGGCGACAGGTGATCGACAATCACTCTGTCCTCACGATCTGTTGTGACCTTAGGTTGACCGCTACTATCCTGACGCTGAACTCTGCTATTTTCCACCCATCCTTGCCAGAATCGTCACATCGCTTAGTATCAAATGACGAGCGATTCTCTAATTTGTCCAACCAGCCTCTTTAAATCCAGTAATACGATCTCTGTCAAATTCTGACAGTTGCTCGTAATGAGCACGGACCCTGCTGTGAGGCATTTTTTAAGTTGTTGAAAGGTAATCTTAATCGCAATCAAACTGAAAGTTTTAACAACCGTTGAAGAACTGCTCCTTATATATATCTGCTGGATACGCAGCTCCGATGTGCTGAAGATCAAACTATTCATTCATTAGACACCAAAATTCAATCATTTGCATATCTATTGAAAACACTCATGCATACGAAATTTCAAAGCAATCGGAATATTACCTTTTGTTGCATCGATTTTTTTGTTATAGAGTGTACAAGGTTTACTTGATGAAAGCTATTTTTGAAATTTAATCTCTTGAGAAAGAATAGTGCTACAGTGCAATATTACTACAGCGCTTAAAAAGAGTTTTTAATTGCCAAATTTGGGTTAATAAAATCAGACAATAAATTCAATTAAAAAAAATTTAATATTTTTTAATTAACAGAGCGTTTTAGAAAAACAACCGCTTAAAAATTATTTTGATTGCAATTTTAGAATATAAAAATGTATAAAAAGCTACTCCAGAATTTCAATCTAAATAATCAAAATTTTAAATTTTGTAGTATGCTATAAAATAAAAGATAACCTCTTTCAATACAAAATAATATTGCATGAATTTTGCAAATCTAAGAAGTGAAATCGGTAAATTTCGTAAAAGGTAGGGCAATATAATATAATATAATGAACAATATAATATATAATATAATGAACTTTTCAATTTTGGGAGAATGTAAATTTCTTTATCGTTATTTAGCAGCTCAGCTATGCCCAGTTCATTACTTGAAGTTTTTACGCAGAGCTCTCAAAGATATTAGAACATTTAAAACTCATTTTTTTCAGATATTTATTGCAAAACATACTTTGAATTTTATTTTATGCTTTTGTAACTTTATCAAAGTTGAGTTTAGAGAAAAGGATCTTTTATTGGATGCCTTTGTTCAAAATTCAAAAAAAAAAAAAAAAAAATCGTTGAATATATCATTTTTTTCTGTCGTATAGACAGTCAATTTGCAAGATTTTTAAAATCATCTATATCAAAATTAACAGATTATTGGAAACATTATGAAATTGAAAATCCAATTAAAAATCAAAGTAAGTCGTTATTTCAAAACTCAGACAATTTCAAATTTTTGTAGCGAATTTAAATAAGAAGGGGATTTCTTTTCTCAAAGCTAAATGAATTTAAGAACATTTTTAAGAAAATGAATGGTAGTACAGTCCTCATGAAAACATAGCTTTATTCTTCATTTTCCGAATTTGGCAGAAATTTCTATTCAGCAACTTTCAAAATCTATAATTAAAAAGCAAAAAAAAAAAAAAAAATTAAGATACGAAAGCGTTCCGGTCTTTCTAAAAACGATTTTATTATTTGGGCAAGATTTTATTTTAGTTGCGCAATTTTTACATGATATTTCAGTGGGAGACTGGATTTTTTGTGTTTCATAAAGAATCTGAAAAGTATGAGAAATCCTAATGCCCTAGTGGAATTGAAAATTATAGATGGATAAGTATATATAGCTTTATATACATAATATATATCATTATGTATATAGTATATTAAAAGATCATTGTAGATAATTATATTTTACTTACAATTCAAAAGCATAGTTTATGTAATTTAAAACTCTTGCACAAGTAATTTTTTCAAAATATTCTTATTTTTCTAAAAGAGCTATAAGTCACAAAAGTGCTTAGTTTTTATTTATTTTTACAAGAAAGTCAATATTTGATAATATTTCTGTTTATTAGTTTTGAAAATCAGAATTTAGTTGATACAATTAAATGTAATAAAACTATAAATGACGAATTTCTCGTGACAAAATTCCTCAGACTTAGGGATAATATTTTATCAATGTAAAGAGAGCCTGCGGCAAGAATTATTTACTTCTATATAAATGAGAATAGACCCCAAATAAGCGAATGAGCATAAATACGATAAAGGAAAATTAAGAAGATTTTGCGCAAAGCCAATATATTAATCAAGAAAGAAAAATTGATAACTCGAAATTGGATAAGTTAAAACATTTTTTTATACGAATGTCTAAAAATTACAATTTTGTGTAAGAAAATTAATTGGTATATCTTTTAAAAAATTAACAATTTTAGCACTTTTAACAATAAAAGTACATTAATTAAAATTCAATCAATCAACAAGGTGAATTCTTACAGTAAAAATAACAAAATTTCAAGAAAGCTACAAGAAACACGAAGTTTTGAAAGTGAAGTAATTTTCACCTCTCATTTCTCTAATAAAATTAACAAAGTTAAAAAAAACTTTTATTTTCTCCTGTTCGGTATTTCATTACCTCATCTGAGTCCTTGTACCCCATGATACAAATCGGAAGTCAGATTGAAAGATCCCGTGTGCCTCCCTCCGACACGATAAATGCCTTCCTCACTGCAGCCGTTTCCAAAGATCGCCATCAGCAGTGACTAACGACTTGCACGGGCGAAGCATTTTATTCGATTGATGTCTCCAACCCGATGCTTCCTTTTCCTATCCACCCTACTCCGAACAAACATAGACTCCGAACTTAACGTAGCCGTGACAGTTATGCTATCTATCAGTTAAGGCAGTCGTTTTAGAGTCGATTGCGCATCGTGAAAACGACCTATACTTGCCTCTTTGCTCTTTTTGATCCTTCTGTCTTACGTTCACGTCTGATGATGAAGCTTCTGGTTTCTTTCCACATGGTACTATGATTCAAAACCTATTTTCCAGAGGTACCCATTAATTGTTAGGTCAAGAGCTAAAATTTATTTAGGCATCCATACATTCTTCAGAGCTTGGGACCTGCCTCTTATAGTGGCAACTGAAAGTCCGTCGAACCATTAAAATGCATAACATAGTTATTTTATATGCTATGGAGATCCAGTTTATTTTTTAACATGTTAAAGATTCGGCTCTCTTAAATGCTGAGCTCAGATTTGCAGATTCATAAAAATAATAAAAGTACTATTATCTCGTCTTGAAAAATGAGCTGAAAAGACAAACTTGCATTTATGCGGAATCAATTACGCAACATAATCAAGACCTTTTTGGGCGGTTTTTGAATTTTTGTATAATGATTGGATTCCTGGTTATTTATCAAATGCTACCGGAACTAAAACCTTCCTGAAGTATTTATTAATTGTTAGGGCTGAAACATAATATTTGTATTCTGTTCATTCATTGTCAGTGGTAAAATTCTGCCGTGGCTCTGAAAATCTGGAAATTGAAAATCATCTACTACAGTCTTTAAACAAATTCAGCTAATTTCATATTTATTCCATTTTAATTCCCTGAGCCAAAGATGAAGTCTCCTTAAGTGTCAAAAAAATTTGGTGAATAATAATAATGATAAAATTATTGTCTAATTATGCAAATTAATTTTCATTGCTTTCCTCAAAAATAGTGCATATGAAATGGAATTCGCAGAAAAAACAGACGTATAAGCAAAAGTATAGTTATCACACAAATTCGATCATTGAGAAGCAAATGATGTATATGTAATAGCCCGTCTTTTGATAAAATGCTATTAAAAACAAATTTTAAATACTCACTTTTATTAATGTATTAAAATATAGATAATATCTATTTTTCTGCTTTTTAGTGCTTAATTAATCGATAATTCATTCTTGTTTATCTTTAAAATCATTTTTCCCTTAAATTTACAAACAGATCTTGCCCCTAGTATGGAATTAAAATTTAGTTTTATTAACAGATTAACTCCTTATTAAGTTCCGAAAAAATAAAATAAATACAATTAAGAATATAAAAACCAAAATAATTTTAAATCTTTCGCATTCAAGTAAAAAACGAATAACAACATCCATTTGCTTTGAAATTTTTGCAACAGATATGAATGCCTTCGAAGTTTTTAAACTAAGCAATTTATATTTTAACACATTTAAAAATATTAGCTGTAAGAAAAAAAATAATAATTAACAATAAGGAAGCCTCTCTAAATATCACCATGACGTTAATTTCCTATTCATTTCACGATGATGCTTGAAATATGAAGAATTAATTAAACAAGAATAAATATTCACGCGCATTGAATGTGGCACCGAAATACAGAGTCAAGTCTAGACTAATTTTTAAAGTAGAACCATCTAATATTTTATCTTGTAGAAAAAGCAATAATCATATGTACTAAGGTCAATAATAAAATTTTAGATTTCATTCAGGGTTACAGATTTAATCACATAGGAAAGTTTGACTTCTGGTATTCTTTTCAACAATTGTTTTCAACGTTTACAATTTATACCAATATATAAAACAGTTGTTTTATTCCATAGATTTTCTTGAAAAGGTAACTAGACTTCACATTTTCAGTAGCCAAATACATATTCCAATGAAAGAGGAAATGTGTACTTGCGATGATTGACCGAAACTGTCGCGTATATAAAGGCAATATTTCTAATCAAGTGTAAAAAGTACACAAAAAACATTATTTTAAGCAAAATGAATTAATTCCACTTTGAGATTCATTTTGATATCTTAAACTCAAACAGCAGCCATCAAAGACATAACAATACCGCAACCATCTTTTATTTTCAAGATTTCATGAGCTACAAAAAAGAAGCAAGAAAAGAGAATAAACTAAAACAAATGATGTAAAAAAAATTAAGTCAATTCTTACTAAGGTCAACAAAGACAAATTTTATTTTAGTTACTTTTTATTAAGTAATTGCAGTTGTTTTTCCTTTCATGTTCCGCTTTACAACGGAAGCAGTAGTTTCTGAGGGTATTTACCCATAAGCAACCGAAAGCAGAAATCTGACTTCTAGCTCACACACGTCGCAAACCTCTTTTACGGGGCAGACCTCATTCGTGCTTTTTATCCATTTATCTACAGATCGTAATTTAGATCTGGAACAGAGAACGGTCACCACTGAACCAGTACCCCCAAAGATAATACTCCCGACATTGAGGACTTTGTAATCACGAGAGATTTAACGTCCACCACACATACACACTGTTATCTTCGGCTGGCGGGTTTGAAATCGCAGCCCAAGGGATATGAATCCACTGCCCTACCAACCATGTTATCCAGGCCCAATTATTACAATTACTATTAGTAATTGATCAAAAAATTATGTTAGCATTGAATTTTCAATGCCAATAGAGAATTCAACGCCAAATGATGCGGCCAAAATGAGTGAATTTCTACGCCAGTGGAGGTAACGCAATATGGATTAGAAATTTTAAATTTTCTTTATTCTGCATTATTTTAATTCGAAAATATTTCAAAATCAATCCGAAGAGTCGATTAATTAACAATTTAAATTTTAAATGCATCAAACATTAAGATAATAAACAGAATAGTTTGAAGTAATCGGCGGAAAAGATATTAAGCCTAATCTCATTGGCGTGGGAAAAGTTCGTTACTCATTTGGCGGCGAGAAAATGAAGATTTTATGAAGAAAGGAAGAAATCAATGAATTAATATGTGAAAAAACTGTAATGATATTAAATTTCATT
>JAOUZG010027617.1:9037723-9053999 GCA_026289955.1 Argiope argentata
TATATATATATACACCTAGAATACCTAAAGTACATTAAGTGAAATCTGTTGGTTGACCATTTCATTAATACATCGGATTCCAACATCCTTCGTTTCTTTAGAAGGTCTTGTACAAAATCTTCAAACAAACAAAACTATTGAGCAAAATCTTCTGTTAGGACAATTTTGTTCTCTTGTTACCCTTCATAGAAAATGCGACCTCTATATTCTGAGATGAAGAGATATCTATTTTTCATTATGTAATTTATCATTCACCATTATAAATATTGAATGTTTTATAAGTGCTAAAATATATTTTCATCAAGATCACAAGACTGTACAAATAAACAAAAAATGGCAACACAGAAAATGATTAGAGCTGAGCGAAATAGTAGCCAATTGTACTCAAATGGTATGAAAATTTGTTAATCAAATCATGAAGAATAATAACCTTTTGATATTTCATGAATGCCTCTATTACTACATTTACCCTTTTATAACATAATTTCATTTTTATGTAATGAATCATTCAATACTACATATGAAATCTCCAGTAACAATTCACTAAAGACAAGAGCTCCTGGAAAGGAATAGTATTTTTAAATATAGAGAGTTTCTTAGTAGGAAGACAGAAGAAGAATCAACCACAAAAATAATTTTTCATTATGCTTTTGATTGTAATATAAGTGAAGATCTTTAAAATGAATAAATAATTTTTGTAGTTTCATTTGTAATTATACTTTACCAAAAATAAATGTTTGGATTTTACCTATTTCTATCATTTAGTGTTTATGGATCAAATTTCTAGTGAATCCAATTTTATTAAAATAAACAATATTATATTACTACTCTAACTTTTTTCTCTCCGAAAGAACCAGATTCCAACTAAACCATTACGTTTTGACAGTCCCATAAAGCTCATCCAATATACTGGTAATGTGATTTTAATTATTAGAGTCCCATGTAAATGGAAACAAAATCAAAAAGCATGTTGATAAATATTGTTACGAAAAAAATTATCTCCGGGATTCAAGTAATAGGAATTTTAAATCAATAATTTCAACTCACATGTTTAATGGAGCATTTTGGAATCTGGATCCTTAAACAATGATAAAACGGAACAACAGCGAAAGAGAAAAAAACTTACTAAATTTAACAACTATCAATAGTGGTGATTATTACACCACTCTTCTTCCTATTCGGCAGGTTTGGCAGAAGAATAGTTTTATGCTGGCGAAAAGAATTTTATGTCTGACATATTAAATAGCGTCTTTATTGATTTAATAATTTCCTGAGAGAAAAGTGCTCTGCCAAGATATCATTGAAGGTCACACATTAATCAACAAAAGGAAATCTGACTTAACATGGGAGCGAACTTATTAAAAAAAATCAAGGGAATGCCTTAAATACTTTCAAAAGCATCATATCATTGCTTTATTTTTTTAAAGAAAGTCTTACAGAAGTTTCATTATGCGTCAGTATATTACCACCCTTAGGAAACTGATTTATAGCATAGTTCATAACATATTCTTGCATTCAGATGAATGTTTTACACATTTTCATTGAAATAGGTTCACACCGGGCATGTAAGATTTTCTAATAGGCATCTTGATGCATTAGAAGTTTGTGGATTATCTTGTTTCTGTTGAAAATAAACTAATTTATATTTTCTCAGACTAGTTATCCTAATTGATTAGTTTTTATTAAATTTTTATTCGAGTGGCGTCACTTTGTTTTGAATTTGATAACAGTTAATTTTTAAAGTATTTATAATAAGGTACTCTTAATTGAAGATAAAATAATCGAAAATATTTGGAATTTAAATAAAAATATTTTTTTAGAACTTTGATAAAAATATGCTTTTTATAGAATTTATTATTGTTATTTATATTTCTACGATAGTTATCCATTTTTGTTAAAAAATAGGGTAAATTTTTTTTCAGTTATTCATTATAATTCAGAAGCCCTTTTAGATGATTCTATGAAATGAATATTGAATACAATGTTTCTTTCTTAGTGCATGGTCAATACTCTTAGTTTGCAAAACAACGATTTCTTTAAAAATAAATTTTAGAACTTTGTATGAGTTAATCAGGAATAATCTTAATAATATTTGAATGATAACTGTTTACAGTGCCAAGATATAAAATAAAAATAATGCATAAGGTAATTATTAATTGAGTTTAACATAAAACTTGCTTCAAGAAATAAAATACAAAGAAAAAAATAAGAATTCAATCGGTGTTAAAATTTTTTCCTCCTTTAAAAGATTATCAACCACTTAGCAGAAAAAGAAGAGAAAAATTATAACTAATAGTCGAAGGAATGAAGACACAGTGGCAGGGAAGATAAAGAAACGACCCTTGATTATTTTTTGAAATTTTAAAACTAAAGAATAAATATTTAAGAAGCTACTAGTCTCTGCCTGGACCCATTCAAATAGGAATCCCGAGCCGGCCTGCTCTGCGGAAATAGGTTCCGTGCCACCAACCGAATTCGTCAAATGCCATCGAGCCCTATGCAGGAAGCCCGCTCATCAGCAAATGCTACGGAATATCAAGGGAAAAGAAGCGTCTTAAGCAAGCCAACCCCAAACATTGGAAAGCAGCCTAATTATCCAAGGATTTTAGTTCCTTCGTTCTACTGCTTTCTTCCTTTCTGCCCTTCTTTTTATTAGGAACGATAAAATTGATACTCGTTTGAAGATGTGTTTTATTTTTTACACTGAGGCACTTAAAAAAAGTAAAGTAACGGATTATACTTATTTTCTGGCACAAGCTATTAACAGATATAGAATGAATTCTTTAAAGGCCAATTATTATTCTTTTTATTTTGGTAATAAATAATAATATTTATATTTTTATGCTATTTTTTTCTAGTTCAATTTATATACATTAAATGAAAAACCGCAGTGACATTGGAAGAAAGTGGGAAAAGATGAAATAAAAATGAATTCAGAGTGATGAGATCACTTTTGGAGCAGCTAATGCTATTGTTATAAATATAAAGTTTAAGAGCTGCTTGAGCAAAAATTATTTCTTAGCTTGTTTGTATATAGAAACTATAAGTTTAAATATCAAACCATAACTTTAAACCAAAATTTGGAGTATTTAATAAAAAAATATAATCAAATTCCTATCTTCTTTCCCTTAGGGTCTCTATGCATGTAATAAAAAGATAATTGGATTATATCCGCAGAAAGTTAAACATTATAAAAAAAAGGTGGTAAAGAGAATTGATAATTTTTAAGAAACTAAAAAGTTAAAAATAATTTTATTTTTAATCATAAAAACGGACATTAATTTAAATAGGGGTATTTTCTTCAATTAAAGTTAATCAAATATCTTCTAGAAATTTTGAAACTACTTAAAATAATCATGAATGGAATAACCAATTCCTTTTCACATAATTTCTTCATTACGTACAATTCGTATCTAAACTATGCGCATAAATATATTGTATCACAAATATATATATATGACTTTTAATTTATCAAATTTTCATATACAAAATTATAATTAATATATAATTATCATAATAACCACTCCATTATAATTAATATATACACTGAAGTGACAAAAGTCATGGGATGACTATTAATATCGTGTCGGTCCTCCTTTTGCCAGGCGAAGTGCAACAACTCGACGTGTCATGGAGTCCACAAGTCGTTGGAAGTCCTCTGCAGGAATATTGAGCCATGATGTCTGTATAGACGTCCATAATTGTGAAAGTGTGGATGGTGCAGGGGTTTGGGCACGAACGGACCTTTCGATGATGCCCCATAAATGCTCGATGGGATTCGTATCGGGCGATCTAGGTGGCCAGATCATGCGCTGGAATTGTCCGGAATGTTCTTCAAACCAATCGCGAACAGTTCTGGCCTGGTGGCATGGCGCATTGTCATCCATAAAAATCCGATCGTTGTGTGGGTACGTGAAGTCCATGAATGGCTGCAAGTGCAAGCAGCTGAACATAACCATTTCCAGTTAATGATCGGTTCAGTTGCACCAGAGGACCGAGTCCATGCCATGTAAAAACATCCCACACCATTATGCAGCCACCACCAGCTTGAATAGTGCCTTGCTGACAGTTTTGGTCCATGGCTTCGTGGGGTCTGCGCCACACTCGAACTCTACCATCAGCTCGTAACAACTGAAATCGTGACTCATCTGACACGCCACGGTTTTCCATTGGTCTAGGGACCAGTCGATATGCTCACGAGCCCGGGAGAGTCGCTGCAGGCGATGTCGTGCTGTCAGTAAAGGCACTCGAGTCGGTCTTCTGCTGTCATAGCCCAAGGAAGACAAATTTCGCCGCACAGTCCTATTGGACACGTCCCTCGCACGTCCCACATTGATTCCTGCAGTTATTTGACGAAGTGTTGCGTGTCTATTAACATTGACCATTCTACACAGACGTCGGCGGTCTCGGTCGTTAAGTGCAGCTGGTCGCCCACTGCGCTGTCCATGATGGGATGGGATGCCTGAAATTTCATACTCTCGGCGCACTCTTGATACTTTGGATCTCGGAATGTTAAATTCGCTAACGATATCCGCAATGGAATGACCCATGCGTCTAGCTCCAACTAATATTCCACGTTCAAAGTCTGTTAATTCTCGTCATGCCGCCATAAATCACGAAAACCCTGTTCACATGAATAACTTGAACACAAATGAAAGCTCTGGAAAACGAACTGCGCATTTATACTTTTTCGCTGAGATACTACTGTCATCTGTATATTTGCATATTGCTATCCCATGACTTTTGTCACTTCAGTGTAATGGAGTGGTGAAATAATCCATGTTTACTATATCAGTGACAAATAATTGTATAATTAGTAATTTTAAAATTTAAACACAGTGAAATTGTAAAAAAGAATGTATGAATTGTATGAATGTACTTTGATCAGAATATCACCATTTCGATTTTGATAATGTGAATTTAAATTTGAGATCTTTACAAAGAACATTCCAGTAATCTAAAGTGAAGATTTAGGAAGTTAATCTATTTTAGAAACCCCCTCCCTCTAAACTAGAGTTTTTCTGTCAAATCAATTAACTTCTTGAATCTGTATGTACTCGGACGCAAATCAAATGCAAAAGCTACGCATATCAAAAAATGCAAGCAAAATCAGACAAATAATCACTGTTGTTAATATATTGGGTGAATATTCGAGAATTTGAAATGTTAAAAAGATATTTTCTTTTGCATTTATGAATTCAAAATCTTTTATATTCCTCTAAAATATCAGAAAGTATTTTGAAAAATCTTGGATTTCTAAATTGAAACTAGAACTAGAAATAATTTTCGTCAAAAATAAAAGTATTAAATGCGAAAATTATAACATGATAGAGAATGGGCCTTTTTGTGAAATATTTACTGATGTCCGAAGATAATATAATCCTGTAGCCAAAAAATAGTTGGAAATACTAATTCAATGACGAAAAGAGATGATATTGAATGACTGATTATGTGGATTTCTAAAAAATATATAAAAATGAGGTTCGTGCATTGCCAGAAAACTCTTCAATATCAAGAGCCCTGGTTTTTAACAAATATGTTCTAAATACTTTTTTGGGTTGGTCATCCAATTTTTCTCTCAGGATGCAGATATCAAATGCGACCTTCATGAAATCTTCAAGTGGCTGTAATTAAAACGGGTTTCCAACACTTTCTGAAAGTTACCAGACTATACGATGAATCAAAGCATCAGGAATGCAGACTGCTCCTTTTAATAGGATTTATTCGCTCAAAAAAAGTTTTTCCAATAATTTGTTGCTTATAACACCAAAAATCAAGACCCTTTCCCCCCTCCTTCCAAAAAAGGTACGTATACTGAGCCAACATTAGAAAACAATCTCGTCAATATATTCTTAATTTTCGATTGGTGATTCTTATAATAAAGATGATAAACGTTAAATCACTAAATGATAATTATTTATACTACAATGACATATTTTCTTATTCAAAGGTAGCAGAATAAGTACTAAGCATTTGGGTTCACTAGAGATGAAAGTTATAGTTATTAGATTCTTTCTAAAAAAAACACACTGAAATTAGGATTTTTTGAAATAATACACTCTACTTAATTAATAAAATCTAGCTATCTCTAAGCCGAATAGTTTAGCTCCAATAGCATTTCGAGACTAAGCAACATCCCTTTGCCCAATTTTGCCATAATTGATTTTAGAAAAGAAATTCAGAGAAACTTCATTCGATAAAGAAGTTAAATATCTTTAAAAAGATAATCTAAAGAAAACTCTAGACCTATCCTGAAGTAAATAAACAATAAAGTTTATCGACAAACACTCTAATATAAAAGTTTTTAAAATTTTCTGAAAATAAGATAGCCAACGATACAGCTTTTTCATCGTTTGTTACTGTTTTTCGGAAAGACGTAGTTGTAAAGAAAATGAAGAAAAACCTTCTAAATCTCCTCCCTTTTTCAAGCAAACGAAAATATGATCTTCTCGAAAAATTACGTTTCTTGACATTGTAAACTCTTTTACTTGCCTAACAGTTTTCCACAGGCAACAGTGAATGCTTGTTATTTCCGTTCCACGCGTTGCATTCTGACGGACAATAACTCCATTTTCAGTGGACGCCAAGTACAAATTCTATTTGCCAGTTTCGCTTTGCGCTTTAAATGCATTTCAAGGTTTTTTTTCTTTTAGCTCAAAATTCTGCAGTCAGTTCAAGAGAAAAGGTAAAAATCATATTTCTTAGAGAAAGACTAATCCGGAAAAGGGATTTCAACACTACAAGAGCTTATTTTTCTTAGTATGCAATAGATGGAAAATAAATTATTCAATTCTCATACAGCGCTTTATTGTCGAAAAAAATATCGAAATTCTAAGATTGCTTACTTGAATTTTTAACAAACAACTCCATGTTTCTTAATATTCGAAATATTTATTATAAAGTGTTTTATCATTGTCTTTTTTAAGTTTTCAAGAAAGTTTGTTGACGGTTTAATTATTTTTTCTCAATTTTAAGCAATACCAGTAATACAGTCAATAACCCATGATCTGCTGGTTTCATAAATTTTCTTTTAATAAAATAAGCCAGTCTTATTAATTTCTTAATTTCTGTCTGTCAAAGTTGTAAAAATTCTAACAAGGATTAATATAAGGGATTGTTTCATTTCTTTGTTTCCCCATTTTGCATATTCTGAACATGAGAATGTAAGGAAAATAAACGAATAATAAGTTTCTTACACAAGTTAATTTTTTTCTATTATCTAACGATTTTTATCGAACTAAAATTGTAGCTAATGTTGGGTGTTAAAAATTTGTTAAAATTTGGTTTCTTTAATTTTTTTTTGTAAAATTAAATAAAAATGCTTATTAGACTTTTGCTTGTTTCATTATTTATATCATTAGAAAAGATAGTTTACAAGGAAAATTTATGAATATTCCTTCTAAAAATATAAATAAAAAACTATTTTAAAATGTTATTCTTAATCATTTGTTTCCGTTGATTTTAAAAGTAATTGACATCTTAAAAAAACCTAAATATTTCCTGAAAGCCGACATTCTATTTGTAGGACTATTTATGGCAACATCCCTTTTTCAAAATCTACATGAGCAGCAGTAATATTATGAATGAATCCTCTTCTGAAAAATTTACAAAATCCTGAAAACTGTTGCGGTTACCCTGATATATGACATTATAAAGTTTTATCATTATAAAGTTATATAACATTATAAAGTTATGTGCCTCTTTCAGAATTGAAATAATAAACATTCTTAAAAATGGGCAATTTTTTAGATTCTGAAGAGAGTAGCATGAAAAGTGGATTACAAAACTGACTTTGATAACATAAATTAATATTCATAAAAGCAAAAATAATAGAAAAAATAAGAAGAAATATTTTAAGAACAAGAAGATTTACTTAAAGAAAATCATTTTCTCTTGCTAAAAAAGTAAATTTTCTCTCCATTTCCAAATTAAATATAAAGTATTAAAAACAAAAATAAATTACCATAATATAGATATTTATAATAAAATATCAAAACTGTACAAGAGTAGAAAACAGTGGTAAAGAATTTTGAGCGCGAGTGAATTATTCATCTGACCGATGGTGCGGATATCAATTATGCAATCAATTGCATTAATTTCAGCTGTCAGGTAAGGAAGATGAATCATGTAATGAAGGCCGTTAGCACCTATTTTAAGACATGCCAACAATTATGTTCTCTGTAACTCGGATCCTTTAAATGATTTCAACAAATGGAGAAACGTGAAGGAATTTCAATAACGTTATCTGCGTGTGTTTTACCTTCGTACATTAATATCCTTTCCGCTTGCATCCGATTAGCATAACTCAGTGTTAAGGGAGCTATATTTATAATTTAGATTCGTCATTTATTTCCTTATTAACTCGAGGTTTTAGCGGCATGGAAGAAATGAGGTTTGATAACATTGCATATATTTGAGTATTTCCTTTCATAAGAAAAGTTCAGTAAAAAAGCTTAAATGAGTAATTTTTATTAAAGATAATATACTCTAATTCTTATTACTGTATTTATTGAAAACCAAATAAGTAAAAATGCACAGCTGTACTCGAATTATTTACAAAACATTAAATAGTTTGAACAGTTCATGATAATAATTTTACAAAATAATCTTCGATCAAAAGTGTGATTCAGAAAAAAATATTTTTTACAACCAAAATTTAACAGCAGAAAAAAAGATTTCATTTTGTATGGTTCAAACAAATCTGACTTTTCAGTCTAATAAATTAAAGATCCAATCATTAAAAAAAACTTTTTTACGGTGTTAACTTGCTCTCTTGAGTAAATAATTTCATTAACTCGTCATAAATATTTGATAATTCCGTATTTGTAAACGTATTTGTATTCTGACAGCTATGGAGAACTTTTTGCTCTATCCTTTTTGGTAATTTAAATAATGACAGCTATTCATTAGCAAATGAGATTCAGAAAACAAAATTTTTCGTCAATATAGCACAAGTTTCATTTTTATTTATGCCCTATTTTTTGATCAATAACAACAAAATATCTAATGCTAACTGCTTATAAATCTTTAATAAGTCAAAAAATTTCTCAGAAAGGAAAGCAAAACACGTTTGCAAGAAAAATAATCAACAAAGAAATATTGGTTTTATGACAGATGCTTTGCATAAATTCCTATTATCTTTTATGCAAATCTAAATAATTAAAGTTTATTTTATACAATGTCGTTATTACTAAGAAATCGGGCCCCTTTTACAAGTAAGTATGGAAATTCAAAGTGGAATTGTTGAGAGTGATATTTGTCATTTTATCTTTACAATAGTGCTAGCAGTTTTCTCTTACTTTGCAAATTTTTGAAAATTTTATTTGTTAAAAATGCTACTTAATATTGTAGCAAAGCTCAAAGATATTTTCAAATTTTCGTCTTCGTAATAGTTTTTAATATTTCGTTACTGAAACTGAAATTTTTTTCTTTGTTAATTTTTTATGAGCATTGGTTTAAAGGCAAGTCTCCGCTTTTGTTACAGTTTTAAAAGAACCATATTAGCAGTGGGAGTACCAATAATATTTTTTATCATCTTCATTGTCAAAATGTATTTATCTTTTTCTTAAAAAATAAAATGACGAATGAACAAATTTTTAAAAATTAGTTTATTAATGCAATGTATTTTTAAAACAATATCGTAATTAATAGGCTTTTTAAACAGTATATTATGCATTAATTCTTAGTTTTTAACAATTTCAACTTTATTGCGATGCGTGCTCTTTGTAGAACTCATTCTAAATATTTACGAGTTGTTAATTTTCTAATAGTTCCGGGTGAGCAAAAGGTGTGAAAATGCATATACCTGTGTATCTCTGGAGATAATACTGTATTGTAATATTTTACCAATGTGTTTTCAAATAGCCGATTCATTGAGCCAAAAGCTGATTTCATATGCCTCAGGGCGTCAATTGGCAATTGATTTGACAAAAAGGAGGTATAATAAAGAATTTTAAATAGAAGACTAAAATGTAAAAAAATAATTAAAATTAAAAAAATTATGATTTCTAGAGCAATAATAAGAATGCGCTTTAAAAAATATTTTATTAAATCCACTGCTAATTTTTACCTATTTGTTTTACTAATAATTGCATAGTTTTTTTCTGTTGAAATTTTGTCGTACATTTTGAAAGAAATCTTTTTTTTTCAATAGAGGAAGTAAACAGCATCCCTCGATTTCTAAAATGTGAGGCACTATTATAATAATGTTTCGAAACCATATATATTGGATTGTTTAAAAGAATCTTATTGAAATTCTAAAAAAAGCATCCGCTTAAAATGTGCATATATTTTTTCCTTCAGTATAAAATGTAAAACTCTTTTGGATTTGCTTCTCTTTTACATGGAAAGAGCAAACTTTCCTAGTCATCCTGCTTCTTCTCTGGGACTTCCCTTTTGACCCCCGCTGTGTCCATTTCAGCAACGATCAAAGGGCCTCCATCGATTTTTTTACTTTTAATACCGGTCGAGAAACGCTTTTATGCTTCTCTTTTACATGGAAAGAGCAAACTTTCCTAGTCATCCTGCTTCTTCTCTGGGACTTCCCTTTTGACCCCCGCTGTGTCCATTTCAGCAACGATCAAAGGGCCTCCATCGATTTTTTTACTTTTAATACCGGTCGAGAAACGCTTTTATGTTTTCTCCTTTCATGCACCGTCAATAAATTTGAATTCTTTATTTCACATTAGCTGAGATAAATTGTTTTTTTTTAAATTGTCACTTAAATTACTGCTTTGAATGCGAATATATATTTAAATTGGATGGGTTTAACTAGAGGGATATGTCATTCAAATTAGAGCTGCTGCGAAGAATTATTTTTATAATGAAATTTCTTTGATTATTTTTCAAAACTTAAATCCTACTATCGACTGAAAAAGAGTGACAATTACAAAACGGATATTTGAATTTAGAATTAACCATTTAACAGTTTTGAGATGCGAAAAATTTAAACCCACTTTATTTTAAGATGTTTATTACAATTAATATAATTGTTTATCTTAATAAATTTAAACTTATTTATCATAAAAACCCAATTCAATTTAAGGAGCAGCTTTCTTGCAAACTTCATCTTTGATGTTCAATTCTACTTAACAGTATCCTTCCTTGTATATATACAAAATATAATATTTTCGAACGGATGAATTCTAAATAAGGCTTATATCCAAGAAGTCTGACAATTTGTTATGCTTATTTAGTTATGTAATATTATTTTAACTTACCATTAGCACCTCTGATACAGAACTGATGCTGAGGATGAACATCGTGACGCTCACTATCACCGGCGGACCTAAAATCAATTAAATAAGTACAATTAGGAAAGAAATAAAAAATGAACAGTATAGTTTGATAAGTATTATATTTTTACTGCAGTGTGAGACCCGTTTCACAATGGAAAAAAGTAAAAAGTAAATATTTTAAGGTCAAAGGTCTTTTGAAAAAAAATCATGGCTCTAAAATTTTACTTTGTAAATCGTACTCGGGATTACGATTCCCAGGTTTAAAATACCTAAAATATACAACAAAATTATAAAAATGATAAAAGGTAGCTGACATTAAACTTATTTCATTAATGAAAATCAATTTTCTCATAGTTTTTTAAACAATGTTCTCCAAGAAACTATAAAGTGATCATAAATTTTCATTCTGAGGCAGTTTTAGTTATTTTCACTGATTTGATACTTGTTGAAATTTTGCAATCGATTTTTGACTCATTTGTTATCATGATCTAGAATTTTGTGTAATTATTTACTCTCGATGACAGTTCATAATTTTCATATTTTCACATTTCTTTACTTATTAAGATTATTTTAATTAAATTATATTTCCTTACTAGTTGATTACTGCTTAGTAGTGAAAAGTTGATTTTAAATGCTGTAATATAATAAAGATTATAAATTAAGGACTAAAAATGTCTAAATAAATTAAAGACTAAAAAATAAAATAACCAAAATACCCCCTTTTTTATAAATGCATGTTTTTAAAACCATTTTAGTTAATTTTATTTGAGAATATAAAACGATTATTTATTTGAAAATATTTTCACTATTAGATTTAGAGTTATGATTTTAATAGAAATATTCTAATTTGATGCTTATTAATTAAACTTGTTTATCTCTTTTTTCATGAGCCATTATAATTGCCTGGATCCCATTATATCTATAATTGATATTAGTTCATAAAAGATTTCGCAAAATTTATCAGCAACTATGGACAGAAGTTATTTTAAAATTAAGATTATCTATCATTCAATATGATAATTAAGTAATAAAATTTCTTTTAGTTGCGTATACAAGTGAAACCGATTATTCTTGCAATGCCACAGAACGCAGAGGACTAATTGTGGAATAGATATTAGTTCAAGAATTTATCCCATTTAAGATAGGTAGTCTGATGAATAGGTAGTCTGAATTTTGTTTTGCGATTTTGGTATGTTCTCACCATCTTAGTACTGTTCAACATTAAGTGATTTGTATCAAAAGAAAGTGCTCAAAATTTTCATTTTTTGAAAACATAACTGTTTTCTTAAGCAATTATTTATAAGAAAGTTTAATTTTGATATACAAAATAAAGTATATAAACATAATGACAATTTAAAAGGGAGGATTTACATACAAATTTATAAAATAAAAAGTTTCTTCAATTTTAGAACAAAAATATAATGAAAAATTCTCAGAATTAAACATAATAAACCATGAAAATTGAACTTGTGGCAATATAAAAAATATTCTGAAATTAAGCAACAAAATCTATTGCATGATAATCTAAACTTTCTTTTTATTACTTCCAAAATTTGTTTCTCTCCCATTTACAAAGCATTGTATAAAAAGGCAGATAAAATTTGTAATGCCCTGATAAAAAAATGAAAATAAAGAATATTGAAACTGACTTAGATAGTTTTTCTCCTAAAAATAGACTCATATTGTGCTAAATTATCCAAATACGGTTTTATTCACGGAAAGTATTTATTTGAGTGTTTTAAGGCAAAGGTTTTGCTCATAATATTTGTGCATCATTTAATGTTGCGATACGGCAGTTTTCTTCTGATAAGCCGTTGGAGACAGTTTACTCGACTCTCAGGAGGAAAAAACTGATTTTTTTCCTTATTTGAATTTTTTCAATCTTTGTGAATATCTATAATGCCTAATACCATTCTTTAAGAACCGAATTTTAATTTTAAAGGTTGTAGATATCTAAACGAGGCAAATAAAAAAAAATATGTTTACATATACAAAATGCATTTCAATGAGAAAATTCGTTAACAATGCTTAATCATCTCAATATGTGGCTGATAAACTTAGATTGATTATCTAAGTTGCTTACCAAACACTTTCCGTTCTTTTATGACATGTAAAACTTTCTAAGATTAAGATTTTAAATCTTTATATTTCCTAAAGAACACCATTGTATTCTTGCAAAATTGATGTAAGTGTTGAAAAAAATAAAGCAAATTCTTAATTTAAATAAACCTGCTCTTAGATGACACAGTATAAAATGTTTATGTCTTAATTCATGTATTACAATATTTGACAACATAATTCGTTTTTTTAAAAATAGATAAGGCGAAACAATTTATGTATTTTAGTGAATCATTGTAGCGAAATCAAATTGATTCATTGTGACAAAAATTCGGAGCATACTTTAAATGGATCGCATCTGTTGTTATTTACAATCATTTTCTATGTACAATCTTTTCCAGCAACAGATTCTTTATTTTGTCTCTAAATTTCTTACAAAATCCACATCATTCTTTAATATATAAATTCCACACTTAATGACCTCTAGAAAAAGTGGTATGATACCTTCACTAATCGACCAAATCACATCACAGAATCAGAGCTTTTTTGAAATACTCCCTTTCTCACGTACTCACACTCTTTTCTTAACGACCAGTGCGTGGCCTTCCTAGAAATCTTTCAGGCGTCTGCATTTAATTCCTTCCTTCTTGAAAATGTAAGTGGTCAACTTCTTGTATCACAACAAATCATTTTATGAATTGTCATTTTGCAACCTTATTTTTTAACTGTCCAACGCCTGTTGATATTTAATTGATCCATTTTTAGTTAAAATGTATATTTTAAAGGCGGAGGAATAAAACATGGCTTTTGACATTTACTATTTACAGTAAAGGATGAATGAAATTATTAAAGAAATGTTTTAAAGAAATTTCATTGAAAAATCTAGAATATTGTTGATTCTAAAAAGTATCTAAATATTTTCTTTTTAAGTCGACCAACTTTCTTCCACATATTTATGTGCGATTTTATATTTTTTAGAAAAAATATTCAATTTGAAAAGATTCTTCATTCTTTAAATTTATTATTTATTTCTATTTTTATTGCTTTTGAGGGTTTTATCTCATTTCATTTGATGACTCTTACTGTTCTTAAAATTTATTAATGCTAATCATGATAACAATTTGCATTGCTAATCATTCAAAAATTCACAAAGTCTGAGTATACGAAATTTCTCGATCATTGCAGTCGGCTTTCATTCTTACAAGTAACGCGAATCAGTATTCGTTTTATGAATTTGATGATATGCATTTAACATGTGGTTTAACATCTTCAGTAGATGAAAACAGTTGGGTGTGCCCGAAGCTGTATGTGATAACTCCATTAAATAAATTTCTAAGCTTCATGCCTTTTCCATTAATTTTATCACGCATCGAATTTTTTGGGAAGGAATACCTGAAAATCTGTCTAGTTTTAGCATTTCTTTAACATATTTTTCACCAATAACATTCCTGAAATGAAAGTTTTTTTTCTTCTAAAATGCTATGCCTTGACGCTGTCAGTCTTGTATAGAAGCAAATTTGAGCATTTGATAAAATCATATAATAATAACAGAAATAAAAATGTTATCTCACTTCTACTTGTTTGTATTTACTTTACTTCATATTCCTAACACAGTACTTTCTTTTCTACATGATGTTTGCGATCATACTTCTAGATTTGAAATTTTCTTATCATCATGTAAGAAGTTTCTCTCAAAACTTCTACTGGGAATCGAATATAGAAACATGAAATTTAAATGAAACTTAATGCTTTTGATATTGAAAAATTGCGAGTAAAACAGTTATTGAATTTATTATCATGTCAGAACATGAGGTTTTGGGGATGAGATTTTTGGCTTCAACAAAAATCCGTAGGAGAAAAATAAAAGTTCAAAATAAATAGGAAATGTGATATTTTTTAAACAATACATGCGAGACAAAGATCGTTTTTTGATAGTTTGCAATTCTAAAGTTACTAATTCATTGAAATAATTAAAATGAATAAAAATATAATTTAACTTGCTCGGGCACGTGGTGCTTGGCCATTCAAGAAATTATACTCTGACATGATGCATAGAAATATGCATAGCAGATTTCATTTTTATTTCCCTTCTTTTCTTGAAGCTTTATTTTTGTTCCATTCAATTTGGTCATTTAATAATATTGTACCTAATTCAACTACCTTAATGTAAACAATAATAAATTCAAGAAACGTTAAAACGCGAAAGTTAAAATTGTATATTCAGTGTATGATTCCATTTTGTCTTAATAAATATTGTAATTTCATGTTATGCTCCTTCGGTAACACGTCCAAATTAAAAGTAAAAAATTACACTGTTGTAAGGCATTTAATGGGCCCAGCGTGCACACAACCTAATTTTTTTTCGGTTCAAAAGTGTTACGAAAAGGACTATATTTATTGTAATATCGAAAGTAATTGTGGTATTAAAAAATTTTAAAAATAAATTACACAGGAGGAAACCATAAAGGTGCTACAGATATTTTTTGGAAATTTTAGTTAAAAATTAAATAAAATATACGTATTTTTTGCGATAACTTTTGAAAATATTACGTTACAAAATTAATTTTTACTTCATCTTAAAATTGAAAAAAAAATCTTTCCAATGATATGCACAAATATTTTTCTTCTATATTTAACTAATTAAAGAATATTTGAAACAAATATCCCAACAAAAATTATAAAAATGTATATTGAACGTAGCACAAGCGTTAATAAGAAAACATAAGAATCCTGGAAAGAACACCAAAATTATTTTAAAAAAATGTTCAAGTTGCAGATATTTTTTCATTTTTTTTTACAGTTCCAATTACTATACTATCAACAGAAATCATATTGGAAACCATGCGATATATCTACTTAAATCTGGGATAAAACTGTAAACAATTTAAATTTATATTTTAAATACTATAAAAAGAAGAAAAAAATGTCAGTTTCGCATTGTATTGTTAGATATTAAACTACATTGTTCAAAATTTGAAGAG
>JAOUZG010027617.1:9058968-9079144 GCA_026289955.1 Argiope argentata
CTTGTTCAAATTTTCAATCGTTAATAAAATACTTTTTACTCATCCACTCAAGTTCAAGTAAATTTTTTGATATTAATTCATTCATTTTTTATATTAATTATTATAATTAATATAAAATATTTTATATTAATGTTTTTTATATTAATTCATTAATTTTCTCACCGAAAATCTTCATTTAAATGCCGCTAAGTAAGTAACAAATTCTGTTTGTTTTTTCCCCATGCTAATAAAGTTAGGCTTAAAATATTTTCGGAGGATTATTTTAAACGATTCTGTTTCTTTTCATAATATGTGACACATTTAATATTAAACACTGTTAATTAATTAATTTTTCCGATTCATTTTGAAATACTTTGGAATTAAAATAATACAGAATAAAGAAAGTTAGAAACTTTTAATACGTATTATGTTGTTCCAAATGGCGTAGAAAATTCACTCATTTGGCGTTGCCACAATTGCCCTTGAATACTCAATTGGCGTTGAAAATTCAATGCTAGTATATTTTTTGATCAATTATTTATAATAATTGAAATTTTTAAGCATCAATAGTCTGGTCAGTAGGGCTTTGGAATTGCATCCCTTGGACTGCGAGTTCGAACCAGCCAGCCGAAGACTCTCCATGTGTGGTGATATTAAATCTGTCGTGGTCACAAAGTTCTCCATGTGGAGAGTAATACCACTGGAGGTAGTAGGTCAGAGGTGATCGTTCACTATTTCAGATCTAAATTTCGATATGTGTGTGAATGAATGAAATGCATGAATGAAGACTGTCCCGTAAAAAGGGTTTGTGACGTATGTGAGCTAGAAATCAGACTTCTGTCCTCGGGTGATCAGGGGTTCATACCTAGAGAAGCTACCGCACTCCTCCTTCCATTGTAAAGTGGAACTCGGAGAACAACAATTGCAATTATTTAATAAGAAATAATTAAAATAAAAATTTTCCCAACTTCCTAAATTGTTCATAATATCTTAAGTAGGAATTGATCAAATTATTTTTTATATATTACTTGTTTACTAAGTAACTGATGAGTGTTTTGAGTCGTCCGTTTGAGAACCGCATTAACGACTTCAACTTCAGTCGTGGAGGTTATTTTACATTTCTTAAATAAAATACGGAATTTTCTGCATTAGAGAGCTCATTTGGATATTTCACAGTTTCCTTCTGATTCATTTTTTAATTTTTTATGAAAAAAGCCAGTTGTTTATATTCTGACTTGTATTGAACGTGAAAGATACTTCTTAAGAGACGTCATAAAAGTATTTTAAAATTGCTTAACTTTGGTAATTAAGATATTCTTAAAAAATAAAATGAAAAAAAATCTATAGTATAAAAGGAAAATTAGCTGAAAAATTGAAAAAAATTAGAAGCATCAAATAGCAGATTGGTCCATGAACTGATTTATAAGATTCAACTCATAAGATAATTAAATTTGGAATAATTTTTAATAAAGAATTTATATGAAATTTATTCAAAAATGGAAATTATTTTTTGAAATTTTATTGTTTACACCTTAAGATTTTTACATTCAGCTTTTTTTTATTAACTATTCAAAACAAACCGTAATTTAGAAATCTGGGAAGATTTTACTTTTGAAACTGTATTTTCTGATGTTGACAATTTACTGTTAAGAGCTATTATTATATGCTTTCTAATTTCTTTTATTTGTTTTCACCTTCAATCTTTATAATAGGACATGTATAGAAAAGAGTTTATGATTCAAAAGTTCTATAAATATCTTGAAATGAATTTTATCTCTTCCTTACATTATTGTTCAAATACGAGATTCGAAATTTTTTTTTGAAATTTCAAGTTGTGAATAAAGAGCTTTTGTTTGGCCTCACAATTTTGAACTGACTTTCTTGAAAAAAAGTGCTACCTCTACTTTCTCTCAATATTTTCCTAGAGATGGATTAAATAAAATTACAAAATTTTAATTTTTTTTATTATGCTAAAATGCCTAAACTTAATGCTGCTTCTAAAATTGGATTAAAAGATTAACAGTCTTCCAAAGCAATTGCAATGTTTTTTTGAATTCGAGTTTTAATCGAATGTTATTTTTTCAAGGATTTCTTATTGATTTTTCTTCTTCTTTTTTTAGCTTTATACCGAGGTTTTCGCAAGTTGCTTTCTAATTCAATCTTTCTTTCCGTTTTATGATTAAGCGAAAGCCCTTTCTGAGAATCAGCTAAACAGGACCTGCGAAACATTGGAAAATTTCTTATGTCCTCAATAAACCTTTTTTTGCGCCTTGGAGAGAATTTTTTTGCGCCTTGTGAGAGAAAAATGATTGTCCAAAATAAACAGGGAAAACAATGGCAAATGAGGCAACAATTCTGAAGATTTTCAATTAAAAAAAAGAATTATTGTTTTAAAAAGTGCTACTCCTACTTTTAATCACTTCAAGAAAGTAGAAAAATTAATGTAAAATATTAATTTTGAAGTTAAGAATTGTTTTTAAAAGACAAAGTTCTCTTTGAAAGTTCTGTGAATCGAAGTAAACAACAGATCTTACTTATTTACGCGTCTTCCGGAATGCCAAATAGTAGAACCACAGACAACTGGTGGTTTTCTTTGGTGCTTTCATACCAGGTAATCTGATTCACGCCCCACCATTTGTTTTCCCGTGACTTTAACTTCAGCAGTTTGGGTTTTACATATATGATTAGATATGAAATAAACGATCACAAATTCGAACGAAATCATAACATTCCTTTTACTGACGGTACTTAAAAGTACCCTTTAAATCTGGCTTATATCTTCGTAATATGATCATTTTTTCTGAGGATATTTAAAAGAATTTAACCCAAATAGCAAGCAGTTAATAAAAGTAAAAATATTTAGCTGCTAATTCAATTAATTAAGATATTTCAATTAATTAAAATGTTTCCTTGGATTCTCTGAGACTATTTTTCAAGGAATTTTAACTACTGGTTGATAATAAAGTTTCTCAATGACATTTAAAGGAAAGAATAAAACTGGAAAAGAACCTTTTATATATATATATATGAATGTGTCAGAATATTTGTTCATTTTGGTATGTACTGCTACTTAGAATTTGGCTATAAGATGATGAAGTATCTGCCAAATTGATGGTTGTTTAAAATATTGGATTTAAGTAAAAAAGCATAGAACATCGCAGCATCGAATCAATTTTATAGCTCTTCAAATTCCCTATCTTTTGGCTTTGGACAGGCATAGATTGTCCTATTACCCTTCACTGGTTTTTTTTTTTTAATTTTTAATCCAATTCACACACTCCGGATTTGGGAAACCTCTCAGGCATCATTACAGTATATGACAGTATACAGATTTTGTCAGATATAAAATCTTTGATCATGTTTCATCTAGCCTCTTTAGACTTCAAGCAAGATGAAATAACTAGCTAGCTTATTTAAGCGTTATATTTTTAGACATAGGGTAATCTTGATACGAGACTCTAAAAGAGTCAAAATGAGGCTGTTCTTAATGTCTTTAAATAGAGTTATATATCTTGGAATATATTTAATAGAATTGTGTCAAATTTTATGCATATACCTTCCATCTATTGCAAGATCAATTCTTTACAAGATTTAAATTTGGGCAGTTTTTCTGAAACAATCTTAATAACTAATAAAAAATATATAAATTATAACTAAAAACTGAAAATTATTAAAAATTGCTTTTTTATTGTTTTTATACAGAACAATAATTAATAACTGATATTCTTTATTTTGAAAGATATGCCGGGAAAAAAACTTAATGTCATATTGAATTCATCATATTTTAATTTAGAATCTTTATAAATGAAACTGCCTATAACTAAATTTTCCTGAATAATCTCATTATTTATGAGCAATTATGTGATCAGTTTTATATCAAAATTGAATTTTCAAGAATATATGAGTTGATTGCTAATGAAAATTTTATGAACAAATATATCACAGATTTCTTAAAAGTAAATTAATTTTTACATTGTATCCTATCTAGGAGTAAAGAAACGAAGGAATGATTATTGTGAAATAAATTATATTTTAACAAATTCGAATGCACAAAATTAGTAATAGATTTGTGCTTATAGCGTACTAAAAAGAATAGTTAATCTGAAATTTATTAAATGTATTTATTTAAATAAACTATTGTCGGAAGAAAATTTAATCTTTTAATTCTGAAATTAATTGATATTTTCACCATTTTACACATATCTACACTATCTGAGGTTAAAACATTTACAAGTTTTGATTGGCGGGTTCTACAAGTTGAAATGAATTTCACTCTTGTTATAGTCTATAGTAACGTTTTGGTTGAATATAAAACTACATAATTAAAAAAAGAATTAAAAATGAGAAAAGTATGAGAAAATTAAATTCTTTTTCAAAGTTGGGGACTTTTTAATTTTTTTACCTCTTAACTTTATTTAAATATCCGAGACATTTTTAAAGAAACTAAATCAACTTTTTGATTAGAATATTTTTAAAAAAATAAAACTTTGTTTTGAAAAAGCCATATTAAAAATAGAATCATTTGAAAAAGCTGTATTAAGAAAATAAAATCTTAAATACGAAGGTTTTTTGACATTTTCAAGTGGAGTAGGAGAGGGAGATTTTCTGTTTCGTACAGTACGACGAATTTCTTTACTATGAAACAGTTTTCATGGCAAAATTAAAATTCTCATTGTAATATGAATAGCGAAAGTAAAGGACTTCTGGACTTATTCTGGATTTTTTGTCAAGTGTTTTCAAAAATCAGATAATTTTTCAAAGAAATACTTTATATTTCCTTTTAAAAAGATTTTGGAATAAAAAATATTTTTGTTTTAAGAGGTGAAGTTTTTTAATTTAAAGCTTTTAATTTTTCTTATTTTCGTTTGAGATTAATATATCCTTTATGAGCCCGCTAACCATAGTTGCGATGCTGCAATTGATTGGGGAGAATAGGTTTAGAATCATATGTTTGTGCGGCATTCCTCTGCACTTTTTTTTATAAAATATTATTTGAAAGAGTTATAAATTATTTAGCATTTAATTAATAAGAGTCTCAAAATACGTTAAGTGGTGGCATGAAACGTTGTAATAGGTTTTATCCTTTTCATTTTGCAGCTATCCTTGTCATCCCTTTTATTTTTTTCTTTATCTCTAATGCTGATTAACTTAAATTTGTAAATCTAATTACCTCTTCAACATAGATGTAAAAAGAAAAGAAAAAAAATCGTCTCTTAAGAGACAAAACGCGTGAAACACGTCCTACGAAACAAACACTACCTAATTAGGAACAAGAAATAAATCATCAAGAGAGCGAGAGGAAGAGTGAAAGTCAAGTCTTGTTACAAGGAAAAATACAAGACATTACGAAATTTTTTATTCTCCCAATTGAAAACTAACGGCAACCAGTTCACTAGCTTTATCAGATAGTAATTTCTCACTATTTATTGGAAGGGTTCAAAATTCCAGTTAGTTGAGAAGAAAGAACCAGGTAGGAGTCATGTAAATTTATTGCATCACCTAGAAAATAACAATCATTTTTTATGTTGAAAGCAATTTCAGCGCCCTTGAAGGATCATGGAAAGGAATTGGCAGCATTCATATAATGTAGGGAGATTTTGGTGTACCATTTTTTTATTTATTTAAGTGAGATTTCCCTTTACCCTTTGTCTGCTTCATTCTTAATAAGCACATTTTGCCCTCAAGATTTATAAATTTTAGCAAAGAACAAATGTTTCATTATATGTCAACCTCACCACATTTTTCTGTGTTAATCAAGAATGTAAGAAATCAAATATAACTATTCAATTTTTCTTCCAGAATCGTTAGATTTGAAGAAAAATGTTTTGATTTTGTTTTTAAACCTTTGAAAAGAAACTTTTTTAGAAAAACCTTTGCACTGACATATTGGAAAACATTGGCACACGATGGAGAAAACGAAATGGGGTGTGGGGTTAAACAAATAACAAATATTAATTTTGATTAAAAATTTAATTTTGCTTTTTTTAATAATATATAAAATATTTTTCATGCAATTTTTTTTCAATTTAGTTTTTAATGAAAATATTTCTCTTTAATCTTGAATTTATTTTCAATTTTAGAAGTTTATGTCTTCATAAATGTTGAGAAACAGATAACATTATTAGAAGCTTTATTTTTAGAAATTGTTGAAATTATTTTAATTAGATAATTAATTTAATACCAAATCATTTAATTTAATAATTTAATAGTTTAATTTAATACAAAAAGAATAACTGTATATATCTGCTTAAAAATTTGATACATCCTTTGATTTTGATCTTATTTATTGATTTATAAAGGTTATACTTCATGAAATTCTGTGTACCAAAGTGAGCGTTTATTCATTTAATTTCAAGGATCTCCAGTTTATGGAAGATTGAACTAAGCGTTTTCTATGCAAGTATTGAACATAAAAATAAAATATTATAAAATATTATAAATATCCAATAAAGTATCTCAAAATTCTCTGGACTAATGCGTTTTCATCTTAATATTAGAACCGTGAATGACAGTAGGCTGTAAAATTAATAATTTCCTTTCAAAAGTATTTGAACAATTTCTCCAATATTCGTTATCAACTGAGATTTTAGAAATTTAAAAACGAATGGTTCCGTAAGCATTTTGAAATTTGTGCTATTTAAATGTTAATAAAAATATAAATATAATTCAAATGATCTTAGAAAGGAGCACACACAATATGTCCACGACAATATGTAATTTAGATTGAGTTTCCTTCACTTATTTTAGTTTATAATTCAATACACAAATACTAATAGAGATTTTTATGAAATCCCCCGTATATGTAATTAAAATAAACAACACCTAAGCCATTTTGTATAGTAATTACATTTCATTAAATTGGTACTTTTGATTTACAAAACAAAAAAAAAAACAATCCTCAATTGAAAGCGCTCTTATTGTAAACATTCTTCATATTATCGGAAATAAATTTATTAGAAGCTCATATTTATAAGAGCTCTGCTCGTATATTTTTTACTAAAAGAGTAATTTGAAACCAACATGACTAAAAATATATATACTTGCTTCCTATAACACAGCATTTATCAGTTCGATCAGAATTAATTTCCTTTCGGAAAATCTTTAAAAATTGCAATATTTAAGCAAAATATTAATTTAATCCTATTTTTATATACCATCTGAGTTGCTTTGTTGGTTTTCATTAATATTTATTCAAATAAAGGTAATTATTTTATTGATAGTTATTAGGTCAAAATTTCTACTACACAGCATACAGAAATAAAAAAGAGCCATGCTAATTAACATCTTTCACCAGAAATGGTTGCAAACAAAATCAAAATATAAAAACAAATCAAAATGAAAAATACAAAGGAAAATATAATTAAAAGCAAAAAAAAAGTAGCACCATTTTTGGATTTGAGGATGTAAATATCATGATCTCAAAAAAAAAAATGTTCAAAACTTTTCGTTAAATCTGCATGTATTTGATTGTTATACGTTAGAAAAACATCTGATTAAAAATCAATAAAATTAAATAAAACACAATTTCTACACCAATGATGCGCTAAAACCAAAGCAGAATAAATTTCTTAAATACAACAATAATTGACGATAATTCGATTTCAAATCAATTTTACTAATGCTGATATTTATCTTTAGGAAAACTAGGGGCTACAGCCATTATCTCATCAGCCTGAAAAGGTTATTACGAGGTGCGGAATAACGACAGAGTTTATCGCTGGTCCGTTTTTTTTTTCGAGGAAATCACAGCTGCGTGTTCCGTTACTTGCACCATTACTGACAAGCGTTATGAAGCCCTTTTGTGCAACCATATCCTTCTGGCACTTCAGCAGCGTTAATGAGTGGATCGCACAAAATTCATGCATGACACTCCTTCGCATATTGCTACTCCTGTGCTGCTGAGTGCTCATTTCGAAGATGATAGGATCATAATCCTGCATTTTCCAAATAACGGGGCCCCTATGTTTTCCTGTCTGCAATCCGCGTGATTTCTGTATTTGAGGGTATCTGAAGAATGTTGTCGAGAATCTAACAGACTTGAAGGCAAGCCTCATACACCACATACATTATAACAGTACAGATACCCTCCGCTCTGTTGTGAAGAGTGACATTTTGCGCTTCCAATTAGTAGCAGAAAAAGGCGGTGGGCATACCGAAAACACTTATGCCTTAACCCTTATTCAGCACAGTGTTTGTTCCATGAAGCTCTTTATTTTTTATCATTATCACTGTTGTCGCTATAAACATGTATAATTGTTTAATTTCTAATAAATTTTTAGTAATACTGTAAACTCTATTGTTTCCTTTTGCCTAACAATATTCCTGTATTTAGCAAATTCATTTTCGGTATTTCCCTGACAGTGACATTTATCGGCACATTTGAAAACTATTTTTTCCTTCGCCAAATAAATTTCCATTGCCTCACGATTGTTCTTCTATAATAGATTATTAAATACTTTATACGTTATTCTGATCAGTAGTTTTAAAAGTATCGGATTTTGAATCATCTCTAAAAATACAAGCAAATCTTGTAAATCCGAATTTGATAAAAATTTGTCTCCGGTAAGTCGAATGTTTAATGTGAGGAACGTTGAGTAAATCCCTGAAAATAAAAATACATGTACCTACATAATAATACAACATTTAGTTTATTATTTTTTCATGTGCAGGGGTTATGGTAAATTTTTTTATACTTATCATTTGAATTCAGTCATGAAATTGAAAGAATGATCTGAAATCGGAATTACTTTTTATCCTTTAAAAGATTTTTTTCTAAAACTGATTTTTTAAAAACATTATCTTTATATTTTTGAATAATTGATATGCCCAGCGAATATAAAACAATTTCAAGTATAATATGTTTATTGCAAAAACCGATTTCGCATATATTATTGAAGTATTTTCAGTTTTTTTATCACACCACTTTATTGATTTCCCTTAGTCACTTGTAAACTCTTGAAAATAATGAGCATATCAACTCTTTCTTTAAGTTCTTTTACGTATGGTTAAATAACTACTTTAAACCAAAAAATAAAAGTCCAAAATATATGAAAAGAATTTTAAAAAAATACCGATAGAGTGAAACAGAATATTACTGTCACCATATTTCAAAACTGTGTACATTAGAGACGAAATTTTAATTTTTAAAATAATATTAAAATATTGCTTTTAAAATCATTTGTTCCAAAATTATTGAAACAAATGAAGAAATTTCGATACATTTGTAATAGATAGTTAATTTTTGAAAGATATCATTTCCCTTGGCCAAGCATGCATTGTTGAAATGGGCCCCACCGCTTAAGAGATGTAGAACGTATACATAGAGCCCCAATCACTCTGATTTAGATTAGTGTTTTAACTACTGTATTTCAATACAATGTGTGCAATAATCACTGATGTTTCAAAAATCTTTTGTGAAGTTGAATGGTATTAAATTTGGTCGAACACTTTCTAAAGAAAGATTTCTGCAGTTTAAGAGCAAAGCCGTAGGAGAATGTAGTTTACTGCTACAATAGGAAGATAAATTATGCGAGTCGAAATTAGAACATTAATAAATCAATCTAGAAATTTAATACAATTTGCATTATTTATGAAGCTTCTGCAGATATGTATGATGAGGTATTTTTCCTGCGAATATGTATTTATAGCTATGAATATGAATTTAAATAATATTTAATTTAAATTAGTTGGATTCCTACAGATTATTTAAAGTTATTCTGTTACAATTTTTTCCTTCAAAAAAGGAAATTTTTAATTTAAACTAGAATTTTATTCTATTAAGAAATATATGAAATATATCAATTTCTAATAATTAAATTGATTTTTGAATTGTTTGCATATGATTTTTCTTACTTTGGGCATAAACGATTTTGATTAGATTAAAACAAAAGGAGCTATTGAATTTTCAATTTTAATTACTTGGAAATCCGAAAATTAAAAACGATTGCATTTTTAAGTTTTGATTAATTTTAATAAATTATTTAAATTTTGGTTAAATAAAACTCTAAAATGTTTAATTAATTTGAATGGATGTAAATTGTTTTCATGGCATGATAAAGATATATATTGAGGTAAGTACACTTTTCTACACTTCCTCATGACTCATTGCTCCTGGTGATTTGACGATAGTAATGAATTTTTTAAAAAATAGTTGTCGATTTCTTTTTTCAATGAGAATCGCAAACTGCATTTTAACTCATTAACCATTGGTGTTACGTTGGCACAACGGTCAAAATAATTGCGTGTGAAACTGTAATGGCCAAACAAGTTTTATTTAAATTGCAATTTTTAAGTTGGGTATAAAACGAGGAATATTTCTGCGAAACAATATTTAACACAATAATTTTATTTTTAAAAACGTGTGTCAAATTTGAATTATTTTTCAGCCGAAACTGTTGATCTTGGATTTTTAAAGAGAAAATAATATTAAAGAGACATGGAAAACACGTGTTGCGCTGACGCAAAGGGTAGTTCAGCTCACTATGAGAGTTCAATTATCCATCTCTCTTTTCGATCGACGGTGTTAGTGTTTCTCTTTCTACGCGTATAGAAAAGCCAAAAAGAAAATACATTACTCTAGATGAAGTTCTGAATAAATTCTATAAGCTTGATTCAGAAGAGGATGACAATGATATGGGAGTTCTTCCACCAGTAACTTTAGAAGCTAGCGATGATGAAGAAGGAAATGATAATATTTGCATTTCTGAGGATAATGTTTTACCAAAGGATATAGCAGGACAAATCGAAATGCACTCAAAAAAGAAATTGAATCTTTCGAAAACTGGTAGCAGTAAAAAAAAACACTTGAAATGAATGAAAAAGGAACCAGAAAATTTACCTCCACCAAAAAATGAGGAAAAAGATATATTGGAAATAGTAAAAATGAAAATAGAAAGTAAAACTTGAGATTTTTGATCTGCCTTTTGGTACTGATGTGTTTTCATTTCTCGTAGTAAGAAAATATTAGAGGTTACTACGATTTTCCGCACGAAGAGGAAAACAGAGGAATTTTTGTTCGTTGGAAAGATAACTCTGTTGTAATTCTTCATTCAGCATTTGTTAAGATTCAACCTGTAAACAAGGTTTCTCGTTATTCAAGTAAGGAAAAGTAAAACATTTTGGTGTCTCAACCTCGTCTTATTGATCAATATAACGACCAGATGGGTGAGTTGATTTTTGTGGTAATTTAGTAGCTATCTACAGAATATGAATTCGCGGGGAAAAGCTGTGGGGGCCAATATTTACAAATTACATTGACTTTGCCTTAACAAACGTATGGAATTGTAAAAATTATCAACTACCGAAAATAAAAAATCCCTCTGGATTTTAGACGTGAGTTTTCATTATTTCTTTTGAAAACTCCTTTTGAGAATTGAGATTTCGGTACTTTCAGCCACCGGAAGACCTAGTAAATTGAACATTAATAATGAACATTTAGAGTGTAGCCACTTTATTATAAAGTCAGAAGACAATGGAAGACTGCGTTGCAAGCAATGGCACAGTCAGAAAATATACAGATGCAATGATTGTAAAGTTGCATTGAATCGGGATTGTTGTGAAAGTTTTCACATATAAACTCATACAAGACATAACTCATAAGACAAGACATAAACTCATAAGACATAAACATACATTGTTACATGTCAACCTATGAAATCCGATAATAAATTAATTTCTTTTCATAGCATTTGTTGTTTTTAAAAGCATAGGAAAAACTGGAGAGATTTCCAGAAACCAATTTTGAGTAACTTCTCAAGAGTTCAGCTGAACACCGTAGTCTTATTCCGTTGACGTTGAGTGAACGAAACACTCGATTTCTCAAAAACTAAGCCAAATATTGACAATTTTACTATAAATTATTGTTATATACTCCCAAATTAATAGATACTAACGTTTGTGTAACAATAAATTGATTACTTTTACTTTTGGTGGTTAATGGGTTAAAGTAGGGTTTCTGGCGGTAGAAAGAGGAGAAATTCCTTTTTTTTTCAATGGGAGGATGCTAAAAATATTTGATTATTCTTGCTCGCTTTCCCACAATCATGTCTATGCTGATAAAAGTGAAATGACTAATTAAGTCATGAAAGCTCAACATGGGACAGGGGCGTGCTAAGTGATAGTGTCTCACTGTTCAGATCAGCAAATTTCCTTTCAGTTCCAGATATGTCTTGTATATGAGTCTGAGTTTATGCATGCGCAATCTGATGCCGTAATTCCATTGATGTAGTTTGAGAAAAAAATATCAGATCAGATTCCATCCTCTGGAACTAATTGATTTCGAAAGTAAAATGCCGCCGACTTACTTGATAATGATAGAATTATTTAAACTGAATATCACATTAGCTATTCTACCAAAGATTTGCTTATGTTTTTTATTCTCAACCAGCTTGATATCCAAATATAAAATTTAGAAAGGTATCATAAGGAGTTCTTACAATTCCCTGTATTTCAATATTCCCAAGATTATTTAAATTTTTATTTTAAAATTATGTTTCAACATTTTAAAGATATCCTGTTAATTCGTTCAAAATCACATAAAATTAACTATTCCATTTTTTGAATTACCTTACATTGACCATGTTTTAAAGTCACCAAGGAAATTATTTTGATTACAGTTAAATTTCCTTAAATTTCTTACTTCATTATAAAAATTAATTAAAGATTTAGAATCTACAAAAGTTATTTGTGCACATAATAATATCAGTTTTGATATGATTTCTCATATATTGTTTTATGTTTGATTTTAAACAATAATTAAATTTAAAAAATGAAAAAGGTAACTTACTTTAAATTTCAAGGAAAGGGCAGTAAATAAACATTACAAAGCAACACACAGTTTCTTCACTTACTGCTTCAGTTGATATGAAATATCCTCTCATTTAACAAAAAAAGGTGTATATGTACTAACCTCAGTCTTTCTTTTAAGTAAATTTCTCTAATACAATTATAAATTAATATATGCCATTTTATTCACAATATCGAAATAGATTCAAAGAGATGCTACTTACTCCACCCTTATTTTGTACTAAAAGATAATACAACAGTATTTAAAGAAAGAAACTCACCTTCTAAATATTCTCAGTAATACAAATTAAACACATTCTGAAACTAATAATAATTTTTCAGACTTGCATCATTTATGTGTTTTGATAAAAATTCAAATATCTTACCTCCGTAATTCGGTCTGACCCGCTTGTCATAGCCCTGGTCAAAGAATGCGTTGAGAATTTTGGTGATGTTAACTCTGTCATCCCTGAAAATAAGAATTGATTTCAGAAAAATCGACAACAACATAAAGGGAATTTTTCATTGGAATATGTGTATTTTTTTAAAGTAAAAAAATATTTCATTGAAAAACCATACTTATCCGAATTCCTGTTTTTATCAACTGACTTGACATTAAAAAATTAATTGAACTTACCACTAAACCAAGAAAATAAATTTTAGACTAAGCTTTTTCAACAATTTTATGAACTGAAAAATCTACAATTTAATATTTTTTTTAATTTCTGATTATGTCATTGTATGCTTTATTGTCTTCAGTTATACTGATTTATAAGTCATAATATAATTTATTGTCTTCAGTTAGAGTGATTCATAGGCTGTTTATTTCGAGTTGTAAATCGCTGAGCTTGATATTATATCTGCAAATGCAGAATATATTTTAATATATAAGAAAAAAATTACGATAAAAATATGGTTATAAATCACAATCCCGAATATATCAAGTTTGAATACCCATTGTACTAATTAGAATAAATGAAAATTGAGCTATTTCCTTATAAATGATGCTAAGGAGTTGAAATGAATGATAAACCAACTGAAAATAGATATTTTTAAATATTTGAATTAATGCAATGTGAGGATTACATTACTTACTACTGAAAAAATATAAAATATAAAAGTGTTCGTATTTTATACTTTAAACCACGTGATTTGATTTTTTTTCTCAATTCTTAGGTCTCAAGCATTGATATTAGAGAACTATTAAGTTTTAAAATATCAAACACAAACTTTCTTAAATTGTTAGAATTGTTAAGAATACTTGATAGACATTTAAGCAAGAATTCTTATTTTCGAAAAAATATTTTTATTATTGAAGAATTTTTGGATAAAATTTTTTGCAATTTATATTTACATAAAGGGATGAAAAGTTACACAATCAGTAATGATATTAATTCTAAAATGTTTTTTTGCGTATTTCATATTTTTTTTACTTTTTTATTATCTATAGGAATTAAGTGACAATTATAAAATTATAAAAATGTAATCTTGAATAATTATGACGTAAATATGTGTTTCATATTTAGAGAAACGTTATTTATACAAAATTTAGCAATTAAGATGTGCCATTACTTATGAAAGTTATTTGAATTACAATATAATATACATATATTATATAGTATATATTTAAGTAGTAGTATTATATATATTATATATAGTAATATATAATATACATATACTACTACATAAATATATTTTGACTACTTTCAAGTAATAGTAATTGCTATCCTTCTATCCTTTTAATATTGATGTATTTTAACAATATCTAATTAAAAAATACTTTGCTTTCCTTATTTATATATTGTTACTCCCGCAGGACTAAAGGTAAAGAAGCACGAATAATGTTCATTTAATTGGTAAAGACGATTTTTTTTGCTACAGAATTATTTGATATTCCTAACTTTTCATTCGAGACAATTGCTATGAGGCTCATGTAAATAGTCTCATTGTAAGCATCCCATTGGGGGTAATACAAAGTGTTATTTAATACTCAAGCTAATAAATATGTAATTCATATGAAAACACAAACTTTTGCAATCAAAAGTTGATGCTTTATGAGGATTTTGACACTTGTTCAAATTAATTAATTGAATTTTTTGATTAGATTTAATCTGCTTTGATACGATGTAATTCTTATTATAATTCATATGTGTTACAGCTTATTATAACATTTTTAAAAATGAGTCATATGTGCAATGGATGAAATCATTGATTTTTTTCTGACTGGGTGAAAATTCACTTGAAATACTCGTGAAATCTTTTATCACTTATATGCTTGTTATGGTAATTAATTCAATTTTAATACAAAGAAACACGATTTAGCGGTTTCAAATTATGTACAATCAAATATATATTTGAAATTAAAACAACGGAATTTGAAGACATTTTATTTGAAAACTATTTTGCTTTCAATGAAATGTGTCTGCCGTAATATAACTACATGAGCTTTTTATATTTTATATGGTGTAAAGGAAAAGAGATTTTAGAACGAAGGTGTAGCATCATTCTCTTCCAGCGAACTAAATACTATATGAAGTGACTTCAGAATGAATTTCTTTAAATGTATTTCAACAATGACTTTCATTTGATGATGCATTAAAACCAACAAAACGAACATACAGTGAAGTTTTTAATCATAATCATTTAAATAAATCTGTCTTTATTTAAATATATTAATTTTCACGAAAAATTTCTGGCCGTTGAGAACAAAACCTTAATTTTGTTCTCTTAAGGGAAACTAGTCTCATTAAAAAATAATAGGATTCTTGTCAAAATAGAATTCAGAAATCCAGATAAGAAGAATGTCAGCTTTCAGATTCTATAAGACAGCATAAAATCAATTGTAAACGCTTTTTATTGTAGATACTTAATTAATTGTAGACACTTTAGATTTATTTATATAAAATTTTGCATTACAATGAAGATTTAATAAATTTAGAAATTGATAATCAATTTCTTTTTTTTTCTAAATTAGAGGGGAAACGAGCTTAATAGAATGAAATGTATTTGCATGTTTTTTTTAAATGTTGTGAGAAATTTTTTAATGATTCGTAGCTACAGTAGATCTTGTAATTAAAAATGAAATTCAATTAAGTAAATAGTGGACTATGCACAAAAAATTTCATAGCTGAGGAACAAGAAACGTTGAATCAAATTTAGAAATTCACTGTTTTTAAAATACCAAAACTAATCGGAAATATTTTTTTATCACACAGTTATCATTGAAAATTTTATTCTCTGTGATAAGTGTTTCAGCTATTAAAATACATGAAAAATTTTCGCACATGATATATTAGTTGAATGAAATTATTGATTTCATTTTATGTGTCATTATGTAATTACCAATTTTAAGTTTAATAGTACAAGTAAAAATTAAGTAATTTTAAAACTATGAAATAGTAATTTTAATGTTGTTGCAACTCTCTTGTATTACTAATTTGCAATTTTCTATTAATTAATTGAAATTATTCGCAGAATTAACTTTTAATCGTTAAAAACCAATTGAATTCTCAGATCAGGTTTTATTCCAAAAAACAACTTTTTTCATTCACAACGTAACATTAAATAATATCAATTATTATTATATCATTAGTTAACAGCAATATTTTCCAAGAAAAATATTAATTGGTTAAATGAGGGTGTAATTTTAATTGTATTTATTTCTGGTTAAATGAGGGGGTATCTTGTGGACTAAAAAGATAGCAGTAAAAATCTAGAAAAAAACTCATGTTTTCAGAATTTCTTTTTTATTGTTAGAAACCATCATTATATCAAACATTCTTATTTTCTTATTCTTTAATTGTTTTCTAACAAAAAAACACTTTCTTCTGATTATTAACATATCAGTCATCCTTGATTATTTGATTGTTCTACTGTTCAATTTCAATTAAATCTCTTACATAGATATTAAGTAGTTCTTTCAACAGGTACTTTAACATTAGAAGTGCTTTGAACTTTAAATGTTATTGACACAGTCTTTCTATTTTAGTTGCCTTACATTTTTGTGTCTCATATTCAATCGGCATCACACTCACAAGCAATATGTAACTATCCCCTTCATATAAGCTTCTAACTGCACTTTGTTAAAGTCAACATCATAATTCCAATTTTTCATTCCGCATATAAAACAAGCAGTTGATGCTATCATTAAAATAATAAGGTTTTATTTATAAATTCAAAGAAAAATGCATTTAAATGAAATTGCAAAGAAACGAAAAAATAAGTAATATCTTCACGAAGCAGTTTTTAAAAATTAAAGAAAACCACAAGACATATTTATTCTGTAAAAGCAGGGGAAAGTTTGAATTTATTTTAGAAAAAGGAAAAATATTTGAAAATTATTGAATATTATTGAAAATTGAATATTAAAAAATATCCGTAATCAAATAATATCAATGAAATTTTTTTATATATTTAGAACCCCGTAAGCAAATTTATAGATTTCATAAAGTTTGAAAAATTCTAAAAATTAAATAGGCAGAATTATTTTTTGTTAACAAAACATTAGAAATTGATTTGCGTATTTCTGTTTATTGATTCCATTTCCCTAGGGATCGTCAAGTACGTATCATAGAAGTACATACTTCATTCAATTAATTTTTTTTGATAACGTATGGGAAGGTGCTGTATTTATTATTATCATTTCATTGAACAAAATTGCGTATGCAGACCTTCGCATTAAAAGGTATGTACAATATTTTTGACGTAGAAATGCTTTTATCTTATATGTTATTTTTACAGCGTTTTTTCTCAACTTGTATGAAGCCTGCAGTGACGGCTGACAATTTTTGAAGGCTTCCACAACAGCATAATTTCTGAAAAAATGCATTATTTGTTTGAAATTTAACATCGTTATTCCATGCGGTTGCTCACAAGCAATGTCTGCACCGGCTTAACTGCGGTAACTGGGCAAGAACTAGTCCATAGTATTCGCTTTTGTGTCTGAAAATTCAAAGTATTTATTCCATTGTAAACATTTAATCTGAATTAAAATAAGAAATAAATAAATAAGAATTTTTATCGACTTCTGTTGTTTAATCTACTTTGCTTGTGAGACGACATAAGGCTTCTCAAAGATTTTTCGTCATAAAAGGATGATAATTTTATATAAATAATAAACTATATTATATAAAAATCTATAAAATATTCTGTAACTCCTTTTGTTTAAACTGATGAAATCGCTTTCAAATGATCTTTGAAAAACGATCGAAATTTAATTTTTCAGTCAACTATCAATAGTCTTTAAAGGACAAACAAAATCGAAGAGAATTTAAGCAATGGCAATTTAGAAGGAAGCAAATAAAAAAGATTTAAAATATTCATAATATTTCATAAACGAAAAAACATTATGTATGAAAAATAGTTTTAGTTAATGAAAAATTCATTTATTTAATTTTCACAAAATCTCCTCTGAAATTTTTTCTTCATAGAGTTTGTGCAAAAATTTAGACTTCCATAAAAATTTTCGAAACTTATTTAAAGTAATTTAATATAAAAATAAAAGCCAATTAAAGACATAAACATGAACGAATTTTTCAAATTCTAAACACGGTAGTAGATAATAAGGACTTTAATTACAATTATTATTTTAACAGTAATTTAACCTGCTAGATTTGATATCCCGTTTTGATGGCACATCGGCACTTCGGATAAAAGAACTGATAATTTTAAATCTCAATAAAGTGAAATGAATTTTATATCAACACTTCCCCTCCTAATTTCCATGCAGCATCAAACTAAAGATATAGCTGGATGACTAAAAATGTTATATTTACACGGTGGCTGCTTATTGTGGTGAAACTGGGGAGGAAAGAAATTTTAATTTAGATCTACATTTTTTTTTACAAAATTTTCAAACTTATGGGATATAGAATTTTCACCAGTCACCCCACTAAAATTTAGGCATATTTAGCACCAACTTAAAAGTAATTCTTTTAACAGTTGAAATTCGTGAACAAATGCTACTTAGCGAACAATGATTTAAAAAAAAGTTTTTCCTTCTCTCTTTCCTCAATATAATTCTGCCATAAATTATTAAAGAACACATAAATTATCTATGCAAAACAGAAAAGCGAAGACAGTCCCTCTTTGATAATTACTCGAGTAAGAAATGTCAAGAGGAAATTGATCACTGCTTCCTATTTTTTATTTGTAACTGCGATAGAGAAGAACAGACTCTTACAAATGAGCCCCTGAACTAAGATTTAAAAAGTCACAAAAGTAAGTAAGACAAAAGTTTTGATAACCAAATAATTATCTTTAAGATGAGGCACCTGCGTTTCGTCATATTTATGCATTTGGAATATGGGCTATTGCTACATCATTGAGGAATAAGAAAAACAGACGTTCGACTCAAAAATTGTATGCGTATGAGTGAACGTATGAGTGAATGTACATATACTATTACTTAAAATATAGACAATTCTTACAGTAGGCTGCTTCGGAAACTTTGAAGAAGTAATTTGAATAAAGCGGTATCCCTGTTTTTAGATATAATGTTATAAGAAAAGAAGTATTTTGACTTATATATAAAAGGAGATTATTGATTTTTGCATAATTGCATAAATGCAATCACTGCGATAATCTCTGCGAATTTCTTACATTAGACGTATAATGCATATATGTGACAAACTTGAAAAGGAATGGAATACAATTTGGAATTCAGGTATGTTTCCAAGAATGATGTGATAAACTATAGCCCAATTAGGTTACATAGATTATCAACATTGTTTTATGGTAAGACTAATTTTTTTTACGAAACAGGATCTGTATAGTAAAAAACTTAAAACAAAGAGGGTATAGTATTTTTAGAGTGATAAATGACAGAAACAAAAAAGGTAAATAACAGCTGCGCTATTCATCCGCTGACGTTATAGCGTTTTTCAGTTGAATATATCACGGATATTGGTTATATAACTCTGAAAAAATATGAAGGCTGAAAAGCAACGACTACTTTTAATAAATATTTTATGAATATTAAATTGTTGTAAAAAATCTGAGGAAAATATAAACATTTCAAACGCACAAATTTAATTGAATATCCTAAGAAGTAGTCATAAGTTGGATTCAATAAAAAAAGAATTGAAGGAATAATATAATACATTTTCGAACATAACAACAGCCCTACGAAAACAAATATATCTAGAACAATTTTCAGTAGAGAAAAGTCATTTCCGAAATTAAAACAGATAAGGAATGTTTTTAAGTTGTTCTTAACTTAATCTAAGATACTGGATTAAGTTTTTCTATCTATGAAATATGATATATGAAAATACAGGCCACATCAAAATAATACTTGAATGTGCCAGGAATGAATACCATAATGAATTTATAAAATAAATAGGAATGTATTACTTTATTGAAATGGTCACACACACACACACACACACACACACACACACACACACACACACAC
>JAOUZG010027617.1:9079154-9155758 GCA_026289955.1 Argiope argentata
CACACACACACACACACACACACACACACACACACACACACACTGTTATTTTGTTATTATGCCAGTTATATTATTTCAACGTATAAAATTTGTTTATGCGAATATTATATTTTTATACTACAAAATTCATTCAACAAATTATTTTGAACAATAAAGCAAAAAATGTAAGAAGTATTAAATGAAAATTTTGGATAGTATTGCTAGAAATGGTTATCAAAACTGAAATAAATTTATAAATATATTTATACGGCAAAATAAATTATTATATATATTTATAGGGCATATATCTACTTAATGTATAATAATTTATTTCTTTTCTGTATAATATATTTATTTAATATGAAAAATAATAAGTATGAAACAGTTAAATGAATAAAATGCATAAGTTGTTCATTTAAATAAAGCTCAAATAGCTAATTAGCATAACAGATAGTTAAGGGCCTCCTGTATTTTGCTTTGAATCACCAAATATAATGGTGGAAAATATTACATTTTTTTAACAATTCTCTGATTATTAAAAAATCTTGAAGCATTAATAAAAAATGTACAAAATTATTTCACGAAACAATAATCAGCTTTTAAAAATGTTTGGACGAAATTAAAAATGCCATCACAATTTTTGAATTAGTTTAAGCGTGAAAAAAATATTGAGATTATATGTAAAAAAAATAATTTAAAATAATACAGATTGAGCCATGAACAGGATTATAAGAACTAAAACATTCCATCTCAAATGGAATTATTGTTTCAAATACAATAATAATAAATAATTTATAAACTTTAGAGAAAACAATGTCACCACACTATTCGTACGAAATCGACTTCCTTTGACTGAAATATCGTAAAATACTCTTGAAACAAATTTTCTTCATTCATTATACAACAATGTTGATGTAAGGGATACCAAACCAAATCTACTCTACCAAATCTACCAAAATTACCAAATCTACTCTATTCTCTTTCATAGATTTTAATTTTAGGTAAACTCGAAGAAAGTAATTAAATAGATTTAAATTAGCAATTATGTGGACAAGCAACTTCGTATCCAATGATGTTATTTTTTATTTTATTGGTTAGATGATAACGGTTAGATTTGGTTTGGTACGTAGATGAAGATTTGTAAATTGAAGCCCATGAAGCATATATTTTATTCAGCAAAACAAGTCTATAAAATGTTATTATTTATATTATAACAAGTTATAACATTTAGTTTTCTTGGAAATGCCACCTTTAAAGTAATTAATTTATTAACGGTAAATTAGTGTTCAAAATGTAACATAATTAAATATAAATTTTGTCAATTGTTAAAAATTCCTTTATATTGGGTTAAAAATTCCAGCAAATCATTTGAGCTCACCTAAAATTCAAAGGCAAGTATACCTAACAATTAAAATTCTAAATTATTTTTACCCTTTATGGTCAGTGGTAAATACTTTTGTTATCCTTAGATTGTCCTAAATTATTCCTGGCAAGCTTATTTATAGACTTTAATTCCATAAATTGCAAAAAAAAATTATCTTCTCTTATATCACAAGATGGGTTAATCATAATAAAATGTTTTATGTCTTTGAAATTATTTTTGGTAATAGCATCATCCCACCTTATTACAAAATTGTCTTCTGAGCACAAATTCATTGCCCTTAATTCAAACTGTCAACACAATCCTCTGACCTGAACAGCCTTTGAGAAGGTGTGGAGTGTTCTATGAACTGACACTCAGTGGAATGGATGCCCAAATTGACGGTTGGGACACATGTTCAGTCGCTGGTTTGCAAGTCGGTCCGATATTCACTTTTAATAAATACTATTAGAGAATATTTTGAACTACTACAGAATTTGTTCCTGAAAGAAAAATTAAATGAGATAATTGTGAATTATTACAAAGCAGTTATTTCAGAAGTAATTAAAAATTATTACATTACAAATAAAATTTTAAAAAGAAAATAAGTATTTAATACTTGTAAACGTAAAATAGTAGGTATAAAACGTTTTTCAAATCCAGGAAAATTACTTGTACTGCAATTTAAGATTTTTGTCAAACCCATGAATTTAAAGAATATTCATTGCAATTTCTTTATTCACATTCATTGTAGTTTTTATATTAGTTATAATTTTCATTCAAGAATCATTGTAGGAACCTAACGATCTGTATTTAGAAGGAAAAAGATTCTTTTTTTAAAATACTTCCAAAGAGATAAATCAGTATAGAAATTTGACAGCTAGCAACAAATTGACACACTGTTACGATAACATTGATAATTTTGATCAATTTCTGTATGACATTTTTAACCCTTTACTTGAAAGCTGACGTTTCTCTCTTATTCATTATTAAACATGTACTGTTTAACTCATGCGTGAATAGTGATAGTGCATTTTAAAAACATTCATATGAGTTAGGGCATTAAATACTCTAAATACCTGCGATAAAAGAGATAAACACAAATTATTCATATTCAATAGCTGATAGAGTCTGAGGTAATTACAGATTTAACTCTCCAGTTCATGCTTTTAGCAAGTGTTTGGATGTGGGGCAGCGGTATTTTCTTCCACTCGGCTTGAAGAAGACATACACATTTTTTTAACGATCTTGGACGATTGCTGCACCCCTTAATTCAGCGGTTCGATTCGCACCTAAAGTTTTCTACAGGATTCAAGTCTGGTCTCTGAGTAGGCCAGTCCAATCGGTTGACCGCATTGTCGCTCTGGAACATTTCGGAGTATGACAAATGTCGTGGTCATTCTAGAAATAACGACGATCCAACCCATGAAATTCCCACGCCGTAGGAAGAGCATTGCTCTCTAGAATAGTGGAGAAAGTGTCGCTGTTGAGCTTACATTAATTGAGATTAAGCACCCCCATACCAAGAGAAACATCCCCGGTAATAATTATACTGGGTGTCCAAAAAGTTCCCGTACTCCAAATTTAAAAAATCATTGTCCATGATTTTTTTTCAAGTATATTAAATTTTGCCATACGAGTAATGAAACCATGGACATGCTTGAAGCTTTTTTCGGCGATCGACTTATCTCAAAAATATTTTGGCCACCTCGATCCCCTGATCTAACCATCCCGGACTTTTTTCTGTGGGGATGTTTAAAGGACACAATTTATGAAGGTGATCCTCAAACAATAGATGATTTGAAAATCGCAATTACCCAAAGGATACAAGAAATAAATCCTCGCATGTTAAAACGCGTTTCGAAAAAAATGCGCAAACGAGTTCAGCTTTGTCTCCAAGAAAGGGGTGAACATTTTGAACATTTATTATAAATGTAAGCTCAGTATTTTTTCCTTAGTTATTTTAAAAGTGCTTTTTATCATTGGCATACAAATAATACTTTTTAAACCTATTGTTTTTGTAAAATAAATTCACAAATCATCAGTACGGGAACTTTTTGGACACCCTGTACCTCCGACCAACTTAACTGTGGGTACAATACATTCTGCCAAAAGTCGTTCTCCATACATACGTCAAATACAGATTCAGCCATCTCACTGGCAGAGATTGAATTGTGATCCATCACTTCAAAAACTTTTTTCCCCTCGCTCATTTATGGTTCAATTTTGACGTGTCTTGCACCACCTCAACCAAGTTGCACGGTTGGATTTTGTAACTAAAAGCTTATGAACGGTAGCAAGAATATGTAAACCAATTAAATGCGCACCTTTGCGGATGGTATTTATCAAAACATCAGTCTCGGATGCATGTTGGAACTCCAGGAGTATGTAGATCATTAATTTCGTGCCATTTTTCCTGATTTTTTGGATAGCACTCGTCGGTAACTCTCTCTTAATTTCGTGAATATGTCATGTCGAAGTCCAGTCAATCGCCACTCACCTTCAACTTCTTAATCACAAAAGCCACTGTAGATTTTGAAAAGCTTAACTCTCTAGACATGTCTCTTCAGGATCTGACATTTCTATGATATCCGACAATTACGCCTTCCTCGAAGTTAGACAACTCTGAATTTTGTGGCATCTTGCATGCGACTAATGTAAATACTGTTTTTTATACGATATTAAAGTACAAAAAGCGTGATAAAAATTAGAACCACAAATATCTTCATCTGCACGGATGTCCAAATACTTATCTGTAGATAGTGTATATCTTTTATGCAATAAATCACAAAAGTATAAGAAATTATGATTAGAAATGAAATATTATCGAAGAGCTAGAATTGAAGTTTTTGAAATACTTTAGTAAAATAAAAGCTTTCTTTAAATATTTATAAAGGATTTTGAATCATCTGCAAGAAATGAATTTTAAAATGAAAGTGTAAAGGTTAGTTTGAATTGACAATTTCCTAGTTTAAATTCAGAATTGGATCTTTCCGGGAATACATTCAATAACCTCATATAAATGAATAAAAAAACTTTGCTTTTGTCATTCAACATCTCATAAAAGCTTTTTACTAATTGGACTTTCAGTGTGTGCATGACAAGTACGAATAATGATGCTATACATAAAATTGTTTTAAAACATTCTTTCAACAAATATGTTCAGAAATTTTGAGGTAAATTAAAAAAAATATTGTGAGTTCTATATACATTTTTGTAGCTTAAAAAATGAATTTACAGCAAAGGACGTAGCTATTTCTATTTACTTTTATTATTTTAAAGCCTTTTTCAGTAAAAGATTTAAATTTCAAAGCATATTCTTATTTTATGCCTGCAACCAACTTTTGCTTTAGTCTGGATTAGTACAGCTATTTCAAGTCATTTCGTAATAACCCTCCGATGTTTGCTGATTTTGGCGTTTAACCGATTACCATTTATCAGCAGGCGATATTTTGGGAGACAGTTTTCATTATTTAGAGCATAATGTTCATTATTTAGAGCATAATGTTGTTCCCAGTTTCAATTTGCCAAGCGTAATAAGTGAAAAATATAGTTAAAATTTCAATTATTTTCATCACTAATTTTAAAAATTAAGTTGTAGACAAATTAGAAAAAATAAAAAAAGAAGCAAGTTGAATGCTTTCTAAGATTTTTTTAAATAATTTTTTCTATGCTTCAGTTGTGTGTTTGTATGCTCAATTTTTTTTGCATACTTCCTTGAAATAAAATTTAAAATGCTATTTATCTTCAAAAATGAAATTAGAGAAGCATTTAATGATAATATTTAATTAATACACGTTAATTATGTTTAATTTATATGGATAAATTCAGTAATCATATTCTGTTTACGTGTATAGAAGTAAAACTTTAAACTAAATTTAATAAAATTAACTAAATTACATATGTTAATAAAAATACTTTGTTTTCAATAAGCTATGTGAATATATCCCTTTAAAATTCGTTAAAATAACCATGAAACTATTTTTTTCCTAAAATTACATAGAGCATATAGTCTCTAATTTCTACAAAACAGTATAATAATAAATTTAAATTTTCAATAAGGAATTACCTAAATTTTCTGGAAGTGCAACATTTATAATTTGCTGAAGATCCCTTAACACCTGCTTTCGGTGTTCTGATTACCAGAACTTTCTATTGGCGAAACGTATTTAATTGGCCCTGTGAGATAAAGTTCACTCATTGTGTGCACCAAACAAGTCAACTTATAAGGTAATGAGGACAGATCATCCTTGTTAAGATGCAAATAGACTGTTTAAACAGCAGTTCTGTCTGTCCTTTAAGATACGAAAATTCATTAGTATAGAGGGGATATTCATTAGTTTGGTACGTAGCCGCATTGTAACGGAGATCGAGGTTGTATTAATAGATTTTGCGACAGATATTTCTTTTCGGACCTGATTAGAAAGAGCGAGTGTCGAGAATTCAGCTGCATGGCTAATCGATTTGTTCACTTGGAATCGTTCGGGGTAATTAGCTGTATCCCAGTGAAATATCAATTTCCACATTTTCCTTATTTCGTCTTAATCATTAGGAAATGTTATTTTCTGTTTATGAATTGGTTGTAAGGGAAAATAATTCTATACTTGGCATTTCTGCTTTTTTTGAATTATTTTTATCAATGAAATGCTCAAATGCTATGAAATCATTTATATAACCAAAACTAGGAGGGCCAATCAATTGGAATCAACAAGAAAGAAATTTCTCTTGAAATTCTTGACTGAATGTACTGAATGGAATTATATTATTATAAAATCGAAGTTTTGAATTTTATTGTAGTTTTCATTCCATGCATAATTATATCTTCGATTCACAAATATATTAAACTAACAAGTATTACATTTTTGTTATATTTTTCATTTTTCAAGTTACCAGCTTTTGAAAGGTTTAATATTGGCACATCCTTTATTGTGAACGCTATAGCATGGAGGGCTTTATAAGCTCATAACATACACTTGGAGTGCTGTAGAATTCCCCTATTGCGATGCAAATAACATGAATGCTATAACATTTGAATTTATAACTTATATTACCATGTCTTCAATCCATGTGGTTTTAATTCCATAAAATATTTTAATTTTTTAATTTGATTTTTTTTCTGGCTATGAACATTTTAAGGATTTTATTTATTACCTATGAATATAATTTTTATTACTATAATTCCTAATTTTGAGCTTTATATACTGCATACGAAAAAAATATTTTATACTAAATAAACCTATTTCTCTGACTACAGAAATTCCTTACATACAAAATTAGCTTTGAAGTTTTTTTAATTATTGTTATTATTTACCATTTGAAAGTAATAAGAAAAATTTTTAATCAAGATCTCTTAGTCTTGGCCATGGTGAGAGCAAATTGTAGGGCACGAAAAGAAAGATAGAAAGCAGGAAAGAGAGACGGTGGGAAAGTATTTAACTTGTATATAGTTCCAGAAAATAATTTGCCGTCTCGGCGTTTTGATTCCATGGAGGGGGGGGGGGAAACGCCGAAGTTAGAGCTATAATGAAGACAGAATTCAAGTGGTTTGGAAATTATTTGTAAAGCTCAGGTTAGTTAGAGATTATTGCTTATATATAATGAGACACTACCATCATATAGCTAACATACAACTTTTCCTTTCACACTAAAGGCACATCCCTTATGTTTTAATTCAAAATTATTTTATAACTAAAAAATAATTGTTTCATAAACTAAGAAAAATTAATTAGGAATAATATCATTTTAAATCATCAAGAAAAGATATTAATCCCAGGTTACCCTTCTACATTTTCATTCAAATTAAGAAATACACTTTTTGTCTATTAAATAAAACAGCCTTTTTTCTGAGAACTTTTTATTTATTTTCCTCACCTTTTTTTAATTCTTTATTGTTCTTTCCGAAAGAAGCGTTACTTAAAGCACTTTCGCCATTGTTAATTACTTTTAGGCTTTTCTTTAACTACGCCAGTTACTCAAGCGGTCTTTATATTTTTTAGGAGCTCTTCATTAATGAAAAGCAAATCTCGCTCTTTTAAATAACCATACTTATTACTTAGATGGGTACTTAGGGGAAATGCTCATGAATACCACTTCTAAAATCCAAGAACGGATGATTCGTTTGCATGATTGAACTTTCGTAAGAGCGAAAGAAGTGCTTTTCAATCAACTTAACAAATTACTTAATTAAAACAGTAAGTCCATGAAAAAGCATTAATAAAACTTTTTAATCAATAGCATTAATTATATGCTCAAATTATCTGAAGTCTCTTTGAGGTCATTATGAAATAGCATGTTTTATGGTTTGAATAACTGAATTGCTTCATATTTGAAAGAATATGTTTCTATTAAATAATTGATGCTAGTTCTTAATTAATTATAAGTGTGTTACGAAAAACTATTTAGGTTTCAAGAGTAAACTGAGTTCTGGTAGAACACGAATGATTGTGCATTTAACTTTATTTTGGAATTAATTTTCTATTCTCCTTCCAGAACTTTAAAAATCAATAATTTATTATTGCTCATTAAACTAATAATTTTAACATTTCAAATATTGAAATAATAATTCTGAACAGATATACGATCTGAAATAAAACTAAATTGATTACAATAAAGGGAACAACAGTGTGAAAAGGCTCTGAATAATATGAAACTTTTTTTAAAGTTTTATTTAATCAGTCATTTTCCTTTATTACATTTTCTCCCCAGAAAATACAGCGAAATAAACTTGATGCATTCGGCTAATTTATTTCTAAAGCTGAACAGATATTTCGAACCGAATATTAAGTCACAATGAAAAAATACAAAAGATTACTGCTCATAGGTGAATTCAACCAATGAGAGGAAGGAATAAATTGATGCCATTTTTAGTTTCACCTGACTTTTAAAAAATGAAATATCTTTAAATTAAATAGAAATGTCCGAGTTACGAATAATGTTTTGAAAAAGGTAATATATTACTTCTTATTTTAGTACCAATAGCTTATTGCTAAAGGTCTCTATCTTACAAAGGTTATAAGGTGAAAATCTGAGCATATAAAAATATTTAGTATCTAACGAAATACAATTCTAAAAAACAAGTATTACCTAAAAATAGGAAAGGTTCGTCTACCAAATAGTATTAAAATGAAACATAACAATGTTACTTATTCAAATGTTATAAATAAAAGAAAACTTGAATTCCATTCTACAGACTAAATTACGAAATCGATGATAACAAAATTATATTATACGCAATAGAATTCTATTACCCTTTCTATTACTAAATGTTTTCGGTAACGGAGATGACAATAATAATCGAAAGTTGATTGCTTCAATATCAGTGCCAATTCAGGTTATCCTTTCTTAGATTTTTATTCGCTATGATGATATTTATTTCCCGTATACTCTCACAAGAGGACTTTCGGAATTGAGTTAATGAAGTGAAATCAAGGCCATCAGCCGTTTCTACCCACGAAGAAGATTATTTTATGTGAATTAATCGATTGAGTAATTTGAAGATCTACGTTTGCTCTGTTTCCTTGGGTGTAAAAATCATAAGAGTTCCCTCAATATATTTTTTGTAAATATAATCTGCTTAGTATTTAAATGGTAATAAAAACAAATTAGGATTTTATGAAATCAAAATATTTTTATTTGGAAAATTGAAATCATAAAAAAATTTGAAATATGAGTTTTGTTAAGCAAAAGAAATTTAAACAAAGAACATAAACATCGACATAATGTAAAATGGGGAAATATTAGACCCTATATAACACAAATATCAGATAAATGATTATATTTATTTTATTTGCAGTATTCAACAAACTGTTTTATTAATGCCAACCAGTCTATATGTATATACAAGTAATATACCTACTTTGTAGTATTTATATATTTCTATAAAAATGCATACTATATTGTAGTTGATATATATTTACTTGTTAATATCAGAGATGGATTTATGGAAAAGCGTTTAAATGAAATAAGGAAATGAATTTCTGTCAATGCAATCGAAATATCCGGCAATGAAACCCTTTAAGCTTTTTACAAAACATTAAATGATTTGCTAAATCAATAAATTTAAAGTATCTTAATATGTATCTAAAATTACGAAACCTCTTCTATTTTACACATCTAATTAATATATATTTAAATAAGTTTATATATATAGGCATAGAGGTGAACTTCGTGATCTGGGCATCCCGGTTAAGACATAGTTGTTCTTCTGTGTGCTATCTGTGAGAAGTGCGAATTTGCTCCCCTGTAAAAAGGGGCTGTGAAAGCGAATAAGCTGAGGGTGTATCTAAGTCGTTCTCTTGGCTTTAATTGGCGCTACTTCAAAAACAAGAGGCGCTCATTCGGCTTAGAACTTGCTGACGGCCATCAGAGCGCTTATCCATGGCAAGTACTATTAGTAACAACAACGCTTTATATATTTAACGAGAACTTTTAGATTCAATAAACAGGTTTTGGGTTTAGCTGAGGTTTATTCAAATTTTAAAACAAAGAAAGAGGGCCGATACAAAACATTGAAAAGAACGCACGGAAGATTTTTAAAATGATACATGTTAATATCTATGAAAATTTGGAATTAAAATGTAATTTGGGTTTATTGAACATTTTCCACTGTAGTAATTTCAACCAACAACCTGGCGACGAAAAGAGACTAGTAACTAATACTTGACATGCAACCAATAAATTTTGGTAAAACTTCCCATTTCCTTTTACGCTTAAGTTGATATTCTGAAATTGGCATCTACAGATGACAGTTTTAAACTATAGTTCTGAAAATACATGAGAAATTGCGTCTTAATTTGAAATCTCTTTTAATTGCAGAGTTTCCCACTCAGGGTTTCTGTAAGGGAATTTCAGAAACATATTTTACTTAAGAAGGCCTCGATGGTATAGGAACTCCTAAAATGCACACAAACGTAAATCATTATTGTACCAACAGACGGTATTGGGGCATTTCGTGCGGTATAAACTTTAGCGAAGGTATTTGAGAGATAGTCCTTAGATTACTACTGCGCTCATAATTTCAGTGTGCCCTTGAAAACGTTTCATCTGGTGTCATAGATCCAAGGCATGACAGTAGAACAACTTTTCTCATATTTCATCTCATTTTTGTAAGATTTTATACACATAGAGATGAATATAAAATCACTGCATTATGCAAGGAATTGTGTTATCGATATACTTTTGAAGAAAGTTTCAAAACCCTCATGATCTGATTTTATTTCTAAACTTAAGCATTAAGAATTCTTAATAGCTTTCAAATATAAACCAAATATAAAAAAGTTTGCATGTTATCTAAATTTTGATTCTGCTAGAGAGTAATCAATATTTACGGCTGTTGGAATTTCAGGTAACAAAAATTATCTGCCTTTTCAACAGAATATCAAGAAGAGCATTTTAAATACACAGGCTGTGATAAGCTTTAATAAATAAGTTTTGAACTGTTTGTCTGATTAGAAGTATTACATTTATTCACAAAAAGATTTGAAATAAAAAAAGAACTAATTAGAACATAATTTATAATTTCTATTTATCTATATTTTTGTTAACTGGCGAGGAGAAATATCCTTCAGAAAATAAATAAAGAAGCAGAAGTGGTTAATAACTGTGATTAAGTGACTAATAATACTCATTTCTTCAATATGCGAAAACCGTATGATCTGAAAAATGGAGGGGGAGCTTCTATTTAAACCATAATTTATCGCTTTTATTGGCTTTGACACTCGTCTTATTATGAATTATAACATAATTTTGTGCACGTATTATAAATTTTTAATTTTCGAGACAGTAATTCCAAGATTAAAACACTCATCTTATTTGAATTGTTTCAAACTCTTCTACTTTATTTGAAAATGGCTCATAAAACTGTGAGAATTGGGTGATCATAAATTTCGCGCGCACAGATTTAGAATGCTCTTCTAATCGTTTGAGCTGAAAGTTAATCTTATAAAAATTCTAAGACAATAAAAAAATAGAACAAGGTAAGTAAAAATAATTTTAAATGGAATAAAGACATTTATAATAAATAATAAAGTTATCAGTTTTTTTTAATTCAGGGAGACTGCAATTTTTTTCGTTTACATAGTAGAAAACCTATCGATGCTATCCGATTTACTCGATTTATTTAAAGCATGGAATTTACATTTATTTAATTCGATGAATTTTTATCATAAAAATAATTAGATATATATTTTGCTGAAAACGGTAGAAATCATTTAATTTTGTTTTCAACAAAATTTTTACCAATAAGTAAAAAGTTGGATTTGTCAACTTTTTACTTATTTTATAACAGATTTATTATATGTTTTAGATTTGTAATAATGTTACAAAACATTTAGAGTCGATGCGTATTTTAGTTTCTATGGTGGAAAAATATTTCGCAGATTTGTTTTCAAATTGAATGGAAGTAAAGTAATTGAATTACTTACGATCAATGAAATAATTTCCATTTCATCAAATTGCAGAATAAACTTGAGTCATTTCTTTTCAAAAAATTATTTTATATCCTTTTTCAATTGCAATATAAATTTTAAAAAACATTGTTTAAAGAACCATCCTTTTAAAATATTTAATCGATTTCTAAAGTATTACATATTACAAAAATTTAGCTAAACGTCTCTGTGAAAAACATTTCTGTATATATATCATAAAATTCGTAAATTCGTAACATTTGCAAAAGTATCATAAAATTCATAATGTATTGAAATGATAAAATATTTTTATTTAATTCAATGGGAATAAAAAATTTCAAACAATATTTTATTAGAGTTGATTTGCTATTATCAAATTTATTTTTACTGATAACTTTATCTAATGAAAAATGCTTTAGATTTCTAAACCAAAAACAAAATTCTTCAAAAGCAATTTGATTTTTTTAGAAATAAACGCATAGTTGTTTGATATTTTGAAAGCAGCTATTTCTGCAAATGATATTGATCAGTTGGGCTCAATTGAATCAACACGAATATTTAAGTGGCAAGAATAAAAAACATTGCAACTGAACGGCATAATGATCTTTTAAATAGAAGAGTAAGAGGATTGGCAGATAAAATACATATAGATTTGATTCTGATATCATTTTAAGACACAGTAAACTGCCGAAAAGACAAAAATAAATAGATTAGAACAATTAAATTAACATTACTATAAAATAATGTATACCTTTTTCGACAATTATTAACAAGCAATTACAAGTTAATCCAGAATTTTTTATTTAATATTAAAAATGGATTATTTGAATTTTTCAATTAAATATTAAAAAGTAGAAACATTTTTAATGTTCAAACAAATGTATCGCATATATTATGCTGGTTTACTTAAGTGAAAATAATATAGAATTTCACGGAATTAATATCAAATTATAGTAGAAACACAATTGTTCGAAATTATATAATTATATTAAGAAGGTTTTGAGTTGGAAAGAAATATTCAAATAATCAAGTAAAGTAAACTATCGTGATAACATGGGAAGATGCTGTCGCAAAATAAATAGAGCGTACGAAAACACGTAAAGAGAGTTTAAGTGATATAAAAAACATTGATGATAAAAACATTATAAAGAAAAGTATTATAAATATTGATGATAAAACTAAAGATACAGAGAAATTGTGAATTTTTTTTGTCCATAGTCAAAATAGTTGCATTACCACAAATTAAGATGCAGCTTGTCCTAGGGATCTAATTTGGGAAGGAATTCCCATAGAATTACGAAATGTGGAGAAAATGTGCCCTAAACAGCTCTTTAATGAGTGCAACATAGAAATTGTTTTAAGCGCAATACAAATAGGATTTACAACAAAAGAAATGTACAGTTGGGAGAGAATTCCATTCTAGGCGTAAAAAAAAATTAACTCATATCGTACTTAGATCAACAAAGAAAATTGTTGTTTTAGTTAATTTTTATTAAATAATTACAACTAATATAAATAATTTATGAAAAAAATAATGATTTTCGAAAGAATTGAACTCTTATTCTTAACCTTCAAGCAAAAGATACTGAAATTCTTGTATTTTACCAATTGAGCGACTGCCTGCTGATTTTAATTCCCCTTACAAACTTCTAAAACTCTATATAAAAAATTAAAAATTATTTAATGAATTAATATTTGAAAAACTATAATAGCATCAAGTGTCATCCACTACAAGTTTGAAAAAAAGTATTTAAACTTCAGGGATGCATAAAAGGTATTTTAGTAATGATTTAGAATTTGAATAAGACATATAAATATATATATAGAGAGAGAGAGTGAACTAATTGTAGAAATTGAAAAATTGTTTCAAGTAAAGTATAAGTTCATCCCTTGTTGTAATGCATTGACGGCGTCAATTTCTTATGCTGACAATTACCGGACACCGAAATGGGAAGCGAAGACTAGACATGGATAAATCTTTGTTTCAGCTCATATGAAGAGTTTGGGGGAGGACTTAAAGCCACGAGCGGTTTCTCATGGTAATCTCAAAGATGCTCTATCGGATTTAGGTCTGTGGATTGAGCTGGCCATTCCATGCGCTCCATACCATGGGCCTCAGGATAGTACTCAATTAGCTGAGCTCGGCTCGATCACACATTGTCGTCCATCAGAAGAAAATCATGACCACTAGGAGAGGTATATGAGCGGACATATGAATCAAGGAAATCTCGATATCAGAAACCATTTAAAGTCTCTCCTTCGAACACATACCGGTCAGCGGGATCACCAAGAGAGAGAGAGAGCTCTTCACAAATTAATCTTCCACTCTCTCTGCAACTGTGTCTTTCAACAATGTTGGATAATTATCTTAGCCAAATGTAATATTTATCCAGAGAACAAAAATATATTTCTTGAAAATAAGTATTCTTATACTTAATGAAATAAAGGCTTTAGTGGAATTCTGTTATAAAAATAGATTTTATTTACGATATTTAGGCTAAACGTTTCCCATCCATACAAAGGATATTTAATAAGGTCCATACAATACTCAGAAAGGTGTTATCTATTAATAGGTATCCTGTTTTACTTAAACTATTTAGAAAAAATCTTACCACCCCTTTAGTTGAATACTAAACGAAGTCCCACACATTATAATAGGAATTTTAAATAAACCTACAATGAAATGAGTTACACAATAATACAGTTCTTTATAGAAGTTTCATAATAACTCCTTCTCACTAGGTTTGCCTTAAGTAAGATTTTAATTTATTCCGATCTTAAGACTTTCTTAATACTTCGAATCAGGAACTTTAAGACTTCTGAGACTTCAAAGACGATTTCAGCATGCCTTTCTAATCTCTAAATCTTTTGCGCTCGATAAAAAAGCAAAACAGTCTTAATAAGTTTTCAAGTATCCCATCAATCAATCAAAAAGGTATTTGAGTACTTGCGCTTTTTCTCTCCAAGCATCTACTGAATTGAAATGTTCTCCGGATTTTAAATGTTTTAGTCATTTATTATGTCAGTGCTATAATAAATTTGCAAAAAATTTCAAACAATTCATAATTAATTTTAATTGAGAAAAGTAGTTTAATTTAATTTGGACGAAGAAAATATGTCTTCAATTTTATTTCACAAACTAATGAATTGAGGTTATATAAGGACTTTTTAAGATTCATTTCAAATAGTTGACGTTTTGAGAATATTGAAAGATGATAAAATTTTAACAAACTTGAAATACAAATTGTTGATTTGAATGACAAGTCGAAAGAGCCATTGATGCTATGTAAAAGTGTGATGGCTTGGTTGAAATTTTATTTCACAAAAAAATAGGCATTAAGTTTTTTTTTGTTTCAATGTTTTGAAAATACAAGTGGAGAGGTTATATATTGTGTCAATGGAAGGTAAAATATGAATATATCTTTCTGGAAAATATTGACTTAAATAAGCAGTGCTTGAATGTCAAACTTAACTCTGCTGAAATCAGGGTCTTGTAAAATATTTAAAGCGAAATTAAGCTTTAGTTGGAGAAAACGCAATATCAGTTTAGTCCTTTCTAAGGACTTGGGAAACATGATTGCTCAACAAATTCATGAGTTTTTAAATGTCGATAGTAAACTATATCATTGCATCAAATTAGAGATGGTATCTCTCTAAAGCTTCTCAAACCCCAGAAAATTATTTTTTAATTCTTTAATTATATATTGGAGTTTTGAATATATATATATATATATATATATATATATATATAACCATTATTTCGGAATAATAATGGATATGTAATGCTATAAAGAAAGTTGCAAAAATTCTTGTCTTTAATAAATTAAAAATAATATGTTCACTAACCTAATACACTCGTGTGCATAAATTAAGGATAATCCAGAGTCATGTGGAAATAGAAATTCTAAAATACAAATATCATCAATAAAATGACTACACACATCTTAAAAGACCATTTGAAAATTGCAGAAAGTCACCAAATGACATATTACGTCACAATGACGAGAGTGTAAGAGTGTGATGTATAAGGAATACATGCATAGAAGTAAAATTGTTCTCAAGAGCTTTATACGCCTTTCAGTGCAATAACCGCATTGTTATGGCACAAAGGGCGCATTTGGATGATTTTTTACGTAATAGAATCGCCGGCCGTCTGGAATTAGAGCGTACCCAGCTGGAAGTATCCGAGGAACTTGGAATCGCTCAGAGTGCCATCTCCAGCCTTTGGCTATGATTACAATTGTAAGTAGAGTTACAGTACAGATCGCCTCCGAGTTGCAACGCCGAATGAGGACCGGTATTTGGCAGTGACTGCCAAAAGAAACAGACGAAGCACAGCCTCAGTCCAGACGAGTCCAGGTTTAGCTCGAAGTTTGATTCACGCCGGACATTCATATGAAGAGCACCTAGTATGCGTTACCACCAATAAAATATCATTCGACACCTTTACTGTGGTGCAGAATTGCTCTTTTGAGGAGGAATTATTCTGTGTTTCAGAACTGACTTGCTTGTTCAGATTATAACCATGAGAGACCAAATCTATCGGGACGTCATTCTGAACAACATGTATATTTATTCGGGGCACCATGGGCACATATACCCGTCCTCACCGTGAAAACATAAACGAATGTTTTCAATCGTATAAACAGGCCAGCATTCTCACCGGACTTATAGACATAGGTCTGAATATTAAAGACACGTGCAGAAATGACTGAAAAATAGCTGAAATGATTGAAATTAATCGTGTCTTTACTTCTAAGCAAATAACATGATTTTTACCTTTAAATGTTTTCATAACCTGATATGGAATATCTGAAGAAAATAGGGACACAATTCCTTTATCTGAAAGTTCCTGATCATTTCTATTATTCTAAATGGTCCATAATCTTTCAAAAATTGAATTGTTTTTGTTAGAAAGCGGCTTTTGAGTTCCATTACAAACTCAATTCAATAATGAAATTAATTGGTAAATATTAAAAGCTAACAAAAACTATAAAACAAAGCCTTTTTGGGAAATTATTTAGCCTTTTCTGTACCGAGGGAAAAAAGCGACGAGTCTGTTAATTTTATATAGCTAATTGAATTAGAAAGCAGCATGAAATTGAAAAGAAGCATTAAATGTATCTTAGTTATATGTACATACAATTAGAGTATGTACATATGCAATTAGAGTATGTACAATTACAATATGTACATACAATTTAGTGTTTGAAATCAGTGTTGCATAACATATTGTGAAGCGTAGTTCAAGCTTTGATATAGTTATAAAATGATTATGATTATTTGCTGAAACAAGCAATATGAGTATAAGATATTAATTCAATTCTCGACAGAATTCTTCATTCTGAAGGATCAATATTTAATCTAATACAATTTAAATATTTACCATTTTATTTAAAATACATTAAAATTCCAGTAAAATGCAACTCAATAAGATAAATTAACTCATTACAGTACATAAAGAACATTCATGAACATTAATAATCATAATGTACTTCATCAATGTTACAAATGTAAATCAGGTAATTTGGTGAAGCAAATTCAATGGTAAACCTGCTTCTATAGCAGATATTCCTTAAAAATATAATCACTATCCAAAAGATCGAAGACATAATTTTTTGAGCATTTTTTGATATCAAATATTAAATTCATTGATGTTATGTGTTAATTACATTGAATTAATTATGCAAATTATGCTGAGGTAAGCATTAATTGCTATAGTTTTGTAATTCCACAATTAGAATGTTGGATACTTCTTCTCTCTATTGAAAAAAGAAACATCTTTTAAATTCGGAGTCCTCTGCCAAAGATTAAGAGCGAAAACTTTGACCTTTTTGAGAAAAAATAATAAATATCTATTTTTAAAAGCAATACTATTCTCGCATATGCCAAATTTTCATTTACATTATGTAAAAAAGTACTTCTCCAAAATCTATAAATAACTCATACCATATCACTTTCTATGTTTGCGTTGTTACTTTTATAATATAAATTTAAAAAATTCATACAGCTACTAAAAATATACCATTAGGTACTATAAGTAGAATCTTTTATGCGAAGTCCCCAGGATTAGTTATACAGATAAGGAAAGAATCTATGCGTGGCAAAAAAATCTGATCTCCGTGAAGGAGAATGCTTAACTCACATATTTCAATGGAAGATATTGTTCATCGCTTGATCGAACGATATTGTTCATGTATTAGGAAAAATAACGAAACGTTTTCTGAAGATATTACACATCAGTTAATCTGTAAAAACGAAGAGTTTTTATTTTTAAATGACGAGGCAGATTTTTTTATTAATTCAATTTTCTCGTATATTTTAAATTATAAATTTTCCATTTATTTGGTGAACGCAGGAAAAAGTCTTATTTTTATACCTGAAAATTCCCTTTGTAGCTCAAGAGTTTAGAAAAATGTGAAACATAATAATTTCTGTTGATTTCCAGCACAATTTTTTGGCCGCAAAGATATTGCTATTTTAATTAGAAGAATACAATTCTAATAATAAAAATAACGATCTTACAAATTGCAATAAGTTATAGATTAAAGCTTCAAAAGGGTGAACAAATGCTCTGTTTTGCATGTTTATAATAATTACTTCCGATAATTGTAAATAATAGAGTAGAAAATGGCAATGGCTTCAAACAATTGTTAGTTTAAAATACAAAAATGTCCTTTTGGGACATTATTGATTTTTAAATTTTAATTATTAAATTTTCTGTCTCAAGTGAGATGCATTTTCAAGCACTTTATTACTAAAATCATAAATCATAATTATATAATGAAAAAGAATACGAAATACGCATTAAAAGGAGATAAATCGCTGTCCGAGACAGATTGCTAGAATATAAAGTTATTTACAAAATATTCGAATACAAAAATGTAAACGTTTTATTATTGTTTCATTATGCTGCATAATGATAAGGAATGAAAAAAGTCATCTTCTTAATGAATTCTTTTGTAGTAATTAATAAGAAAATATCATGTATGTTGAGAATGGAGATAATTTATGAAGCTATTCGGAAAAAAATGGGTGATTGTGTTCACATTTTGATGATATGCATAATCGTTCAAAACACAAATTTCCACCGCCCTCAAACATCAGTTTTAGATATTTACACTGAAAACATTAGATACATTGAGCCTTTTTCTACACTGAGGAAAAAAATGAGTGCAATTACTCATGGAAAGTTAATGAACCTTTTTGTAGAAATAACCTGAGAAGAAAAACTTGTAAGTTAAGCAAGGCATTTGCAATTCCTTATGCATGGCTTCGAAATAAATTCACTTTTCATTTTGTTCATTTATCTCTTATATAATTTCTTCCTTTATTAGAAAATTTGTAAATGAAACGAGAAATTTTAAAACTTTTGTATGAATAATTGTGCACAAAAAAGAATGACCAGAAAAAATTAAAAAATTGCCCTGAAGAATATCTGTGTTCAGCAACGGATAGAATGAAGAAAATGTCGTTTTGTAGCAATAGTAAAATTTAAAAATAAAACTGCTGCAGTCCCCATAATTTATGGTGAATAACTTAATTTATATAATAAACGCTCTAATATAATATTAGCATTCTATATCATAAAAGAACAAAAATAGTTAACTCTTTTTTGATGCATTATTTTACTTCAGAGAAAACGCTTATGATTGTGTTACAATTTTGGTAACGTTTAACTACTTTTGTAACTTGACAACCACCGAGTAAAAGACATTGTTAATTTTTGGAGATATCTGTTAATAATAAATATAAATACTTAGTAGCTTTTCTATTAGTTGAATTTCCGTCTTATGTTTTTGTCTGATGCTTTTATATTCACTTATCGATTTTTTTATGAATGCAATATATTATTTATTTTATGCATTCTATACGTTATCCATTTTCTGATGCATTAGCATTTTGCATTACACCACACTTGTGTATTCGAAATGGCAATAAAATATTTTAAAATTTTTCGGATATAATTGTGTGTAGATTTCAAAAGATATGCATGATAATTTGAAAAAATAATAAAATAAAATGAAGCTTACTATTCAATTTGCTAATAAATTTGGTTTTCTCTTTAGTTTATTCGATTATCCCTAAAGAATAATTTTTGAATAGTAGAGAACAAACGGACAAATACTTTTAACGAAATATTTAATGGAAATTTTCTTGGCAGAAATTATCCCATTAACTTTGAGTTCTGTTTCTTTAGTTCGATATATATAACATTTTATAATCCTTTTCCTGGAATAAAGAGTACTTTAAATTTTTATGGTTTCTAAAAAAGGCTTTATAATTTTTTAAATAATCACCTATCAAAAATTGTATGATAATTAATACATAGATATATAGTTTTAAATTGTTATAAATAGATATACTGTTTTCTATTTCAGTTTGGAATGCAGAACAAATATTTTTTTGTATAAACACTCTATACATATTTAGTAATTATATAACTGATATCACGATGCTATATGCATAATGATACATTTTATCACATATAATCTTAAGATTTTCTTTGAACTTATATATTTAGGTTTCTACATATTATAGAAATAAATAAATTTGCATATTATAGAAATTATAGTATCAAAGAAATAATTTATAATCACTTTAAACGATCGACAATTAATTCAGTTTTGAATCAAGATTTTAATGGACTCGTTTAAAAAGCTAAATTATTACAAGGATACTCTCGATTTTTATACCTTTCATTAACATAAAATGTGTATTGTTTGTACATGCTGAAGGGTTTTTCTTCTTTGAATTTTCACTTTTTTATGCCGAATTCCTTTAAATTTCTTAAAAGACAAGCTTAAATTTACTAAGAATATAATTTATATATTTTAAAATATAAAACAACTCAGTCGACTAATAAAGAACATTTTACGGTTTCCTTCATTCTGCAATTATTCAGCTCTTGATTATTTTAATTTGAAAGAACTACATCCTTCACAAAAATATAAGCGAGAAATTTTTCTGATTATGGGAATATGCTCAATTTTTAAAACTTATTAATTGACAAAAATTTCCACTACCCATTAAAGATAACCAAACCTTTGAAATTTCTAAATTTGACCCATTTTTAATGTCAAAACAACAGTTTTATTAAATTAATTAGTTTCAAAAAATGAAAAACTTATTTCCATTTTAGCACTTTTTTCATGAAATATTCCATGAAAATATTTAAAACTGAAGCATTTAGCGTGTAGATAAGCAATTGATAAATAAGCGTTATATGTTTTAACATTGACCAAAAAATTATTCTCAAAAATTTAAAACTTCAGTTCATTAAAAGCTAATTTGCAGGCATTTTAAATTTTTTTTGAGTAACTGTAAATTATAAAATTTAATAAAAGTAACAAAGATAATTTTTGTTAACACATATTGATAATTTATTACAGAAACACTTACGATATTGGATTAAAAAAGGTTATTATCAGTAAGTAACCCTCGAAACAAAAAAATGGTACTTACAGGAAATTTACATAATAAACATACTTTTAAGAAGACAGTTCCTTAGTAAAAGTATATATATATATATATATATATATATAGATATAGATATATATAGATATAGATAGATAGATAGATATATATATAGATATATATATATATATATATATATATATATATATATATATATATATATATATATAGATATAGATATATAGATATATATATAGATATAGATATAGATATAGATAGATAGATATAGATATAGATATATATACAGAAGTTGCAGAGTCGTGCCGAAAATCATGGAGAAAACACATATATATATTTTTTAATTTCGTTTTATTTGAGCAGCACAATAAACACAAGATATAAAAAAAATGTTGACCTTTAAACAAGGGGAAAGTAGGATTTTCTTAAAACATTCTAAACAACTTATCAGCGAGGTTAAAGCAGTTTTACTTTATAGTTTTGATGCAAAAAAAGAAAATTGTTAATAAGCGAATATTTAAGTAATATACAAATAAAATTATTTAAGTATTTTAAAACTTCATATTGTTTCAGGAAATTTAAAATATCATACAAGACTATTTTTTTAGATGTGCTACTTAGTATTATAATTCCCACCTTCATATTTGTTGAAATAGTTTTTGCTACATATCGCACGTTTACGACTTTTAAAGAAAATTTTAAATTCATTGCTACAACTATAAATGAATCTCTCTATATAACAGAACTGTCCATAAATGATTAATTTGTTCAAGATCCTATCATTTGAAACATAGAAAAAAGTTTAAAAGCGGTAAGTAAAAATATAGTGCGAATGCATTATTTTATCTTGCTGACGACAGAAGAAAACTTCATTTTGAGAAAACACGAATTATTTGAAGGTCATAATTCGAATGCACGGCAAAACTAATAATGATTTTATTGTTTGAAGAAAAAAATGTCTAAAATTCTTTTTACCGTTGATTGTAGGTCAACCAAACGATTGTTAGTTGTTAATAAAAGAACAAAATCTAAAAAATCTCAAATATTATTTGTTTGATTTTACACGTCCTAAACAGATTGTACTTTTAATTACGGATCATTTAGGTGAATTTACTGTAAGAGATAATAGGGAATGAGATTTGAAACACAATGTTATATTTTAAATTTGAGAAAAACTACATTGCAGCCAATATAAATTGGATGAAGTGATAATGTAAGTTACTTCTTCATATGAAACTTACGATTGTTGACAATAAAATTTTAATCATGGTAATGGACTTAAGATGTCATTATTTTAACTTAATTTGTGTCAATTATTTCATTCTTATTTCAGGGCTTAATTTAGAGAATAATGTGATTTAACTTAAATGGGGATACATTTCTAATCGGTTTTCTATTTTGTTAAATTTTACGCTAGTATGAATCTTAGTTTTAATCAAAAGAAAAAAAATCTATCTTTAACTACTCAACACAAAAACTACTACTACTTTAACTACTCAGCATCTTAAAAAAGGAAGCGAGTACAAGATACTCTTTTCAACAAAATAAATATTGCCTTTGCTAACCTCTTCCTCCTCCCGCACTTGTGTACAAATTGTGCACAAAATGTTCACGTAAAGTAGAACAAAAAAGACTCTTGCGTAGCTGTTGGAAATTCCAGTAGGATGCTTGTAGTTGAAGATATTGAAAGGATTCTTCAATTACCCCTCAAAGAAAAATATTACAGAAAAATATCTAAAAAAGCATTCTCAATCTACACTGGAAGAGAAAATGTTTCTATTTAAAAAGAAAATCTTTCTAACCGGCTTTCTGGCACAGAGGTAGCGTGTCTTCCTCGTGTTCTGGGAGTCCCGGGTTCGAGTCCCGGTTCGGGCATGATTGTTCTTCTGTGTGCAATTTGTCAGATGTGTGACAGTGCCCCCTGTAAAAAGGGGTTGAGCAAGCGAATGTGGTGAGTGGGTAGCAAAGTCATACTCTTGGCCCTAGTTGGAGCTACTTCAAAAACAAGAGACGCTCCTTTCGGCTTAAATCTGCTGCTGAATCAGCAGGGGGCTTGTCCACAGACAAGTGGCATAAGTAACAACAAGTCTTTCTCCAGTCGATGTGAGATTTTTTTTATTAGCTTGTGTTACTTTCTTTAGTAAGCAGATCTCGGTATATTGTAGGTTTTCAAGATTTATTTGAAATTCACAGCCAAGATCGATGAAGTCAAATAGTTAAATTATTAAAATTTTCCTAATGTAATACATAAACGTTTATACGCGTGAATGAATTAGCAATAAGGCCATTATTTTGATGTTGTAATATATAATATTTGAATATAATAATACTATTTTTATGTTATGCATAATACATTATTATGAACTGAACATTGAAATAATCATTCAACAAGACTCTGAGGATAAGGCAAAAAAGATGAAAATTCTAACGGAGAATAATTTGGGTTACATCCCGACAATGAAAATGTTTTTGACTACCTCAATGTCCGCTACAATGTCATTTAATGGATTTTGAAAGATACTTATTTAATGTAACATTTTAAATAATGCTAATGTAATTAAATTTGAAGAGCTGTTTTTCTAATCGATTCTTTTGAGTTTATTTTCAAATAACCGAGTTATAATTATTCTGAAACGGAAGGGTTGCTTGATTATAAATAATTGAATAAGCGAAGTTGAGGTGGAAATTTTGATGTAATATATTAGATACTATAATTGTCTAAGAGAACGTAATACTTAAAATAATCTTGAAATAAATAAATTGTTGTACATAAAAACTTGTTTCGCTCAAGAATATATTTCAAAATTTTGCTACCTTAGCCATTTAAAAAATTCTTTTAATTATTTTCTTCGTTTAAAATCTCTAAAATTCCTCTCTTTATTGCGGCAAACAGTTTTTGATGCGGAATAATTAATGAAGTTTTTCCTTTGAATTTTTTACTATTGATTTTATTATTAAAAGCGATATGGGGATTTTCAATGCTAATATGTTTATTATTAAAAACTAATGCTTTTACTGTTAAAATCATTTAAATAAAGAATAAAAAATCAAAAAATTTAAAACAAGTGCGAATTAAAAAAAAATCTTATTATTATAAATGCTTTTTGAATTGCTTTACTATTCTAAATTTTTAATTAGATCATAGGGTTTTTACCGCTTATTAAAGGGTTTTTACCGCTTATGAAGGGTTTTATGAAGGGTTTTTACCGCTTATTTAAAAATTTAATTTGAAACAGAAAAATATTTTTTTTACAAAGTATTTAAAAGTAAAGAATAAAATCTGTGTAGATAGATAGCTCACAAATGGATAAAAGTGTAAAGCTGATATAATGATAGTTACTACTCAGTCAGTTTGCTTTTATTGAAATATACAATGAGGGATGTTAAGCCTTTTTCTATCTTACTTCTTTGCAAAAACAGGCAGGATGCAAGTTACTCAATATCGATTTTGTTGGTAATAGGAATCTGTCATACATCAGTAATTCTCAGATTAATCGATTAATACGTTCGCCTTGGAAAGAACAGAAATCTTCAATAAAGATACAGGTATTCCACAAAAGAATCAAATCTCACAGTTGAACTTAGATGTATTCAATTTGGATGTCCTTACAATTTAAAGAGAGAGATATAAAGATTATTACTAATTATTTAGTGTTTTGCTTTAGTTCATTTTTTAACTAAACGTTCATCTAACTCAAAAGAATCAATATAAAAACACCGAATTGCTCCGGTAAAATTGCCGGTGTGAGAAAATATAAATAATAAATTATTTTGAATAAAAGATTATAAAGAAATAACAAATTAGTAATGCAAAAGAATTAATTTTTTAGCAGTATTTTAAGAGATATATGCAAGAATTTACAGTTAAGGTTCTGGAACTTTAGTCAATTCAAATGAAATAAAATAAAAATAGGATGAGTTTTTATCAGATGAAGATTTGCCTTATTTTAACCACCAGTTTTATAAAGAATATATACAATAGGGAGATAATTTTGCGTTCTATAACACGCGTTATTAGTTCTCTGAAATAATATAAATATTAATAGGGAAATATAAATATCCTTTTTAAATCGAATGTAAAATGTGCACTGTCTGAATACATTATACATAATTTCTTTCAATGTGTTTCGACACCGAGCACATATTTAAAAATAATACTAAATAAACAAAAAGATATAACTTTGGACAAAATCGAACTTTTCAGTTAAATAAATAAAACCTCATTTATAAAAAAAGAGAAATTGGGTTCTAAGAATTTGGGCACAAAGATGAAAGCCCGATGAAGAAAGTCTTCTTCAACAATTTGACAAATAAAATCCCTAACATACTTTCACAATGACAAGTATGTCGATCTGCTCAAAACAGAGAGACAAAGTGTGCTTGTTATAAGAGCTTTTGTCACGAACAGAGATAAATACTTGAAAAGAGCTAAAATTGGGTTCAGTCAATACAGGTATTTATTGAATTGACTGTTTTTATTCGAATTGATTCTTGATGTCAATAATACAATTGAGACTAGAATGTAAATGAGTGAGAAGCTATAAAAGAAAATAGTTAATTCGTTCATTTACAATTTACAAGATTTTAATTTTAAATAGATTTTTTGTTTCAGTTTTATAAGTCATCTTATTGATTAAAATTCACTTATAAATGAAAAAAAAATGAGAAAAAAATATTTAAATTGGCAAAGCCTGTTTCTCCTTTTTTAGAAGTTTTTTTTCTCCACCAAGGAAACAGAAATAAATACTCCTCCATACCAATTGCATATATTAGTTCCCTCATTCTATTTTTAAATGAATGTCTGCCATTTCAAATATCCTTTATTTATGACAGAATTATGTATGTCTGTATTCAGAGTATAACACATGCTGATGAATCACGATAGAAAAAAAAATAGCATATTGTCTTGTCTATTAATGTGGTCCACCTATTTTTGAAAATCAAGCACTAATACAATCCCATGAATTCTAAAACTTTAATTGATGCATTTGGAAATGTGCGTCTTTTAATATTCTGTACTAAGTGTTCGAGTCTTAATCCTAACTTTCAAATCATCCATTTTTTTCCATTTCTGGCAGCATCTTTCAATGGCTGGAAGAGTTCATCATGAAATAATTTTATTTTAAAATGGAACAATAATAGTTATGTTTTTAATTCCAATAGTATCATTTTGATTGTTAGAACATGTAAGGAAAAAGAAAATTTGAATTAGGAATTCTCCAGTTTTTATTTGGTATAAGACTGAAAATTGAAGATTGGGTGTAAACCAGATTTATTTAGAGAAGGAAAAGGATGGTTATTGACTGTAGTTTTAAGGCGTGATTTATATACAGGAATTAGATACTTGCAAATTTTTCATTTAACCAATTTCCTGACATAGTTTTCAGTCCCATGTTCAATACTGCATGCATCTCATTCAAATATTAGATTATCGCCCTTAAATTACATGTTTTATTTTTTAAATGATACTTATTATTTACAAATTAAAATTTATTTGCTGATGTATAAGATTCTAAACATTTCTAATACATTTTAAAGGATATTATTCTATGAGACTTTTTCAATTTATGTGCTAAAAATTTTGATCAGAAAATTTGTTAAATATTTTTACTTACTTTTAATTTAAAAAGGAGGAATGGGAATATCGATAGCAATTATCCCATGTAAGCGTGATTTGAAAACATTGTCTGTTTTAGTAGCTATGAAATTAGATTTTAATTGAAATTATATAAATTCATTTATATCATCATCATTAATATGTAATAATTAATATTTCTAAAATATGAGATATATTTTGCGAAAATAAAGCATTTGACACAAATAAATTTATCATTAAATGTTTATTGTTAAAATCATAATTATGAATAACTTTTAAAATCAATCCTCTTTTTCCTTTTTAATAGAATATTTTGATTTCAGTACAAAAACTTTCTTTAGAATTTTATTTTCTCGTCTACAGTTACAGTAAGTTTTTGAAAAAGGAGAACTTAAATTTTATCGCCCTTTTGTTACATTTCAGCAAACTTAAATTTTTTATATAATATAAGACACTGTCGAACCGTAATCTTATGACCAGCATGCAGTTGTGGGTAATAACAGTCGTCTGTGAAACTTGGTTGTTGAATGGTATATAAATGTGGTTTCATGATACGTGTTCGTTTTGCCGTAGTTCTAATGAGTAAATCCCTCGATTTAACGGGTATTGAAACCAGTTTGGTCTTCGAATATTAAGCACGCGACAGTAGCCTTTCCGAAATCTCAACTTTCTTGAAGTGCTCACTTAGTGCCGAAATGAATATGTACAATAAATGAAGAATCAAAAAGTTGTGTAATCCTAATATATAGATGTGTACACTATCAGCAATTAATTCAGGGGTAAGCATCGCTTTCAACTGCTAGTTAAGAGTGATCGACTCGCTAATGTCGACCCATTGACTTTTGAAATGATTCCATATTGCACCAAAAGATGCCCAGCTCTTTATTGTGTTTCGCCGTTTGTAGAAGATGTCTGATTACAGTACCAATGTAGACAAGCGTTCATTTCAAGAAATGCCTCATATTTACATTATAGTAGAAACAGCGTGACTTCGAGCAGTGAAAAAAGGTTGCTTTTTTCAGATGAGTCACATTTTATATTACATATGATCGATGGGCTTTGATGTATTCTTCTAGACACATAAGGAAACAGATTTCCAGAAATCATTTTTGGGCACCGGCAAAGTGGAGGAGGTAGTATGATGGTCTGGGGCATGTTTATTTTGCATGCTTTGAATTCATAAATTCCTGTGGTAGATACCTTCAAAAGGTGAGTGTATTTATTCTTCATTGCCGATCATATGTATTCTTGGCAAATGAATATCCGGCGAATAATGACATATTTCAACAGGATAATGCTCCATGTCATGTGTCCTAAACTGTCCGTGCAGGATTCTAGAAGCATCGGGAAGAGCGCCGACCTCCAAATTTCCCAAATAATTTTATCTGTGAAAATCTATGGAGAATCTCGATCCATACTTCAGTCCACTGGAGTCTTTACGAGTTACTTCACGCTCTGCTGTTCTCATTGTCATATATGTCTGTAGTCCAAAAGTACCATGAGTTCAAGATCTACCCCTTAGCTGCATTTTTTGGGGCAAAAGGAGGCTATCGCTGCTATTAGATAAGTGGTCATGATGATGCGACTCGACTGGGTATAAAGGTAGCTATTCTAAAATTTCTTTTAATATGTGAGCGCTAAAAGTTATTTGACAAGAAATAAAAATACATACCTTGAAATATATTTTCATGTAGTGAAATCTATGCAGACGTTGAAATTTAAAATTTAGGATTATCGAGTGAATATTTCAGTAAAATTACGCGCTAAGCTTAGGAAGAAATAATAATTGTCCCAGATTCTTCTGAATGGAATTATTTTAAAATAAAGAAAAAAATGTATGAAACTGTCCAGTTTAAAAGTATTCAAAATAAATATTAAAGTACATTTCACAGAGAATTACTGTCAGTTTTCCTGCTGTTATTTATATGGAAGAAATGTCCCTTTAATATTGAAAGCAAATATTTTTGATTTCTGAAATAAAATATATGAGAACTTTTTTAAGATAATCATTGTTGGGTGTTTTTGATGATGCTTTCTTTAAAAAGATCATAAGGGTCGTATTTCTAAGATTTTAGCTTGCTAATCTATCAATTAAACATGCACCTAAATGACTTTAAATTTTTTAAACTGGCATTCAAATGAAATCGAAATGAGCAGTGTCTTATTTTATAATAGATAACATATACATTTTATAACAGTAGGCAATTTCATTGAGACATACATTAAATTCGATTTACATTATATTCGACTGGGCAAGTAATTGTGCACTTTTTGCTATCTTTCTTCACTGGAAGAGATAGTTTCTCCTATTTTTTCTTATGTCGAAATTGCCGAAAGAAATCAAAGCTGTATTGTTAATTCAAACTAAGCTTTAATAATACCGTTTACAGTGACGATTCTAAACACCCAGTGGTATTTTTGATTTAATTGAGATACATCTCTTGGTGATAACTAAGAAAATAGAAGTTCTTTTCATTCAGTTAAACTGTTAAAGAAAAGTTTATTCATTTTAACTTGTAAAATAAATCTATCAAATCATATTAATGAAATATATCAAACATATTCGTTATTCTATTAAAAAGATTTTAAAAAATTGAAGAAGTTAGGAAAATTAGGATTTTCACTTCTATTTTTTCTATTATAAAGAAATTAAGTGAACTGCACGGAATTATTTGGTTCTAGATTAATTTTCCTCTTAATTCTGTTCAATCAATGATTTTTTATCCGTTTCGATGTATGGATAATCGAGAATTCAGGATGCCCTTTTTTAAACATTTTTTTTTAAATTTGTTATAAATTTATAAGCAGAAAAAGCTTTTCTAAATGTTCTTATCAAAAAAGTCGGTTTATTCTTCTTACAGACTAATATAATTATTTTTTATTTAGATACATTTTCCTGTGATAATTTTGCTCTTATAAAATTCTTAAGTGTTAAGAAACCATGCACATAAAGGTAGACAAAGATTAAGCACGATTTTATCATGAGGCAAAATTAGAATAAAATAATCATAAAACATTAATCTCCTCTGCTAAGAAAAAGGAAAATATTAGAGTAATTCATCAACTATTTGAAGTATATATTATGTTACAATGTTTGCAATGCAAAACATTGTACCCTTTAAATTTTTTTAAAAAATCCACCCACCCAACAATGTTGTAATTTTCTTCAGGTAGAAAAAATTGAATAATGTTTGTAACAATATAAAATAATAATAACACGAAACGAATAACCTAAATCAAGATTTCTAAACTGTAGGTGGGCGGATGATGACAAGTATAATCCCTAAGTAGCATCAAAATTACAGATATTTTATCATAGCTTTTCTTCTTTCAGATCTTTAAAAGATGGCAAATAAAAAACATTTAAGAAAATCATTGTATCTAAAAGACATCTTATTCAAGATATTAATTCGTTCATTCGAAATTTCACTAAGAATATGTATGGTAACTTTTTAAATTATATTACCTTCGCCTTATAACATAGGTCTATAGTGAAAAGAATTAGTGCTTAAGTTTTTCATTTTTTTGGCTATTAATTATGAGGAAGAAATATTTAAAAATTACTGCTTTACCACAAATTAACGGTTTAATGTGTGCGAAGTTTTGAAATTAAAGAATAGCTTAAAGTAATAAATTTTCAAAGCATATTTTTGTATGTTTAACGATAAATCGCTTTTTATAAATTTTTAACAAGTAAAAATGCACTTTTAGATATTTAGAATATTCCTCTTTATTTAGTCTAATTTTAATATAGTTTATTTTATTTATTTAAGGTATTCCTTTAAATTGTCAGTTAAACATTAAAGACAGGGAAGCTAAATTAAAACCGGTTTTCAACCCTGCAGGTGGGTTGAGATTCGCCAAACTATCCCCGCTCTTTATTCTTCTATTGTCTATTATTTTTTCCTATTCTCTCATTAATAGCATTGTTAGATTCAGTCTATACATAAATGCACCATTCCAGTTGTTTAAATACCAATGACCGTTCAAGGTATAAATACGTTTTATATTCAGTTTGAGACAGATGACTTACCGCACTCTTTCTGCTGTCTTTGATAACTATACAGGAAAAGACTACGGTACAAAAGCATTTCAGATTCTATGGAAAGGTTTTTTTATCATTTTGACATAGAATAAGAAAATATCAAATGGAAGACATGTAATATGAAATCAAAAACTTGCATAAATCTATATTCCAATAATTAATCCATAAATTATTTCGTTTTGTCTTATAAAATGAATTGTTGGGTCACAAAACTAGTGCTATTTTTCAGAAATCAAGCTGCAAATTTACTACAGAATAGACTTTAATAAATTTCAAGATATGAGGTTGTAATACGAAGTATAGTATTTTTTAGAGGTAAATCTGATATATTTTTCTGAAAATTTGGATCCGAATATTTTAAAGAAAAGGGAAATATTTCACTAAAATATGTAGGAAATGGAAATTCGATATAATGGAAGTTGGAATATTAGCATGGTTGCTAACTATCATTGAATGTTGAAAAGTTACGATCAATGATAAATTCATTAGCAGAAAAACGAAAAAAAAGTTAAAGGAAAAGAGAAACCACTACAATGAGGAAGTTTAACCTTTTCCTTTCATAAACCTTTTTAACCTTTAGAGAATAATGAGCTAAGATGTATAGCCCAAAATGTCTTTATGTGCAATCAAATCAAACTAAAAATGGAAAAATATTTTATTTGAATCATTTATCCCAACAAGTAAATTATTTGGGGAATAATATGACATTAAAAAAATCGCTTTTAGAAATAGGATTGAAGATTATATAAAAATCTGTTTTCAAAATGAAGACGATTTTCAAAATTTTTTTTTCTTTTGCTGATTTATGTAATAATTAATCTATACGTCTTTTCTTCATATACAGTCGGACCCCAGTTTAATTAAACTTTATCATCCGAAATTAGTGATTTAACATAGTTTTCTTTATCCCAATTAAAATGAAGGGCAGAAACTCTATTTAATTTATAATATACACCGCATTAACAACCAAATTTTTAAAAAAAATTAGTTTGGGTTAAAAAAATATTAGATTGATTGGTAATTAAATACAGTATTCATATTGTTTGAAAGAGATGAGTAATGAAAGTAACTCGTGGCTTGGTTTTCACGTGGGTATTCCTAGAAATTCCTTTTTATTTCTCCCTACTGCACAACACAAAAAAGTGAAGTGTATGATGCTGGGTTTGCAGAGCATTTAAATTCTTTTTTTTTTAAAATGAATAAAATTTGCTAGAAATGAAAACGTATTTCTTTGAGTGAAAAACTAAAAATTTGACAAGAATTTTGAATTACAAAACGCTGTAGCAGAATGTTCTAAAATCTCCACGTCGGCATCAAATATAATAGTTAAAAACGAGCAGAAATTGAAAAAAACCCACCCGTAGAATATAATTAATCTGACTCAGTGGAAAGATTCAACATCCTTTGCGTCAAAAAATAGCCTTGAGTGGGGCTTTGATCAAACAAAATGCTCTTCAACTTGCCGAAAAACATAGTGTGAGAGACTTGACTGGATTCAATGGTTGTGTTTTAAGAAAAAATATTCGTGGTCCAAAAGAAAATGCGCAGAGCATATGAAAATGCTGTTAATGATTGGGAAGAAAAATTTGTCAACCTAACTGAACGGTATTCACCCTCCAATATTTACAACACAGATAAAACAGGAACGTTTTGTGATTTACAGTCCGACCAAACTTAGCTATGGAAATGAAAAATTCTTTGACGGGAAAAAACGAAAATGAGGATCACGGTTTTGTTTGTTGTTAACGCTGAGGGAATTGTCAAATCGAAAACATTCGTGGCATTTAAAGCACGATGTTTTCAAACGTAATGACCCAAAAAATTTGGATGATCTCTTCTCTAATTACAGACATTCTGACAGATTTAAATAAATGTTTAAGGAAGTAAAAGAGAAAAATACTTTTGTTTATTGATCTCCTATCGTCCAATTTGCATTATCGCCCAATTTCCCCCTCTAAAAATAGCTTAAGCGTACCTAAGCATTGGTATCATTCGTTTGGATATGAAAAAAATAATCAAAGAATAGTTGGTAGAAGATACAGAAAGAAGACGTAGAGCTATGGCTTTGATGCTCTAAATTTTAACAAAAAGTCTAGAATGAAATTTCAAAAAATATTATTGAAAATCGCTTTATAGAAAGTGAGATTTCCACGCCGAAAATATTGAAGAATGTGAAAACATACCTAATGCAACAGGATAATAGTCACGTAGTATGTTCTTCTCTCTCCATAAAATAGAAAAAAGAACTTTTTTCAATCTAAAATCAAAGACATTACCACAGTTTACTCAGAGCGTACTTTAATTCAAATTAAATTCTCCGTAATTATTTAAAGTATTTTTAGCTGCTGAATAGAAAGTGTATGCTTTTTAATTATAGATAATTTTATGTAATTGCTTCTTAGGGTTGTCATTAGTAAATGTATACTTTAAAATTTTTCATTTTGATCCCCGATATTAAGAGAAATCCCTTTTTAACTACTAGCGAAAAAATTATTGAAAACTTCTTTTGGTAGCATGTGGAATTTCCAGTCTCATAAGTGAAAAGTGGTGAAAAAGAAGAAGGCAACTTTTCATTTGAGCTTTTAGCAGAAACATATGGAAAGACGCGGCTTCTGAAATAAACTATAACCAGTTTGTCATATGTGATGTAGATTTTACATGTGAAACTACAGTTAATAAAATTGCCGATTTATCGAACAAATGAATAGTATCCGATAAAGAAATTGATATGAAACTCCTATTAAATCTATCACATTTCTGAGATTTTACAAAGTTTATAGTATGTGGAAACATACCTAATGCAACAGGATGTAAATGTATCAATATTTTCTTCTCTACAGTGTCCAAATGAGCTTTTTCGAATTCGTGAACCAAGAAAACAATGAAAATATTTTCTTTAAAACTTTAAGATTTCAAATTAAATTGTACTTAACTCTATATTGTTATTTTAGCTGCAGAAGGGAAGGTGTAAAATTTCTCATTATAGATATTTTTATATAAACGCTTATTAAGACTTTATCATTATTAAATGTAGATTTCTTTCATTTCTTTTGTTTTGATTCCCGATATTGAGAAAAATCCCTTTTAAATTGCTATTGAAAATATTATTGAAAACTACTTTGGAAGCAAGTGGAATTTTTTAGTTCACAATTAGAGAGTGATGAAAATGGAGAAGACATGTTTTCCTTTGATCCTTCAGCAAAAGTTGCATATAAAAACGTTGCTTCTGGCATAAACCTTAACCAGTGATGTCACATATGATGCTTACTGCATTCGTGAAACTTAAATTAATGAAATTGTTCATCTATATGAAGAAACGAATACAATCCGATGCAGAAATCTATTATGGAACTGAAACTGTTTCTATTTCTGATGCTTTACATCGTTTGGAGAATGTGAAAACATACCTAATGCAACTTAATGTAAATGACGCAGTATTTTATTCTCAGTATAATATTTTCGAATCTAAAAAAAATGTCAAAATTTACTCAGTAAATCCTTTAAGATTTCATATTAACTTCTACGTAATTCTTTACAGTATTTTTAGCTACTGATTGAAAAGTGTAGTTTCTAATGATGGATAATTTTGAGTAAGTACTCATTAGGATTGTCATTCATAAATACAGATTTTTCTTTTTTTTTATCTCCGATATTACGAAAATTCTCTACTGAAAATCTCCTATTGAAAGCTGCTTTTGGAAGAAAGTGGTAGTTCTAACCTCGGAAGTGGTAAGGTATGGAATCGAAAGCGATTTTTCTTTTGGTTCTTAAGCAGGAGATGAATGGATTGACATCGCTCCTGGGATAAACTAGAACCAGTTAGTGACATGTGATACCACTGTATCTGTGAAACTTAAGTTAATGAAATTGATTTAGCGGAATAAATGAATAGAAATTCTGATGCAGAAATCGCCAAAGAAACTCAAGATAAAGCTGTCATATTTCTGATGTTTTGCATACTTTGGCAATGTGAAATCACATCTAATGCAACTAAATGTAAATGACGTAGTATTTTCTTCTCAGCATTGCGTAAAAAAAGAACTTTTTTGGAATTTGAAAATAAAGAAATTGTCAAAATTCACTCAATACAACCTTTAAGATTTCAAATTAATTGCAGGTTAATCCTTGTAGTATTTTTAGCTACTGAAGGAAAAGTGTACACTTTCTGAATATGGATATTTTTGTGTAAACGCTTATTAGGGTTGTCATTAATAAACGTAGATTTTTTCCATTTTTTTTTTGTTTTGATTCCCGATATCACCAAAATTCCCTACTAAAAATATTATTGAAAACTGCTTTTTGAAACATGTGGGATTTCTAACCTCGGAAGTGGTAAGTGGTGAAACCGATGAAGGCAAGTTTTCTTTTGGTTCTTCAGCAGGAGATTTATGGACATACATCGCTTCTGTAATAAACTTTGACCAATTTATCACATGTGATTCCGTCTGTATCTGAGCAACTAAAGGTAATGAAATTTCTAATTTACAGGAACAAATCGATAGAATCCGATACATAAATCGATGATGACTTTATCTTTAAAACTATTACATATTCTGATGATTTACATAGTTTGAAGAATGAGAAAACGTACGCAATGTAACTGGATATAAATACCGTGGTATTTTCTTCTTCGCAATGTCTGGAGAAAGAACTTTTTGCAATTTATAAACAGAAATTGACGAAATTCACTCAGTACATACTTTAAGTTTTCAAATTAACTAGTAAATTTTTGTTGTTAACTTGCAAATTATTTAATAAATTTTTAGCTGCTGAATGGAAAGTGTACACTTTTTAATTACGCATACTTTTGTGCAAATGCTTAGTAGGACTGTTATTAATAAATGTAGAATTCTTCATTTTCTGTTTTAATCCTAGATGTTGCGAAATCTCACTTTTTAGTTAATAATGAAAGTGTTATTGAAAACTGCTTTTGGAACCAAGTGTAATTTCCAGGCTCACATGTGCACTGTGATGAAAATGAAGGACATTTTTTTTCTTTTTGTACCCTTCGGCAGAAGTTGTATAGAACGACTTTGCTTCTAGAAGAAGCTTTTAACAATATGTCACGTGTGATGCTGGTTGTATCTGGGCAATATATGAATAGAATAGAATGAATTCCTGTTAAAACTGCTAATTTTTGTGATGATTTACGTAGTTTGGAGGGTGTGAAAACATACGTTATGAAACTGGATGTAAATGGCTGAGTATTTTCTTCTCAGCATGATGACGAGAAAAAAAAACGTTTATGAATCCGAAAACAAAGAAAGTGTCAAAAAGTACTCATTACTTGTTTTAAGATTTCAATTAATGTTCCTAATTTTTTGCTGTATTTTTTCGTGCTGAATGAAATTGTACATTTTTTACTTAAGGATATTTTTGTGTAATTGTTTATTATGGATGCTCCATTAATAAATGTAGAATTTTTTACATTTTTTTATCCCCGATATTTTGAAACATCACTATGTCAATACTAATGAAAACTGCTTTTAAAAATTGGGATTTTCAGGCTCACAAGTGTAAAGTGAGGAAAATGAAGAAGACAACTTTTCGTTTGACCCTTCAGCAGAAGTTGTATAGAAAGCAGTTACTTCTGGCATAAACTTTAATCATTATTTCATACGTGATGCAGATTGTTATGTGCAATTACTGTTAGTGAAAATGTTGATTTATCTGAACAAATGAATAGAATTCGATGGCGAATTAGATGATGATTTCCAATTAAAGCTTTTACATTTTGTGATGATTTTCGTTGTTTGGAGCATGTGCATACATCTCCAAGGAGAATGAGGTGATATTTTTTCTCAGTATAGTGTGAAAAAAGAACTATTTGGAATTTGAAAACAAATTTGTTAAAATTTACTCAGTACATACTCTATGATTTCAAATTAGTTTCTGCGTAATTCATTGCTCTATTTTTAGGTGCTGAATGAAAAGTGTACACTTCACAATTATGGATATTTTTGTGTATCTCTTTATTTAGCTTGTTCCATTAATAAATGTAGAATTTTTACCCCCCCCCCCCCGATGTTAGGAAAATTCACCTTCTAACTACTAATGAAAACATTATTTAGAGGTACTTTTAAAATATGGGATATCTAGGCTCACAAGGGGAAAGTGGTGAACTAAAGAATGTAATTTTACATTTGACTCTTCAGCAGAATTTGTATTAGAATACATTGTTTCTAGAATAAACTTTACCCAGTATATCACATGTGATGCTAATGTGTATCATTGCAACTACAGTTAATGAAACTGCTGATTTAGCAGAACGAATATAAATGATGCAGAAATCCATTTTGAAACTCCTATTAAAGCTGTTAATTTTTCTGATGCTTTACATAGCTTGGAGCATGTGAAAATCAAACCTAATGCAATAGGATGTAAATGAGGTAGTTGTTTATTCTCATCATATTGTAAGATTTCAAAAAACAAAGAAATTGTCAAAATTTACTCAGTTTATATTTTAATTTTGGAAATAAACTTGAATGTAATTATTTGCTGCATTTTTAGTAGCTGAATGAAAAGTATACACTTTGTTTTATCGATATTTTTATATTATCGCTTATTTGAGCTGTTCCATCAATAAATGTAGATTTTTTAAAATTTTATTTTGGCATCAGGTATTCCGAAAAATTCCCATTTAAAGAACAAAATTTTCTGTCCCTAGAATTCATTTAACTGGAGTCCGACTGTAGTTGCAAAATAACTTTTTTTCTGATAAAACCGTTTAATGGCAATGTCATTTCGTAGCGAAAGGATCCCTCAAGCTTAAGAAGATCCATAAAATCTAATAAATATCTAGTTTTTTAACTAGCATTTAAAATTTTTCTTAAAAAATGGCTGAATTAAAAATCATCATTTAACAATTGGATTCATGCTGAAAATTTTACAGCTTTGTAAATTTAGTTTTGCTCTTCAAAAAGTTATTGATAACATATCTCAGAGTTTGATTTTAAGATTTGATTCATAGAAAAATGAAGTTCATATTTTTTATTGAATCTTAGAGCTTAATTGCATTGTAACCCCCTTATGCAAAGTATGTAACACATTTATGTCTGAGAATAAATTAATTAGTCATTCGATCAGATAATACTTAAATAGAAGCTCCGAATTTTAATAGAGGTTTATATCTAACGTTACCGTATAAAGAAAACAGAGCTGTGTTCAGATGCTTAAAGTACTTCCAGAGGAAAAAAACGAGTTAGTGCATTTACTTTTCCCATCCGGTGATCATGGCAAGTGCCACTAATTAACTTGAGGTGCGCAATTTCTAAAGCTACGGTTGACTTACTTCCATTATCTTTTGTTTCTGCTAGTGATAAAAGTCTTTCATCATTTTGAATGATACGATATGACCACTGATTAAACGTATCATACGTCCCTGGCCGATCATGAAGCGGCAATGGAATAAATGATTCTGGGGTTTCATTCTTGGTTTTATCACTCGAGCTATGCGAACGTCAAAGAGAAAAGAAATAAGATTTTCGCCATTGCACACTCATGGACGTGATGTGGTTGCACTTCATTGAACAGATAATACGGCTTGCGATGCAAAGGAAAGTGAAACAAAATTCCAACTTACATTTGGTTGATATTAGAATCGACATATAAATGTCTTGTAATAGATGCCGACAGCCCAGAAATCTGCCCCACATAAATGGTTCGAAAATTTTCATACGGTAGTTATGAATAATTTTATATTTAGAGTTTGCTGAATAATATCTTTTAAATATCCTCTAAAAAATTTCCTTCAGAAATTAAAACGATATAAATCCAAATATAAAAATGGTGCAAGCCTAAATTAAAAAAAAAACTTTGTGGTATTAGATATGCATATCATATTGTAAAGCATTTGAGATCTCTTAAAGTTTGCAAGTTACAAAGATTTCTGTAAATGAAAGCATGCTTAAAATCAAATTAAATAGTTTTGAATCTAATAAATGTCTCTAAATTTAAACAGAAAGCTTTAAATAGCGTTTCTTGAACTTTATTTATGATTTTTATACCTAAAATATTTTGAGATTTATGGCAGAGCACTGCAAGGCATTCTTAATTTTTCAAATATAAAATGTTCGTACGAAATACGTAATTGCTATTATGGAAGTTTGGATTATATTGTCTACATAAACTTATCGCATTTTAAAACTTACTTTGAAAGTTCCAAGATCAGTGCGATAGAATTCAAATAAATTATCTATCAATTCAAGATTATTCAAAAATCAAAATGGCTCATTTAAAGCTCAACATTTGTGTATTTTTGACAAATGTGCTGTGGTCTTGTAAAACTTCAGTTAAACTAGTTATTACTGAAACATCACAAGTTTCATCAGGTAAATATCAATGTCATGAATCACTTCTTGGACGAATATCCTGTTAATTTGTAGATTTGGATATGAAAATGCCTTTATTTTAACAAATAATCTAGAAAACACGTGCAACATTTTCTCAAGCATCGGTTATCAAAATATCATCAGACAATTTCATTTGTAAATCACAGTTTAGTAAGAATTTTGTTTCAAACTTTTGTTCTGGAAAACTCGGAATAAGCACAAATATTTGTAATAAGAATTTTATAAAATATTTGATGATCTTGAATATGTTAACAAGATTTATTCATAAATGCTGATGTAAATATTAGAATTTTTCAATGTAAGATTCTTTTATAGAACTTAAGAAAGACTTCAAAAATCCTTAAAAATGTTGCTATAAGAACACGAGACTAAAAAAATTATTTAATAATAATTATAAATTTAATTAAAATGTCTAAAAAATTATTTTTTATTCTTATTGAGATTTTATATTCTTAAAATATGCCACTGTTGATGCCTCATCTTTTTTGATTGCAAAAATAAGCTTTAAGACTTTCAATCTGAAAAGCATGTACTTTGACTTTACTGCTCCTTAGAAATTTCTTAGAATTATCAAGATGTAAGATGTTTTATATATGATAAGTAAAGATAAGTAAGGTGTTTTATATAAGATGTCAGGGTAAGGTATTTTATATTGGTAAATATTCAATAAGTTTAACCACTTAACAGCTTTGCCCGTATGCCGTGCGTGCATCGATTTATTGAATTTTAATAGCTGTAAGTTAAAAATAAACTATTCATAATGATTATAATTCAATATGAAAATTACTTCGAATACATAGATAAGTCATGTATTCACCGGATTTCCATTTGAAACAAGAAAATATTCCTAAAACAGAAGGTGTCATCTTATTAGATAGTAAAGAAAATAAAACAATTAAGTGGTTAAACCATTATGCTATCTTCCAGATAGATATGAATATCTTATTGCATTAACAACCGGCTTTATCTATCTTTATATGAGATTTTTTAAAAAAATTCCTTTTCAAGAAATTAAAGATACTGTTTGTACAGGCTCTTGGTTGATATGTCTGTATATGCAATTTATGTCATTCATTGTATTTGAACTTGGTTGCTCATGCTTAAAAATGAGCAATTCATATTAGTTACAAGTGGGAATTATGGAATCCCTACTTTTTTATACACACATTTTCCCCTAAACCTTCAAAGCCTCATTTTTTCTGAATACATACGATTGATGAATTATGTAGAAACGTAATGTAAAAGCAAAACAACTTTAGTCCCCAGAAGCAGTCAAGATGGGTATTCTTCTCGTCGTCTGCAAGGAAACAGAATCTGCTTCTTCGAGAGCAGGGGCATGTGTAAAACTCATCTGAAATGTGTCGAAAGAAAAATGAGCCCTTAAGTGAATTTGAAGAAGGGTCGTGTATCGCGAAGAGACCCTTGAGTTACGGCCATTTAAGTGTTCGAAGATAAGTATTTTTTCCTTCTCCTCAGGCTGGGTTTCGAATTCTTGTATTTCGATTCTTGTTTCGAATTTTAGTATATTTCATTACGTAAACATGATGGAGTTTCTGTATTGTTTTTGCATGTGAATTGCAACACTAATATGTTTCGCCAACAAGTATGAAACTGCCATACGTTTAATTGTTAACATTACATTTTCTTGGAATCTAAAGTTGTAGATAGGTTGATTTGAAAATGGAAAAAAATCGTGTATTATTTTTCCTCTTTGATTCATCGCATTTTCTTAAGACTCGGAGAATTTTTTTTATTTGTGTATATCAATTTAGAAAAATCCAGAGTAAGGCAGAGTTATGAAACACAAAATGAACTCTAAAAAATTTTAAAAAAATGCACGAATGTGCATAAAATTAGAAATTCATTAAAAGCAATCAAAACTACAAATGATATCGATTATTAATGGAATAAAGAAGTTTGAAAAATCGGGGGGAATAACATATAATCTAAAATTGTCTGATATTTTATAACATTTCATTTTAAAGTCTGAATAATCTTAGCTATATCTTTCTTTTAACGAGATTATTCCGCAAAGAGTAAAAATTAAAATAAAATTGCAAGAAAACTTTTGATTAAATTTTAAATTGAAATCAAAAAGAAGAAAAAGTTCTGAGAGATTCTAAATGGAAACAAAAATTAAAATTATTTAATGCCGTCTTTTTACTGCATCTATTACAATAATATCTAACTTACATAGAAAAGAAGAATTCAGGACAATGGGTGGTTAATCCGCTGATATGAAGATAAAAGGGGATCTATTTTGAAATGTTTTGGAAATTATGTGTATAGTTAAAAATATCTTTATAGATATCTTTAGTCATTTTTTCAAATATTTTCTCTTTTTATAGATACTGATTAAAATGAAAAGATATTAGACATTTTGCAGATATAGCTAAAAATTATCATCTCACTGAGTGTCTTCAGAATTATATGAATTTTAATGCGATGTTTTGATGGAAAATTAATTTTGATAAATGATTCGAATGTAGAATGCATTCAAATATCCGAAGGAAAATGAACCGAATTAGAGCATCTGGGTCATCTTTGTAAATAGACCGAGTTGATTTCGCCAAGAAAAGAAGAAAAGGATTTATAATTTAATTTAATGTTTTTTCTTGTTTTTCAAATTAATTGTCTCTAGAAAAAATGTATGCAAAAGTTTAATTTAAATGAAAATATTTTGGATACAAAAAATAGCAAAGATTATCTGCTTTACTTCTTGTAATATCTATTTTTGTCTTGTGAATTTTTTTAAACAAGACAAAGAAAATCCATTGGGCAAACCCTTAAGTACAAATAATCTAAAGATCTTCTCCGATCATTCATTATCAGAAAGATTTTTGTCAAGCAATAGTCAAAATGCAAATAAGGCAATTATATCAAAATATTTTTAAAAAGAAAGTGGACTCTGCAATTATTTACAAATAAACTTAAAAATGATGAGCAAAATACACAATTTCTTGCTCCAGAGGCGTGAGCAAAGGCTAAAAAAACGGTTAGGTGTTGCTTTATAATTTTTTTTTTATTTTAAAGGGGTAATAATTATTTCATGTGCGATATCAAACAATCTTAGAATCTTTCAAAAAGCAGAGAAAAAATAAAAGAAAATAAAGTCTATAATAAAGGAAATCGGCATCGAAACTGAGATGTTGTAAGTTAATTTTCACGTTTTGATTGTGTTTCAAAATTGCTACATGATTTCATAAAACAAAGAAATTTGTAATTGGGATTAGCAGTAATGAAAAGAAAACTTTGGTTTTCAGCTTTTCAATAATCGATGAATGTTTTAAATGATTTTATTATTTGGTTTTTGCATTAAGTTTGATTAATTATTAAAATAGTAAAAGAGTTTTGAATAAAAGATAAATAGAAAGACTTATTTCTTCTTAACTACTTTTCTAATAATGTTTTCTGTTTATTTCTTATAATTCTGTTTCTTTCTTAATTCGTTATAAAGTATTTGCAATTGTTTATACATTTTCTTTCACAATAAAACTTTTTATAAACTTTCCGTTTATAGAAAGTTTCGCTTATTTCTGTGACATGAAAAGTATTCTGTAACATGAAACAACCTTATTTTTCTAAAAATGATTAAACCTGTAAGTTTACGGACGATTATGATATTTTTTTCTGTGAATAACGTGAATACTATTATATATACTAACGTGAATATTATTATTTATAATAAAATATGTCAAATCTTTTACAAGAATTAAATTTTCTTCAAATGTATTACTTCCTCATTACCGGCTTCTAAAGATGTTAATAACTAAAATAGAAGTTTTATTCATATAGTAAGTTTATTGCTCAGCAATGCCGTTGTTTCTGAAATATCTTTTCATTACCAAATTGATACTTACGAGATATCTTTTTAATTAGAATCGATGTTTATACACAAAAGAAGCTTTATTACTCAGCATATATATCTGAATATCTCATTGTAAATGCCATCAATTCATTTTATGATATGCTACTGTAATGAAATCTTGGTATTTAAGGATAATTATTTATTGATTAAGTACAACTATTAAGCAATACAATGCGAAATATTTCATAAAACTATGCTACATAATCGGTGTATTAAGTCGGCATTATTTCTCCCTCTCCTTTTTAGAAATAACATAATTACTAGAATTGATAAGAAATTGAAAGATGCTCCGATTTCAAATGTGAAGTTACTTTTTTAGAAAGTAGAACTGCTTTGTAACTCAACAATTCATCTCCTAAGTGTCTGCAATTGCTTCTGAAGAAAACAAATAATCTAAAAGCATAAAACCCCATTCCATGCCCTTATAATCTTATCTTATATACTCTCATCTTGCTTAGGTTTTAATAAAAAAGAGCACTTTCTCTTTAGTAATGAAAGGAAAATTCTTAAAATTTATTCTAATTCTACAGTAAGCACATCATTTTGGTAATAGGATTACTATTCTAATTTGAGAAAAGTAGATATTAAAGTGAGCTCTCTTTTTATAGTTATTTTACTATAAAAAATATATTATGAGAAAATATTTCTATACATTAATAGTTTTCCAATTACTGTTTGCATTTTAACCATTCAATTATCATTAAATAGCATTCTCAACTTAAATATCACTTACAAGAAGTGTCGTTTTATACAAAAATACTTACTTTAGCACTTTTTTTTATCGCTGATCTTCTGACGAATCGCTTTTAATAAGAAAACATTAATGCGACATTAGCAAAACGCAGACTTCCGTTTAATCCAAGATGGAATTCTCAAATAATTGGTCATTGACTTTAATAACGTACTAATAATGTAGATGATTAGTGCTTGTGGAAAAAATGCTATAGAAAATATTTGTAATTGCTGTAAGTATGTTTTAAGGAAAAAATATTTCTTCCTTACATACTTTTGTATTTTTTCTGATCTTTCAAGAAGTTTTCGGTTGATTTGTTTTCAATTACCTGATTGCTTCATTTTTAAAAAAAATCGTTCTCTTTGTTCTTATAATTAACACATGAAAATCATTTGGAACTATTTAATGAAAAACTTTCTCCACTTCTAAAAATTTCAAAAATGATGAAAAATTCTGTATTACTTTTATGAATAGAAATTCTTTTTTATTCCATGAATGTAACTATTTTTCAAAATAGAATAATAAAATTCTCTTCGACTATAATTGCGTATCTGAAATCTTGCTGTCATTTTTAAAACAAGAAATTTTCAGACCTAGATTGTTTCAATGATGGCTGATCATAATTTCACTTTTTGAATTTGTAAATAAGCGGCAAATACTGGATTGTGCTTATATCAAAGACCAATTTTAGAAATCATTAAACATTTTTAAAATAATTATTTATCGATAGTTTTTCAAAAATATTCTCTCTCTGTCTCTCTCTTTTTTTTTGTCTCATTTAGAATAAATTCCGAATAAGACAAAATGGGTCGAGATTTTTTTTCGATATAAATTTTAAGCCAAAGGTTGAAACTTGATGGTAAAATAACTCCTAATGAACGACTTTTATCAAGAATTATTTAAACTAAATTTTAAATGTTAGTAGAACTATATATGTTTCATAAGTAAGTAAAGGGTTAAAATTCTTGTAAAATTATATAATCATGTAAAAGCATTTTAAAAATGTGAAATGGTTAAAATTCTTGTGAAATTATATAATCATGTGAAAGCATTTAAAAAATGTGAAATGGTTAAAACTATGACTAGGACTGTAAAGTAATGCATCTTTAAAGAATATCAATATATAATAACTCGTTTTCATGTATTATTTTAATTTATTTCAAAATTAAAAGCTTTTCAGCAATATATCCTATTTGTGTGAAAGTTACTATTTATTAAAGCAATTTTGTTAATGATTGATCTAAGAATCTATCTCCAATTAATCTAAAAACTGAAAATATTTTAGAACTTCAGTTTAACCAGGAAAATGGAAAATAGATAGTTTAGTGAAATTTTAATTTTTGTATCTTTTTCCCAGCTTAAAACTGTATGTCAAACCAAAGAGATTATAGATTTATTTAATAAAAACAGAGCACTATTTATCCAGGGTTTTGACTCCTAAGAACACCAGTTAAATCACAAACATTGATTGAAACTTGCCGAAAAAAGGCATTTTATAGATTTCCTTGACGTAGCTAAGTGATAAAATTATTATTTTGGGGATTATTAAACTTTTTCAATTATAAGATTGATTCAAATGGATACAGAACTCTTTACAAAAAAAAAAATAAAAGAAATAAAAGTGGCGACTTGGATGTAAAAGTTGTCCTTTCAGCTGTCGAACAAACAAAATTCTGTTTTGGAATTTTAATATTTAAAACATTCTAATTTGAAGTTAAAGGAGTTGACCACTTACCTCATTCAACTAAAGATCCTGACTTGTTAATATATGTTTTCTGACTTACCTCGAGCTGTCTTCTCAACCAAGCAAATTGAATTATAGGTAAGTGTGTGACTGAAACTAATGGAAGAATTATTGTCTATTCTAATGTATTTTTAAAAAAAGATTTTGAAATGAGCTTAGTAAATAATTAAGCAAACAGACTTCTGAATTTTTTTTAATAGGCTAATGTATGTGAAACTTCAAAATAGAAAAATCTGTGAAATTTTGAGAATATTTTTTTCATTCATCTAAGCAATATTCCACAGATAATGTATTATTTCTATACTACAACGTTTCAATAAATACTGAGTGATTTTGATTATTATTTGAATTTTTAAAACGTATCTTTAAAATACTTGTATTTCTCTGATGACAGGGCCAATCCTTGTTTTGTTTTATAATTGTAGGAAATAAATAACTAACAATAATATATAATAATAATATATTTAATAACTAAGCTGAAGTAGATCAGACATCTTGCACCATCATTAAAGAGTGTGTACCTAGTTATCTCTAAAGATGATTGCGAACTGTTTTTTATGTTCATTTCAGTATTTTATTAACATTCTGAATGGATTTACTGAATTTAATTATGAAGTATTGAGACATAAAACGTAATTCAATGAATTTTCTGAGTGTTTCAAATCTATTTTTAACTTCCGTAATATTAAATAGTTATTCTTAAGGCAATGCATTTGAATAAAAACCAAATTCCTTTCGTTCTTTAACTCATGAATTTTCAGAATTAAGATGCTATTCCGCAGAGTAACTTTTTTTAAGTGTCATTTAATATAAAGTAAACAATATCTTTCAACGTTTTTTATTGTTTATAAAATATTGTCCATTTAAAACAAAAAATAAATTCGATAATAAAACACAGATATGGACACAAACATGTTTTACAGAAAAGTGGAAAAAAGTCGAATAAAAAAATAGAATATAATATTTAAAACTTAATAGAGTAAAACTTTAAAAGAAACTTTAGAAAAATAAAAGTTCAAAAAATAAATGATTTTTAATAAATGTTTTTTTTTTAATAAAAGCAAGCGTAGTTCTGAAACTTCCGAAAAGTTTCGAATACAGAACTAAAAGAAAGAAAGTAATTGCCTTTGAGCGCCTTACCCAGAAGCGGCGACAGTCCCTTGATTTTTGAGTGCTGGGGCCAGGAAAAGTAAAATACAAAGCATCAACGAAGCAATCATCCCCTCTTTCATACTGGCTACGCCATGGATCAAGGCCCAATCTCTTGAAGTGCCGTTAGACCTAAAGGTCCAGTTTGTGGACCAGCGTGCGCCTAGGAAAGTTTTCCTTCCACCCAGCTTAGACCAGGTAATGCCGCAGCACACCCATTCGCAAGCCCTTTACCCCAGTCCAGATTCCGATGAACGTTCTGCTATCAACTGGGGGAAAAGGAGCAAGACTAGATCGATCCTGTACGGACCGAGTCTTTCGCTCCTGAACGACGAGCGCGCCTCCTAAGTTCTTCACTGCCCCCAACTCCAAGCAGCGAATCCAATCGATTTCAAACATCCCGCGCGCACGCCTACGACGCAGCCTTCCGCAGTCCGCACTGCTAGCTCAAACATCTTCGGGTGGAAGTCCAGCGTTCATCGAATTGCTACTTCACAAAACTGTCCAGGAAAGACCGAGTAGCCCCACTGAGTCCGCCGACCTCTTTTTCCGATACCGCTGACCACGCCCCTGACTTCCAAACGAAGAGCGACGCGCGAAATTTGAAAACGAGTCTCGTGATTTGCGCAAGTGCAACCTTATTGACTGGGCGGATATTCCCCAGCCTGTTATTCCAGCCATCAGCCATCGGAACCTATTTCCACTTTTACAGAGTGAAAGGAAAAGGACTTCAATAATGTAAACAAACCTCGGGGAATCAAATTCTCATAACCTGCTGAGAATTTGATTGAATTAGATGCTTACTCACTTATCAAATATCTACCTTTCCTTCTCCTCTCTGAATTATTCCTTTTGATAAGCATTTTCTTAGTATTTTTCTCTGTGAAAATTGATTATCCATTCATTTCATCTAAAAATCCTAAGACATATGACTTAGTTAAAAAAAATTCGGAAAATATTTTTGTATTCCGAAACGAAAAATGAAAAAAGTTGAAAGAATTTTTGCACCTAGTGCTTACCTCATAAGGTTGCTCATGGGTTAAAAGAAGGAACAATTATTTGAGATCGAAGAAATGTATTGAGATTGTGTTATCGTGAAACACTATTTTTATTTCATTGTCCATTGTATTTTTTGAATAATTAAAACTCCACGGTGTTTACAATAGGGATATCTATATCTTTATAGTAAGCTATATTAACGGATATATTTATAGTAAGCTATATATCTTAATTCTTACTAAGATTTTATAGTCTTAAAATATGCCACTGTTGATGCCTCATCTTTTTTATTGCAAAACCAAGCTTTAAGACTTTAAATCTGAAAAGCATGTACTTTGACTTTACTGCTCCTTAGAAATTTCTTAGTATTATCAAGATGTAAGATATTTTATATATGATAAGTAAAGATAAGTAAGCTGCTTTATATAAGATGCCAGGGTAAGGTATTTTATATTGGTAAATATTCAATGAATTTAACCACTTAACAGTTTTGCCTGTATGCCGTACGTGCATCGATTTATCGAATTTTGATAGTTGTAAACAAAAAAATAAACCATCCATAACAACTATAATTCAATAGTAAAATGATTTCGAATACGTAGATAAGTCAAGTATTTCATGCATTTTTATTTGAATCAAAATAAGAAAATATTCCAAAAATAGAAGGTGTCATCTTGTAAGATAGTAAAGAAAATAAAACAATTAAGGGGTTAATAAAATTTATGTTTATTGCAAGTATCATGCGGCTATATGCTATTTAATTGCAAATAATCAGTATTTTAATTTTTACAAAATATTCATAAACGATTAAACAAAATATTCATTGAGAACGATTAAAGAAGATGAAATAAATAATTTTCTCTTTGTTTTCTTTGCGATGTTTCCCATTTTAAGCCCTTATTCAATGAGCCGAAATATTGATTTATTAAAAGATTTCTTAAGGCAGTCTAGCAGGATTTTTGAAGTCGGCAAAAACAGTTTGCTTTACAAGAATTTTTTTACAAAGAAATGCTTGACATTCGTAAATTGAACAGTTAATCAATACGCTATATCCCTTGTAAATGGTACAGCAATACATTTTAGGTTGAGATCATTAAATAGCTATTCAGATTGGCATGCTGAATGTACGCCGGATGACTAGCAAACGTTAAGCCCTTTGTAGCACCGTGCCCATCTATTCAACGAAGACAAGGAATTTAAGGATAAGTAGCTTTTATTCTTTTCTTTTCTGTGATGTTTGTTTTGCAAGAATGTGAGGAATTCTAATTTTATTTCTCTCTCCAGTCAAAACAACTTGAATTTCAGATTAAAATGTAGATTTCAGAGATATAAAAAAGGTCAAATGTTCGATGAACGGCAATAATTCTCGAATACTTATTTTAGAATTCGTTTCATGTTATATCAGATTTTTTTCTATTATAGTAAGCAATTACTTTATTATACAACTTTTAATAAAGAACAATTTTCAACTAAAATTCTTATTTTCTATTACTAGCTGGATACAGAAGGCATTCTTAGACATAGAAAGAATTTTAGACTAATTTTCTAATCTTTTGGAATCTTGTGAAAAATTTATTGAAATGTGAACAAAAAACAAGATCAAGTAGAGTTACTGTAAATTTAATGAAAAAAAATTTCATCCCTTTGCATACGTTGTAGAATTTTCCCATCAGTTCAATTACGAAATTCCATAACTGTAATATTTTATTACGAAGCAGTCGGTCATCTTTTAAAAAGAATTATTAATAAAAGTAACCTCGCACAGTTTTAAAGTCAACTTCTAGCATTCGTAGCATAGCACTTTACGGATATTAACTAGTTTAACGGATATTTTCCACAGATTTGTCAGATAGTTGCAATTTCAATAAGCCTGTTACAGTTTGATATCTCATTTTGATCGATAAGCTTTAAAAGATTTTATGTCTCGGATGATAAATAATTTTTTTCTTTCATCAAATGTAAATCAGTAATATCCTTGTATGTAAAAGAAGCTATAAAATAAAATTCCCATTTCATTAAGGAAAAAAGCATCGATATACCGACATTTAGATTTATGCAACTTAACAAACTTCAGATAAGCGAAAGGAAAAGTCGCAGAAATCTCTTATACATATGCCCTAACGGGCATATGATGTTTAGGAACGGCAGTTTTAATTAACCAGGAGTTCTTTACTGGATAAAGCTTGGTTGAGATTTTAAATGAGGCATTGAAAGGAAAGCCGCACTGATGCACCAAATGTGGAGCTACTATACTATATGCATACTATATAAAATTATCTGATAACATTAATCCATGTAAGTTTTTAGGTTTTTAGTGTCTGTTTGCAGACATCATAAAACATTTTACTATGAATTTATTCACACATCGTATATGATATCATGTCACGCTTTAAAAAGAAGAGCACTTTGAAATAAGAAAAAAAATGTAAACCTTTTTTTATATCCACATCCTTGATATAATAATGTGTATGAAATAAATGTATTTTTATAATTGCTTTTCTTTGTAATTTTTTTGATAATATACGGGACTATTACCGAAATAATAATAATAAATATTAATATGAACAATAATTTTCTTTTTAATTGCATGCACTAAATTATAGAAAGAGTGTTGATATTTTTTCTTCAAATTATCATCAAGGAAAAGTTTTGAAATGTTACCCTAAATATATTGAATTGATGTTTTTAGTTAAATAAGTTTAAGTTTAGTAAATTAATAAAGCTAATTTAAGTATTAATTGTTATATATATTATTTTCTTCAAACTTTTCAAATTTGTGTTCAATTTTACATTAACAAGTTAAAAATTCAATAAGCATTATTTTGCTTAAATTCTAGATATATTTGAGAGATATTAAACTGAAATCTGGGAAATTGAATTTATATATATTAGGGATAGGAGCAAAGATAAAAATATCCTAAACTGAGTAAAATTTTTGCCTTCAGATAGATAATATTTAGTTTTCGAAGAAAGACGAAGAGGAATGTAAGAAAACATTTGCAGCAATAATCGAAGAAGAAAAGGAAAGGAATCTTAAGAGAGTGAATAAAACATAAAGCCTGAAATTTCATTGAGAGAAACTCAGAAAAAAAAACTATACAGAAATGTAAAAACTTGAAGAAAGAAGCAGATAAGAGAAAAGAATAGTAGTAGCTTTTTAAGGTACTTAAAAGTTTTGAAGAGGGCTTTTCTTGAATTTTGTAGTTGATCCAAAGAAGAAACATTCTTTTTAGTCACCCAGAATTGAGCTTAAAGAATATTTGCCTTCTATGTGATATTTTACCATTAGTATTGATCATTATGTGCAGAACAGGTAGGGCCAAGCAAATCTATTTCCTTTGGAAGAGCAAAGAGAGAAATTGAAAGAAGAAAGAAAACTCTTATATAAAAATTTATGAGCTTAAAAGAGACATAAATTTGTACTTGCTTCTTGAATTGATTACAAGATAAAGCGTTTTGATGTTTATTAAACGTAGCTGTTTGAAATCTAGATGTCTTGAGCTCAAGAAGTACACGCATATCTAATAGATAGATTATCCTTATCAAAAATGCATTATATGTAGAAGCTAAAACAGGACTGTGAAAGATTCATATTTTTTCTCCAGACTAAAGTAATAAGCATTTTTTAAATCCTTCAAGAAATAACTTTCTTAACTTAGTTACAAATTACTAGAATATAAGAATACGATTTACGACAAGCCTATGGAGCAGATTGTTGTTAATAAAAGGATGGAGAAAACAGATAAATCCCACATCGACTGCCTTTAGTAAACACATTTAAAACAGGACAGAAAATAAGCAGATAATGTTTTGATATAACCATAAATGACTGGAGAGATGAATTTAAGTTTAAATTATTTTAAAAATTATATTTCCATACCTTGAAGTATTGATGGAGATAAGTCTATTGCGAAGGTAATTATATAATTCCATAAAACTTTTGATTTAATCAATAAATGTGCTGTCGAAAACACAATCCAAAAGTTGATAAGAAAAATATTGCCAGTATATTTTAAAATATAAGGCGAGACTGCTGGTTACATGAAGAATTCGGGCGTCCTCTTTGTTACTTTGAAAATATGAATTAATGAAAATTTCATGCATCTTAATGGCGATATTCGATTTGTCTTTCTTCCAAATCAACAATCAAATTACCAATGACGCCAGAATAGTTGAGACAAGAAATAATAATTTGAAAGTTCACATAAAAGGAGAATTCGAATTGAATATTTCTGATAATACTCCATTCAAATAAATCAGGTGAGTTCAGTCTTATAATTATAACAAAAGTAAGTAATTCCTTCTTAAGATTTCACCAGGTAATTATAATTATAATTTTATTTCAATTTTTATTAATATAAAAAGATTATAGACATGGAATTTCTAATAAATAGATAAAAGGATACCCGGTACCCAAAACTGATTTCAGACATATGAGCTTGAAATTACAAGAGTACTCTTTGCAGATTTTCACCAGTCATCCATTAATTCCTTTAATTACTGCTGAACTCATAAGATATATATAGCGAGTTATAATTAAAGGATGGCATCATAGGCAAGGGCCCATCCGAAATTGTTATAATTGGAAAGGCTTATAGAAACTTCTAATGTCCTAATTTTTAGAATTGAAAAACGAGGTCCAACCTTAAATAATTTTGGGGCCTAGTTATAACTCTATCGATTTATTAGATTCAAATTTATTATATTCACCTCTGATTATATTCAAAAGAAGAAGAATTAAGGAGCATAAAGTGATTGGAAAGATGAATGACATCATATATTTAAAAGCAACAACAAAAGATTCATAAAAAAGAAAAAGTTTTACTTTTCAAACGTAAATAAATTCTATATTCTCATTCTTGCATTTAAAATTTATTATTTTATTTATTATTTCACTTTTATATATGTTATTAGTTCTGCACTATACTTGTGGCCAAGCTTCTAAGCCCAAACATTGCCGTTGAAAACAATTTTATAGTAGTATCAAAGGTCTGCGTAGTGGTTTTAGGCGATAATTAGAAATAATTCTAAAAAGTTGTAGAAGTTGTGAAAGGCAAAAGAAAAGTTGCATTTTATGTAAGCTGCCGTGTAAATGGCCAATGTGAATACACATTCGTCATAAATGATGATTATTGAAATATTTCAATAATTAAGACATATCATCCCCTAAACTATTAAATAAAAGTACAATATATTAGTTTCGTGATTAATCCTAATTATAAAGGGTGTTAATTTTCAGAATTAACTTATTTACGTTAACTTAATTTGGTACTGTATTGTTCATTCCTCAAACAATAAAAGTTATGTTTATGAACGTACAATTTTATATTTTCAAGTTATATGCAATGAATTTTTAGAAAGTTTCACTCTTTGATAGTTTTAGAGTTTCCACAAATTCTCGCTGAAAAAGCAATACCGCATACTTAAATTTTCATATGAGGAAGAAAAATGAGTAGATCGCAGCCGTAAAAGGATTTTTTTTTACCATCTGATATGAATATGATAAAGGTCGTGTATATAAGAATTATTTCCCACCTCTTCATTATTAAATGTGAACATTTGGTTTTTCATTCACTTTGTGAATTTTGAGGAAATAAGATTGGCGATACTTTTTGTTAAACGGCAAAATAAATTGCTCATTAAAATCATAATAAAAATTATTACATTTCTCGCTGTTTCCTGCCGAAATGCACACATGCGCATAATTATGTACATGCAGATAGAATAATTCAAAACGAATAATATAAAATTATAAAAATTCCTACATTATTAGTTAGGTGAGATTATCTGGTTCAATCTTAGTATACTGGAGTGATAAACACAAGTGCATCTGTAATAAAAATCTCAATATTTTTATTTTTTAATCCATGAAACTAGCCTTTAAATGTAAATAAATAGAAAGAACGCCATAAAAAAGTCTTAACTAGCATTTTTAACTTAAGAGGGTTTAAGACCATTTATTCTAAAAAAATTAAAAATTGTGAATATGTATTACTTTTTGTAATTCGAACTATACAAATTTAAAATATCAGCAAAAAAATCTGATTTGAGAGGTTTACGAATTTTCCCTTACAGATCTCCTTACATTGGGAGGGGGTAATTTTGGAATTCTGTCTGTCTGTGAACACAATAGCTCAAGAACTCGTTGTGCTGGAGAAAGGAAATTTGGCATCGGGTATTAACGCCAAATTTACAAATACTTCTCAAATTTTGAATGAAATCTATTGAGAGGAGGTGTGTCTAACTGGCTTTCCGAATGTAAGTTAACGCGGAAGCTGCAAAACAAAGAGAACTAGATGGATAAAATTTAGAACACATATTGGACATCTAAAGTGTAAATGTGTGTGAGATTTGGAGCCAAATTCATCAAGGATTGACTGCCTGTCAGTCTGTTCTTTAAACTGTAAACGCAGTAACTCAGAAATGTAATACCTTAAACAAAGAAAATTTGTATGTGATTTTGTGACTAAAATTGTAATTCTGGGCCAAATTTTATTTTTAATATGTTGGAAAAAAGGCACCCGATGTGCAGAATTATTTTTCTGGTACTTTTGTATTAACCGCATTCCAGTGATTAATAACCAAAAATCACAACATTAATAGGCTTTCTTGTGACTATTTTCTGTTATTGGCATACAGTTAATAAAACATGATTATAAGAGAATATGCCAGAAAACTTCCAGAGAGGCTTGCTGGCTTATAAACTGAATTTTGCGCGTGAATAAATGATCCGCTAATTTCCAAAATTTCACGAAATTTTGGTAACCAGTTTAAAGAATATAGTCCTTTTAACAATTTAATATATTTCTGTAGAATAACAGAGTGGAAATTAACAGTGTTTGAAAGGGGAAGATTATAACTAAGAGTAACATTTAAACTCAGCATCAATTAGATGTGTCAACTCGGTACCAGTTTATCCCCCGAAAGAAGAAAGGCAATATGCCGTCTCACTCCCTGTATTCTCCAGAGACAGACTCATAAGTCCCAGTTTGTGAGCTCAAGCATCTGTGGTCGTTAATATGAATGGAAAGCACCAAAGGAAACCAAATTCCTATGGGAGAGAGTCAAGAGTCCTGTCTAAAGGAAAGGGAGTTATGTGAAGACAGACTACTGTTATTGAATTTTGGAATAAAGTACTGTATTCAGGTGAATAGCACGAGGTTGAAAAATGCGATTACATCAGTTGTTAAAATTTGTTCCTAGGAGTTTTTATAAAAGATATAACAAACGCAAGTTTGACGAATTTATTAATATATGCAAGCAAAAACTATTACTAATCTACTGGAAAGAAAATCAATAATTATTAAGTTAAAAGACAATTCTGTGAACGACAATTCTCAATAAAATGTCATTTCTATTTAGCTACAGTTAATGTCGCATAATAGACAAGATTAGCAAGTTCATTATTATCATAATCATAATCTTGTGTGATACAGAATTTCATGTTGTGTTATTTTTATTCCAATTATTTCTCTGATACTTCATTTAATTCCTCAAAATGAATTGTAAGATTATAGAATATTGTTTTGTAAATAAAAAGCTGAGAGACATGTGATTGAGATTATAAGAGTGAGACGCTGAAGTCTTGCTTACCCAAGGAAATTTATGTCGAATAATTATGAAAAAAAAAGTTATAAAAAGGATTTTAATTTGTGTAATTTTTAGCCTAAAGGAAGGTTTAAAGATGAGAATTAAGTCTTATTCACCTTTAAATTTTCCATTTAGGCAACAAAGATATATTGGGAATGGACTAATCCTGTGGAGTATAGTTTTATTTTATTTTAATTGTTCACTTATAGAAAATTTAAATCCCTTTGAGTTCTGATTAGACAATTTATATATTTTAGTATGCAGTTTAAACAATAATTTAGGGATATATAATAATACAATTAAAAGTATAAATAACTTTAACCCACATCATCAGTATTTTCTTCTTTTTAAGTTTAAAGTTTGAAATTCAGTTATATAATTCTTGATTTAATTAATTTGTCATCTTCAAAAAACCGTAACTATTCCGAAATAGTTCTTCCTATTTATATAAAGGTTTTGAAAATAATATCTTTAAAAAAATGAGGAGCATGCAAGCTGACTCTGAGTTAACAAGCTGTTAATAGCTAATAGTAAGTTCCTCAATAACCATAATTCATTATGAATTTCATTTATTTTTCTAATAACATTCATTATCATTAAAGTACACATTTTTCTCATTATCAAACAATATAAGTATAATATAATCAACTTAAAAATTATATACTTTTATAATAAAAGTCAAAATCGGAAAGAAATTGTTATACCAAATAAATTATCAACTGTTTCTAGTTTTATTGAAGGTATACAATTGTTTTCAATCGGCGTTATTTTCATCACACCTGCTTACTCTGAGTCTCTTTTCAAATGGCGCAGCATCGAGAGATGTATATTGTAAAAGGCTTCCAGAAAATTCGTTTAGCGAGTGTCGCTTATGGATAAATAACCCATACAGTTAAATTTGGAATTTTGATTGACTGATCCAGCAACAAACTTTCATTAAGCCAATGAAAAGTTCCAGAGGATTGGTTGGAGGTTGTGAAATTAAGTGTTCTCGCTTGATGAACCATTATGAGGATCTACCTTTAGAATATCTGAGAAGAAAATGAAAAAAAAATGTAATATCAATGACTAATAAACAAAAAAATAGTTATAAGCCCTTATCACGTTTCTCGATGTATTTGAAGACATTGAAAAGTGAGGATTTCTCAACAATTCCGCACAAACAATCTAAAGCTAATCACCACCTGTCTCACTAGCTTTGTCGCAAAAAAAAAAAAAAAAAAATCCAGAGCTGTTGGTGCTAATGCCGAAACATTAAATTCAAATACAAAGATAAAATGATCACCTTTGCTTTTGCTAATTATAGTGTTAAAATTTAAAAAATAAACACTTGCAGATACATTTACTCTCTTCCAAAGAATTTGTGCATTCAAACAACCAGAAGAATATTTAAAAAAAAATTCACATTTTAATATCCACCTATACCTTTGATTCTGTTTTGTGAAGATTGAATGCAAAGAAGAATTTCATTTTCATTGTTTTCGAAATCCATATCAACCAAAAATAATGTTTTCATGCATAAATACATTTATAAAATAATAAAAATATGTTGGGATGAAGGGAAGCTATTTATTTCACGAAAATACTTAGCAGGGGCGTGGGAGTTTCAGGACAATGTTGAGAATTATCTGACATGCTGATAAAAACATTATAGCTAGAATATAGATGTGTTATTCTGCTGTTACCAGAATGTGCACCAAAAAGCCAGACTCGATGAAGAAACTCGAATTCATTTTATGAAATCATCTTCATTGAAACCATATTTCTAAAAAAATCAACAATAATTTTAAGCAAGTGAAAATGAAATGAGTTTTATTGAACTCATAAATTCTGAAAAAAAGGCAAATAAAACGAGTGAGCGGACAATACATGATTCAAACATATTAACTGGTGAAACTCTGCTTGTGGAAACTAATTGTCCCAACTGGATCTCAGTATGAAAACCTGAGAACCTGTAATCCGTGAGATCTGTGGTTGGTAAAAACATTAACTTATCCGTATTTAAACTGGAATAGCTTTAATGATAAGAAACTTGCAAGTCTGAGAAGAAGAATATTTCATGTCTTGTATTCTATAAATTTATTTAGATACAATTGGAACAAAATGATTTTGCTCATCATCACTTTGCAAATATATTTCTGCTCTGGAGCTAACTTTGACCATGTGGCTGAAGAATATTTGATTAATATATTTAGAGGTAATCCCATAGTTTCTGCACGTGATCACACTAATTTGTTCTACCGGCTGTTTTCCTAATCACAAATGATAGAAAGATCCACTGCACCACAATTACCAGCAAACATAGTTGCAGGACGAATTCATGATTTAAGACAACTTTTTCAACTTTAAAAGTAGTTAAGGAATGAGGAAAGGTATCTATAGAGGAGAGATACCTACTCTAGCAAAATGGGACGAGTCCTGAATTGCATCTTAAAATTATGTCCGGAATTTGCAAGAGGGAAGCTGGAATATTTTTAGTTAAGGGGAAACAGGACTCCTGTACTATGTTCTGGAGAAGAAGCGTAACATAGCAGACATTACTCAACTTGGAAAAACATTGAAGATGTGGCCTCTGTCCTATAAATGAATTTTGAATAGTGAGGGACATCGCTATATTTATCTGAATAAACAGGAAAAGAAGTGGCTGTCAGAAACAGTTCTAGCAAGAGCTATGAAAAAGTAAAAAAATTATATTTAATAACCATTAATAAACTTATATTTCATAACAAAATAGCTTATATTTTATAACTTCTCTAAATTTTAACATATTTTTAATGAAATTTTTTTTGAAATGTGATATATATTTTCGCCTATTTCATGCCTGTTTTCACTTATTTTGTATCTACTTAATAGAATGGAGATAATTTTTGTTCTAAAGCACTCGAAGTGTTGAATACTAAATTATTTTGTACATAGATAAAATATCAACAACTTGTATGGATGTCTTTCTTTTTCATTAAAACAAGAGGTATCCATTTCATTTTAAGCATTCTTAATAAGCATTTTCCCATTCTTCTCTAGCAGAAAATAAGAAAGAAAAAGTCCCAAAAATTCTTTCCGAGAAACAAATTTATTTGCAGTACTTTTGCAGTTACGAGATTTTCTGGATTAGCAGGAACCAAAATATATGTAGTAAATCCTGTTTTTGCTTAATGAAATAATAAGGTAGAAAAAAATAAACGAGTAATTTCAGTAAAGTAGGCTCTTAAGCTTAGTAACAAGATTTTTCGCAATGTTAAAAAAGAAGTATCGTCATTTATTTCTACGCTCGTGAATTTTCTGAAAGCTGAAATATCTTAACAATAATTTCTTTTAACCTAAATAAATATTTATACTGCTTATCTCATCCAGCTCATACTTCCAAATTAAATAGTGAATAGCCTCTATCTAAAAATTTCAATGATTTCTCACGCATTATGAACTTTATACAGAAAGCAATCCTAAAGAGAACTAATATATGAAAAAAGGAAAATTCAAAAATGTTATGGTAAATAATTTGTCTTAGTTTTAACAAAGAAAATGGTAAGTAAATTGAAACCTTGACTAGTGGAAGTAAAAACTAAAAGGAAATGACTTTATAAATATATTCTCTCTCTATTCAATTGAAATATTTCTAGAATAATACATATTTCAGATGTTTATAATTATTTCTATAATTTACTTTGTAACTTAATTGGCGAATTAAAGGTATTGCATATTACTTGGAGTATTTTGCGTATAAATTTTACGAATTTAACTGCGGAAATTATTAGTTATACACATAAAAGTTCTTTAATGTAAGACATATAGTTTAAAACACTTGTAAATCATAATATATAAGTAATTTTTCTTTGAGAAAAGGAAACTAAAAGAAGGAAAATGAAGCCTTCTCTTGTTGAAGAAGAAAATGAAATATTTCATAATACTGAGAGAATAATGTTACGCAAGAAGAGAAGTACGTAATCAAGAGCTATTTCACTAAGCACAGAAATCTTTATCATATTTCTGTAAGAAACTGGGAAAAAATACAGTATTTTCGATCGAAAGAGCTACTGAAGAAAGTTACTGTGAAACCTTGTTACCTAGGTGGAAAAAAGATTTACTATTAAAGAATACATTTATATCTAATAATAAAAAAAATCTTTATTATAAGGAAACAAAAAAATTATAACGCAGCGCTAGTTATTTAATTTCTTGAAATATAGTTTGATTTATACATTCCCTATTTATAGTTAAAATAGAATGGTTACAAATAGAAAATGCTGGAATATTTGATTAATCATTGCACAGTCAAGAAGGAGAATACAAGAACAGTACTTTAAAAATGAATAAGCTTTGCCACATTTTCAAATACCTAGTTGTTTTTGGATAAAAATAATGCTTCGATTTAGAAATCACGAAGCTAATTTTTAGGTCCAACCTTCCAAAATGTGCATTTTATATTGCACCATGTTTTATAACATACATTTTATGATGTAAATCTATCTTTAAAATATATTTTTTATATCATGCTTTATTTAACGAAACAAAAATGGGTTTATACTTTTCAATTAATGCTAATTTTCCTTTTTCTTGTTGAATTACTGAATGCGAGATTCTTTTCGTTGTATTATTGATTTTATTCAAACATTTTTGAAAGAAAATTACGACGGAGGAAATGCAGTCCGAAATTCTTCAGACCGAAGTCTTGTGTATCATCCACTCTCTTGTCTTGGATTTGCTAGTAGATTCAATTGGTTCAGTGACGGTGTCGATGTGTGTCATCTTGTATAGATGCAATACATTTTCTCAATCGATAGTGGTTTTTTCTAAGCCAATTCAATAATAAGTAGAATTTACTCCTTTCTCTCTTTATGTAACTCTTATTATATATATATATATATATATATATATATATATATATATATATATAAACAAAGACATAAGTCTCATACATTTTTCAAAATCTAGATTTTTCTAATTTTTCCTAATACCGTTGTTAATTTCATTTCTTCATTACGCTAAACATAAATCGCTTTCAATGCAATGACATACTTGAGAATATGTAGCAATTGTTAATGGGTGCTTCATATTTAGTGCAGCAAAATGGGAAAATAATTTTATCCTCGAATGTAAACAGAGAAATATTTTATGGTATCATAAGTACACTATAAATTTAAGGTTTGCTTCAGGCTTTTAAATATGTGATAATCGTGTCATTAATTAATAAGATGCTAAGTATCTGATGTAGCTATGAATTAATTACTTTATTCTACAAATTTTTGTAGTTTTAAAATATTTTTTATTAAATTCTTTTGGGAGGTATTTAAAATTTTTTATTTAAATATTCTTAAATAATAAAATTAAAGAGAAGAATACACGTTTTCCACTTTTGAAGCTCTCCCTAAAGAAATTAAATAAATGTTTTTCAGTTATTTTTTTTTGTCCTGAAAATTTTCCCGAGTAATTATTAAGCCTCTCAGTGATGCAGTGCTTAAAGTAGAAGAAAGTCGAGATTTAAAAGAAAGGAAAAGATAAGCTCAAAAGAAACTATATGTTGCTAAAAAAGGAATGATGTATCGTTATGACAATGAAAGATTTTAACGATGTCCTGCACTGGGAACATCGATCAGTACTTAAGTTCTTCCGCTATAGGCGACTTCCTTTTCCGAAATATTGATTTATTTACTCGTAGCTTTTCTTTGTGGAAGTAAACATAAAATTTTTTTAATGGGAGTAGGGACTATATGTGTTAAAAAAGAAATGATTTTTCCTGTATTTTATTTCAGTTTGCATACAAGTGATAAATTTAATTGATTAAACTCACTCTTTTTCTATGTACTTAATGTATGTATTTTCTCAATCAAATGAAAACAATATTTGACATGAAATTCCAATGCAGATCCTAAATGATATACCAAATTTATTTAAATCATTAAGTTTTGAAGTTATCACGTTCACACGATTCTGAAAGAACATACCGACAGATGTCCAAATGCTCCCTGGATTTGGCTCAAAGTTGGATGTCTACGACATAGATGTTTAATCTATGCACTTAATTTTATCCATCTAGCTATTTTCGCTTTGTCTTTATTGTGTTCCCTTATATTTAAACAACCGATCTGCAGGCTTTTTCTAAATAAATTTGGATTCAAATTTGATAAAATTCTACAAATTCGGTGTAAAAGCAATATTCTAAATTTCATCCGCCTACCTCAAAGAGTTCTAAACTATCTTTGTCGCTGACCGGATGACAAATAAACCGATATTTTCAAAAAAATGCAATTTCCGAATTCAGGGAGAACTGAATTTGGGAGATTCATCAAAATCTCGAGTTTGAATTTTATGACAATATTTTCACCGTACGTCACAAAAACCGAAATGTCAACTATTGAATTCTAACTTTCGCTGTTTTAAGCTGCTGCCCAAGCGACTCTTTGTTTCAAATGAAATTTCGAAATTAGGAACTCCCCTTCTTATTTGGTTAACGTTGTCTTTTTTTATTATTTTTTTTCTAATTTGAGAATTTACCTGTAAAGTTCACATGCTATGTGTCTATCAAATTTTAATTATTAGGATCCATTCAAAATAATGTTTCAAGATTAAATTTCTAGCTCATCCATTAAAAAAAATAAGCTGTAATTTTAAAATACAAGAATTTCGTCTTATCTCTAAGATTCATTTTTTTCCAAGATGAATTTTCATTACAGAATATGTTTTTTTTTGTTGGATATATATTATTATAAGTGTATGTTTCAGTCAATGCCTTAATTGGTTATTATTAATAATATACGATTTTGGTCATAATAATTACAGTACAAATGTCGAAATCTTAATGAAGTAAAAATCTCAGAAATATAAAAAATAGTTTTCAGATAATTCAAATTCTTTTCTTCCTTACGATTACTAATTGAGATTTCCTGATAAAGTAGAAAATAAATATAAAATTTTTCAAATGCATATAATTATTATAAATAAAACTATGTTTGCAAGTTCAAAAAGTTTTTATATTTCATTAGAAAATTATGATGAAATGCAAGCTTTATACCTCTTATAAGGTAACGGAATTCTGAATTTGAAAGTCTTTTCATTATGTTATTTAAAAATCAAACTTATCTCACATAAAATTTAATTTTTCAACTGAAGTTGCATAGGTACATGTAAAAAGAAATCTATGTAATTTAGGAAAATATATAAACAAATAATTTTTTATTTAATTTATTAGAAGAAATTTATTTGAAAAAAAACGCGCAAATTAATTTTTCTTACTTAAGAGTTTCCCTTTTCCAAATAGAATAAGCAGGCTAATAATTTTGCGAATATACATCTGAATTATTCGACATAAATTAAAACAATTACAATAATATGATGATGCTTGACTGAAATTCTTGAAAGTATCTGCAGTTATTGGAGATTTTGCATTTGGTACGGCAATGCTATTTTTCATGAACTGTTTCAAAATTGACAAATTTCCGATGGCTAAAAAGATTGGTTTTATTACTGAGCATTTATGCTATACATTTGGATACATATAGCAATTCAGTAATATCAATTCACAACTTACAAACATAGAACTGAGCATACAGAATCTGTTTTATTTGACATCGAATTTACTGCTGTTAATTTATATCTTCTATTAAAATACTTTTTATAATAAAAAATTGCGCATAGAATTTTGGATAACTTTTTCTTTCATTAAAAAATCTTAACCCGGTTGCTGAAACGAAGGTTTATAAATTTTATTTTGCTCTTTCTAAATTTTCATTACTTTTAAATGAATTGATAAATGATTATTAATTCAGAAATATTATTTACATAATATGAAATGTTATAAAAAGTAATATGAGCAAAAAAGAGGTAAAAGAAAATTTTGTTTGTCGTATAATATAAATATTTTTTTAAAAAAATGATAACCTAATTAGAGGTATAAGTATAACATTTTTGGTGAGAATGTACATTTCGATAAATATTTAATTCCTAACAGTATACAGATTTTAGAGAAATGAATGTCAGAGAAATGGATTCTAAAGAATGAATTCTCTGTTTATTTCAAGGTCTCTTAGACGTGAAAAATGTCTTTTTTCCCCAGAAATCTCCTGATTACCCAAAAAGAAATATAATTGATCAACATTCTTCCCGAATACGTGCTAACTAATACATTTCAGGCAAAATTATGCAATTGCTAAATTTAATTAGCAGTTGAAATAAATGTTTTATTTCTAATTTCCAAATTTAATCAACATATTGCTAGGAGAAAGATATTTTTTGTGTGTAGTACGCGTAGTTACATGTTCTATTAGAAAAAATACCATTGATTTTTACTTAACCCCATCACATGCAATGAAGAGTCTGATTCGAAATCCTTTATGTAGTTCTTCATTATGTATAAAAATATAGAATTAGTAGAAATCATTCATTTCAATAAATTGTAAATTAAATGACTGCCATCTCTTTTTGAATTAGACTTTTATGTAAATCGATGGCAAAATTAAAAGCAAAAATATCTAAATCTAAATTTAAATTCAGACTTCTTGCATCTTCGTTGTACTAGAGTCTTACCAAAACTTTCGAAAGTTTATGAGGTTAAAACTTATTTCTCTCAGTAAAACAATCACCTTTTATTTAAAACAAGGATCATTATACAACATTAGATATGAAATTTTTTTTCAAAATGTGCAGATTTCAATTCAGAGGAAATTTCAAATTTTAAAGTTGCATTCTTCATCTGTATTTAAAGTTCAATTAAAAAAAACAGATAAATTGTCTTAAAGGCGAAAAATTACAACATTGAGTAACGAAACACTTTGTTGCAGGGAGGTAATTTCATGGCAAACTGAAATATCAATTTACTAAGCTTATGAAAAAGTTATCAAAATATTAAAGAAAATTAGCAAATAATGTGATCTTTTGAAAAAAAAAACAACTCTGCAAGATTTTTAATAAAAAGATCCTGGCTATTAATTCTCAACCTGGAATCAAAACTTGCTGTCAATTTCAAGTAAAAAAGAAAAATGACAAAAATTATTTTAGAAATGATCGCATAGAATAGAAAAAAAAGTTATTCGTACAAATACTTTTTAAAAGTATAAAGCATTCGAATCTAAACATGTATTAGTTCAATGAAGTATCAATGAAAATGTTTCTCCATTTTCTCGGCTGTTCATGATTTAACAAATATTTGAAACAGATGTTTGATAATTTTAAGATAAACACGTAGTAGCTCAACTAATCCAAATTTTCTTTTTTAAGAAAAAGTTCCTCCTAGTCAAAAATCATTTATATTCAACTGGTCGTTAAATGAAAGGATCATTTCAAACATGTTTCATCAGCATTTCTTGTTCATATGGAAAGCAACAGCATTTTTTTAAAGAGGATGAATTTATCCCTTATTTTAATGATACGATATATGGGCAGCATAAACATATAATATCTTCAAGAAACCTTTAAATCTAATCCCTCCAATTTTATGTTCTTCTTATTAAAAAAAAAAACTTCTATTGAAACATATGTGAAAACCATCTCTTTTTTTTTACAACAAATTATGTGCATTATTGCTTGGTTTTATAATCGCTAAGGCAAGAAGGAATTCTGATGCCACTTTTTCTTGAAATTCGTACTTTGTTGCTTCAAAATGCTACGCAAGTGTTGAGACAATTACTTTAACTATTTCTCCCAATTTAGGTTATCAGGGTTTTTTTCTTTGTCACTGCAGATACAAAAGAGAAAATTTTACCGATATTTTATACCCTTCTAATGCAGTCTTATTAAATGCTGTTAATGCCATATTTCTTACTTTTTTAAATTTCTACGAGACTTTGCAAAATTGCATCTCTCCGTAAAAAAACTTGAAATTACATTTTTAATTACATCTATACACATAGAGTTTTTATACAAAAAAAAACTTTGAACACAGCGATTATATTTTATTTCAATTGCAATACCTGGATTTCAGGTAGGTATAAAACTGTAACTAAATACGAAAAGCTAATTAAGTTAGTAATGTAACTGGAGTTCCGAAATGACTGGAACGCGACAATCCATTTATTTTGGGATATAAAAACCAATTGAAATTATTTCACTGTTTCTAAGTATAAAATAAAACTATTAAGCTATAGACTTCAGTAGAAAAGTTATTTTTTTCATCAGGATTTGAGATCCTTCTTCTTAAAGACTCCTTTTCTCCTCATGCTTGTTTATCTTTCTTCTCCATAATTATCTATATTCCTTTACTTGCAGGATTATAATAAAAACCTAGAAGATGTCCGACTTTCAACATCAATTGAGTCTTTGAAATTCATATTTTGGAATCTTTAAAATGTAATTCTTTCAAACGAAAGGGACATCTCAATGGTTATATTTGAGAATATTACATACTCCTAAAAATAAAAGAATTATATAAAAGAAATTTGAATTGTATATGTTCCTTTGAGGCACATTAAATTCACTTTCATCGTAATTTATTTATTGCAAGTTTCATTGATTTTAGTTTTTATCTAGCGATAATTTTCTGAAGTTTTATTGGCAAAATATGTAAATATACTCGAAAATATACACATAGGAAAGAATGTAAAAAAGTGTCACTCCACTTATTTTTAATCAATGAAAAACCGAAAAGCACTAAGATAAAATGAATTATCCCATGATGAATTGCAAGTTAATGCTCCCCTGAAAATATTTTCGCTAAACTTTGTGCTTTTTGTAACAGAAATTTAAGGAATGGAAGTTAAATGATTTAAATTGAGAAGGTAAAATAATTACTATTACTGCAGACGACCGTGTAAATTGCCCTTGTTGAGAGTTTTGTTTCTAATTTCATTGCTTGGCATACCTAAAAACATATCAGCAAGGATAAATAAAAGGCTAAAAACGCATTTTTCAAAAAAGTTTCATTCCGTAACTTATTTGAAGTCAACAGCGTACCTGCAACATCTTATGTGAGGCTTTTATTAATAACATCACATTCATTTGAAAAGAGATTCATAAATTTCAGACTTGGAATTTAACATTATGTTCTTTTCTCCTTTTCCAGTGAAAGTATATATTTGCTTCAATTTTTGTATAAACATTAAATGTTATGTGTGCTTCAAACAAGCTGAAAAAAATCTCTATCAAGAATTAAAAATTGAATATTTGTCTTTCCGAAAAACATTCAGGATACATTTAGACTTTCCTAATTAATTTTTTGGTAAAATTCCTTTTAGTTAAAAAATAAAACAAAATACTCATAATATAACAATGAAAGGATCACATGGAGAATCTCTCAGAAACATAGAAAAGTTCTGTATAAAAAAACCCATTTTTTTAGTTCTTATAAGAAAGCCAGTAGTTGTGAGAATGCTCGTTCATTATTCCTCAAATTGGTGCATAACCCCAACGTACAGAATGAAGAAATAACTGACTTCCATACAGAGACTATTTATTTTCTATATTTCTGGCGCATTTCCCACAACTTTAACAGCAGCGCTTCAAACCATACTAGGCATTCCATCTTTGAGCATGCAACAACAGTTTGAAGCCAGGCTAGCTTCAATATATCGCCTAAGAATCCTTCTTGCGCATAACGTAACATAGATCCAATCAGAAGAGCTAGAGAAGAAAGAAACTGGCTGGTTTACTCACCGTCACAACATTTCAATCTCAACCAAATTTCATTCGAAAATGAAGGAGTACATATAACTCAAATGAACAACACCAGTATCTTCACAGACGGCAAGAAAATAGAATGTGGAGTTGGAGCTCCATGTTGTGTCTAGCTCAATGATACCTGGTCCTTGTGGTATATCGTATTGAATGACAACCGTACTATCTTTCAAGCTATACTAATCGCACTTCATGTATTAAATATGCATCTCAGTTTCTAAACATCATCTCTTTTAAATTACATGTCGACAATAGACTAAGTATCATTGTATCTTTTAATTCAAAGAGTGCAAACCAAATAACAAGATAAATTTTTAGCATCTTCTTTTCGTATCCAAAAGTCTCACGGGTAAAAGTGCATACATGCAACATAGGTCATGAAAAATAAACCAACTAGCTATGGAAACAACACTAAATACGGACAACGGCAATAACTATCCACCGGAAGAATATGCTAGAGGAATGGCAATATTAGAGCAATGGTGATCAAGGAAGAAAAGTTATTAATATCTTATCCTCAGTTAACCTTCATGTTACTAATTGGAGCAGAGAAGATATTATTTTCTTCTCAGAACATGGCCCTTTTCCTGCCTGCCTCAAAAGGTTCAACCTGTTGGATAGTGACTGGCACAGCATTTTATTATGCTACGGAATGCATCTTCACAATCTCTCGGCATTTGAAAAAAACTATCGCTAAGCTAGGAACACTAATGGTTGAAAAGAGTCACCAGCAATTTCCTCTCCAGGCAAAAAATCCACAGGATAATTAAATTGATAAGTGAAAATAGTGATCTTTTCTTACCATGTTAAGTTTCTTATAAGTAATAAGGGAAAAAAGAAACACTACAGTCTCTTCACATGCATTTGCAATCATAAATATCTTTTAAACAAAGTTTTTTTTCCTAGCAATTAACCAAATTATTTTTTATTTGATTTTTATAAATGCCTCCTCATCCACTATGTCCTGATAAAAAGTGATCCCAAAATTCATTTTTTTTTCATACATCTCTTTTCATATTAGTATTCAAAATAATTTTTCAAAGTAGAAAATCTTTATAAAGGATTTCATATTATTATCATTTCTTATATGTTTGAAAATTCTGTACATAATTATTTTGGTTATTTTTACTGTAAATATTTTAGAATTTAGTAAAATCCGAGATTATTAGTTCAATGATCGAAATTATGTTGTAATGACTTGATCCTGGTCGATCAAATAAAAGGGTAGCGTTTTAAATACAAAGGTTTTATTTACAGCTTTATACAATAACAAAATCAACAAGTCCTCTAGGTAAAATTCTGGGAAATATTTACAACTGGATTGTCAGTTCGACTTCTAATATCGAGACTCACAGGCTGTCCGCGTATCCGGTTACGGCGTGTAGCTCCAGAGATCTACGGATTACTTCCGGTAGATCTTTTCAATAAACTCGAGATCACGTGGTATCTCTTCAACGCCTGCTCTTCAGCTCTGCTCACAGCTCGTCTCGTTGTCGTATGAGCTCTAGTCCAGCCAGATCAGCTGGTCTCGTCTCCCGGATCAGCTGGTCTCGTCTCCCGGATCAGCTGGTCTCGTTCCCCTCGGCTCAGATTCTCGACCGCCCCGCTTCTTCCAAAACCCATCCATTTTAACATCGGTGAAGTTCCAACTCTCAGGCTCGCATTGGCGCGCTGGAGATGCTGATTGTCCATTCATTCTTCAGAAATACTCCAATGGTTATGTCGTGGGAATATTCTTGAAACATCCGCCCTCTTATCAGAACCTTCACAATGCATAAATATTCGCAGCTGGAGGCTTTAGCCCTCCTTTCTTCAATGGGTCGTAAAACTCATAAGTTGTTCATTATTGGATCTTTATCCCAGTTTGGGTGGTCCATAGAAGAAATAGTCCCATCTGGGGGTTTAGACACGGTTTGCTTCTTCAATGGGTCGCAAGCATGTGTGTTCCACTATCTGACTCCATTCAAGTCTGAAGGGCGATACTAAAAGGGAGAAACACAATGCGCAACAAAGGATGAATAGTCTCACAGCTGGCTAGAAGTAGCAATGTTCGAACTTGTGTCTCTTCCAAAAAGGAGACCAGGTGACGACTTCTTTACAATGTATACGGATGCATGAGACGACGTTCTGCCCTGTAACAATATGTTATTGAAATGTTGATCCCAAAGATTTCTTATCAGTAATGTCCTTAATTTGCGAAGAAATGAACTAAAATGCTTAAATTATTTTGATTGAAGATAAGTGTGGAGATATCTTTATAAAGTACTGCTGCTCTTTGATGATTGAATAATTACCTTTAGAAATATCAAATGAATTCAACATTTATTGGCAATATGTTTTATATTATTAACTCAATCTCGTTTCGTAAATAATGTATAATTTATTTAGCATTAAAACATCCTGAATTTTTCTTAGTCAGCCAAATAATAATTTGTTAATAAGTTTACTATTACCATCGACTACCATCGAATTTCAAATTTATTCTAAATATGTAAATAAGTGTTTTATATGACTGAAAAACTGAATTCGAATAATTATTTTAAAAAATCGGATTGATTTTTATATATTTCTGTCAAATCGTCTGACATCTTTACGCTCTACTTTTTAACTCGTTTCGTATTTGTAATGGAAGGATTTCGCAAAGGATTTTTCACTCATTTCCGGACTCATTGATTTCAAAATTTAGTGCACTGATTTGTTTTCGATGACAATATAATAATTTTGATATTTTCAGTAAATTTTTGTTAGCTTATCCCAGAATAAAATTTAGTTTTGGAATCTTAATGTGGCGCTATCTAATAAGGACTTTCAGAAGTATTTACCCCTCTGATATTTATTATAGTAAATCACAAGTTGAATCTTAATTGAATAAATTACACTGAATAACATATCATAATTTAGTCTAAATTTAGCTGTATTGCAGATCACTCAGAATTATTTACTAAGAAAAATATGCAATTTTTATTGACATTTTCATTTTGAAATTTGATTTACAGAGATAATTTATTGGATATAAAAATAAGAGAATAATGCATGAAAAATAAATTTTTGTCAAGTGAAGAGGTTTCATATTTGCAGAACATTTAAACGCAATAGAATGCAATGTGAAAAAAAAGGTTCTTTCCTCACTATAGTTGTCACTGAACACTGCTATAGAAATGTAATTAATTCTCACTAACTAGATTTAAAGTGACTAAATTCTATAGAAGCTGGAAAAGTGTCCAAATTCGGTTTGAGTCCCCATTGAAAGGTTCTTTTTGAAACTGCATTTTCACTGTTTTACTTTTGTCAATATTATTAATTCTAAAAATGTTTAACTAATTAATGACGAAGGAATGAAGAATTATGTTTCTTCAAAAGAAGAAGACAGAACCAATCTTATATTAATAAGATTACTTAACACTGAACGCTACTTTCCTCATTTCTCTCGTTATTATATTTGGGTATGAAATCTCAATAAACGATATTTCTAAGTTCTTTTATCCATTTAATAATAAGTAAAAAAATTGTTACTTATTCAAATTGATATGCAGAGAAAGAAGAACACAGATTATTCTTATAGTTTGTGAATTATTCTTTAGGTGATTCTTCGTTAAACACTAAATTTTAGATTTTAACTTAAAAGAAAGGTCAATGAAACATTAAATAATACTGCAGGTATAAAACTTAAATACTATTATAAATAATACGACGAAAGGTTAAGAGTATTTGAAATGACATTATCTCATAAACTGATAGGTTAGTGATCATATCATAATACAGAAGACACAATTCCGATGTCTATTTAGTTCATTTTAATACAGGAAAGAGAATTTGATTAGAATCTTAGCTTTTGTCTTTCGAGAATTCTCGTGGACATTTTCCAGATGTTTCAGGAAATTAGATATCTACTATTTTCACAAAGCCACACAGTTTTTAAAAGCTTCGAAGATCTTTTCTCTGATGAGATTGAAGTAATAAAAAAGTGAATTCTTTATCAGGACAAGAACTTCTCCAGTTGCTTAGGATAAATAGTTTCTCTTCCACTTTACGCTGTTCTAAACAGGAAATATGTTTGAAAATGATATTTTGAGGCATTTTCTCATGGGAATCTAAACTTTAAGAACAATGCGCTTTCACTTATCTCGAATTATGTAAAACTCTTTTTAAAGAAATGCATTCTAGCTATAAAATCAGACAAAGTAAGTTAAGCAACTAATAATAACTAGAATGAATTAAGGAGACAGTATTTAATTCTAATTATTTATCCGACTTAAACAAAAAAAGAGTAAAAAATTGGGATGTGGGAGGTAGTAGTTTGTTGAAATGCAATAGAAATGATAAAAAAAAATTTGGCGAAAGTTTTTACTTAATAATAAACTAAAATAAAAAATACCTAATAATAAAAAAAGTGGTTTGAATTGCTGGTGATTATCTGCTTTTAAATCAAAACACAAGATGCCTATTATTTACCAAAAATATTTTTTAAGAAAACCAATAAAATAATTTTTCTATAATCACAGAGAAATGCGTGATACATTCCAGAATCAGAAGGATGTCCATTAACTGGTTTTAAAGCAATGAAGCATGAAAAAATGTAAAATTTATTAATATCTAATTCAGGAAGAAGAAGGAAATAATTAAAAACATATTTAATTCAAAAATTGAAATCTATCTTTTGTGTTGAGTTCTCTTAAATAAAAATAATAAATTTAAATTAAGAAACTTAAATTTAAGTTAGATTTCAACCTTATTTATATAATTAGTTATTTATGAAAACTCCTTTACTTACTTCCTTTGGGAGAAGCCACCCTCTTGGGTTGGAGGAGGAATTGCCTACTCCCGTTTCACCGGAGCTCGGGTGTGGACTGGAGATAACTACGTTTGCAACTTATTTAAGATACAGTCCACTTTTCATGGGTTGTAAGTCCTTTATATGCATAGAACCATGAAGAGAGAGAGGTATATTTTCTTTAAATGATTTATGATGTTTAAAATTAGTTTATATATAATTTTTACATGGTTATAAAAAGAGCATCTAAATATCTTTCCGTTTTATTAGATCAAATGATACAATCAATTTAAATTGGAAGAAATAGCTTTATTTTATTATTGATATACATCTAAACTGTAACATTCTGCTAGGACATGGATACCAAATTTTTTTCGAATAAAATTGGATGTGACATTGATTAAGTACAATGTATGCACTTAATTCTTAAAATTATTTCTAAATGAAGAAAAATTGTGTAAAATCAATAAATTTTTAATTTTTTTTCCTGATTAAGCACCTAGCTGTTTTTAAAACTCTACATTCCTCTCCAACCCCATGAATATGAAAAGCGGCTCAAGAAATAAACAAATACTAAATGTTGTTTGAAAAAGAATTCATTTGAAACCCTCTGGGACAATGGGAGGGCCAGTTCTTGGCTATTTCAAACAAGGAATTTGGTAATGTATTCGTGACACAGTAATTGAACAGGCGTTTCGGTTTTATAAGATGATTAAGTGTCTGACTTTTTCCAATTATTGGTATTTTCCTTGGTATTTGACCAGCAGAGAAAAAGACATTTGGTTATTCTTGGCTATCTTCGACAAGCACTTTTTATAATTACTACTTCGTCTCAGAACTACTTCTTTTCTGTCTCATAACTACTTCTACAAAATTAAACATTTCCCAATCCAACAACCTGATCTGGATAAATTGATTAGTTTTGCCGTCTTGCCCATAGTACCGTTTTCTATTTGGGGCTTATATGCATTTTTATTTATTTTCAACCGTTTTCTTGATATACATGATTTCCAAATTGTTTCCGTACTATTAAGAAAAGCATATAGACCTACAGATAATATTTTAATAATTTTATTTTTGGAACATATGTCAATTCAGAAGGAAACATATAAGACATTGCAAGAATAATTAAAGTGTCAGTGGAAAGAAAGAAGTTGCTACCAAAATACTGAAATATGATTTCAGTAAGTTAACTAAGAAGACTTTCAAGACATCAACTAAAAATTCTAAAGAAAGTACAGTTCAGTTCATGCATATTCTGATAATAAAAAGAAGGCAATTTTGAGTTATATTAATTCATTATGATCTAGAATTTAAACATAATCTTTTTCAATCCAAACTATTTAAAGAAAAAAAAACACTAAGGCTAATATTACTTCTAAAAATAAAAATGCATTCCCTTTTTATCAGGATTGCTAAAATCACCTTGTCTCAGAAACGAGATGAACGAAGCTTTCCCATTTTCTTTTTAAAATATGAAAGTGATGGCAATCCTAGTAAAGCACGTAAAGAAAAACCCTCTGCCACAAAGTAAGAATTGATAAAAAAATGACTAACATCTCCATCTTTCCCCTCGTCCCGTACATGCAGTCAATAATGATAAAAAGAAAAAAAAAGGAATAACTAATTTTGGAAGTTTGTTGATTATTTTACTTTCTTCAATTGCTTTTATTATGTTTCTTAAAAAATGTTCAGTTTTCAATTATCGCGTGATTTGTAGCGATCTGCTCTATGCATAAAATCATAAATTTTATTAATGCATCATTTTAAAGTTGAATACATATTTAAATTTCACTTGTATTTGCATAAAGTATGTATAGAATAAAAATTGAATAACCCATTTAAATTAATAAATTTTTCCCACAACTACCGATTTTTTTGGCCTCAAATTTTTAATTTATTAAGACACCTAAAATTTTAAGTAATTAAGATATTTAAGTATTACATTGTTTTTTATTAATTTACATTATTACACATTATTAACGTACAAGAATATAAAATTAGTCCTTTAATTCAATATCCATTTCCTAAGTTTTTTATCTTCATTTTATTTTGTCTTATTTTTAATCCTTAAGCTAGCAATTTATTTTGCAATAAATTTCTAAATTTTCTTATCATATAGAGCCTCAATTTAAAAAACCCAAATAATGGACAACTGGTTGCTAATTAAATAAAATTTTAATTGTATTTCGTATGCACAGTCATCTCTTGTATTTCAGATGCTATTTTATAATTTTTACCACTGAACTAATGAGACTGACCAATACTTTGCATAAAGTAGGGGATTTTATGATTATTTCCTATTCTGTGGATGGGTGGGATTTTACGTGTATTTCAAACTGATGTTTATTTTTAAATATGGCTTTGTTTTCGCCCATCAGGTTTCGTTTGTTAGAATTATTTAAATGAGCACATTAAATTAGGCTGAAATTTCTCCCCTTTTTAAGTTATGTAAAACAATTTGCCAGATGGAAATAAAGCATGTGGGAATGTACTAGTTCAAATAATTGTTAATTATGCAATAATTGTGATCTAATAGTTTAAATAATTGTCAGAAATGAGAAGTATCAAATAAAAGGGAAAAGGAAAATTATTGTTTTCCCAGTCGGTATCTCTTTTTCTTTGACAGCCTTGAATGAACTTTGATTTCGCAACAACAACAATCCTACTTTTTACAATTCCTACTGTTACATTGCACAATAAAACTATTTCATTTGCCCTGGATTTGCTCATCCATTGTGGTGATATCCTAGTGAATAGGTTCACCTTGTTCTCTACTAGAACTAAGTTTTCAGAAAAACGATCTGAAAGGCTTATTAGTGAGAGTAAAGAAGTTTTATGCTCAAGTTGCAACAAAAGTTTATGTTGAATTAGTTTACAGTCAGCTTAGAAAATTCAAAGGTTTCAGCTTTTGAGTGTTCAGGATATTCTTTATGGAAAAAACCAAAAGAGTTTCGTCTTTTTTACTTTTTCTCACTTACGGAATCTATGAAATTAGCATCGTTTATGGGCTCTATGGTTTAGGGTTTCTATATAAATTGGGATTTTTCTCGATTACACCAGATAATTTATTTACCCATCGCGTGAAAAACAAGGATTGCCCTTGCATTCCACACAAAGAGAATTGTTTCATTTATCCCATTTCTAAACTGACCGGTGGCAAGATGTTTCAGTCTAATCCCACTAAAAGTTCCCAAATAAGTTTTCTATCCCTTAATCATCTACTCTATTATAGGTTACTCTTTCTTTATACAATGGTGCTGTTTGATTCTGCTATTCCATAAACACAAAATTAAAGAATATTTGATATGGATCCTTGCTAACAAAGTTGATGATGAAATTACCCTCCAATGTCCTTCAAATTTTATCTTCTCCTTGATCGAAGACATGATACCATATTGTTCCTCCATTCATTATAAGACTTTCCATAGGAAAACGAATTCTAATATTTCTCTTTCCCCCTTTTCCAGTGATTTTTGTGTGCTTTAAAATTTTAATATTAATTTTCTCTTCAAACTTTTAATTATTTTAAGATTCCAATCTACATCCAGTCTGAAAAAGAGCGTTAAAGAAAAATTAAAGAAAAACCTTTTTATATTTAAAACCAAGCTACTAATTATTGTCAGAATATGTCAAATAATTCCAGGTACAAAACAAATTTTTTTGATGGATTATGTGATTGATTAACAGTCAGATATTCAATTTTTGGAATTTATTTCTCAAGAAGCCAATGATAAAATAGATCTGATAAAATAGATAATATATCTCATTTGATTTACTAAGTAATATTATCTAAGAGTATGCATGATAAGAAGTGAGAGTATTTTTATGTGTACAGATATCCAGAGACTTCTCCAAGTTCAAAATTCCACATCCAGTTCATAAATCTAAAATTAGTCCTAACATACAGAATGTTTAGTCTCATATCGAAAATTTCGGAACAAAGAAATAAAAATCTTTTGTGTGTAAAGTAAGATTCGCTTCAGACGGTTAAAAAGGGAAATCGATAATTGGGCCATGAATATAGCCATGCATTAACAGAAAGACCTGTCTGAGAAAAAAAATCTTTTATTACAATACACAACATTTATCCTCATTATTACAATACACAACATTTATCCTCACAACACAACATTTATCCTCAAATGGCACCGTAAATAATATAAGCAGTATGAGGGATTTCAGTTGTTGCATAATAGTTGAATAATCCTTATTACGCATTCAAATGCAAAACTAATTCTTATCTAAGCATTACCGGTTTATTTTTATGAATATAATTGTTTTGTGAGTAAAAATTACTTTATTATTTTATTTTCCAATGGCTCTTCGTTAATTATAATTTACAATTTTCTTCGCACTTTAACAAGAATATATGTTTTCCCGTTATTTTTTGAGTGACTAATTTGAGTGACAATTCCTATCTCAAAGATTATTCTGTCAGCTCATTGCGTAGAGACATAACTATTGAAATTAAGATTAATCTCTTCATTATTAATGTATTACAAGTTTGTTCATTTCACTGTCTAATATTATATTTTAATGAGAATTCGAATGAATTTGAAACGAAAAGGGGCTTTCATAAATTGCCTAATTTAACAAAAGGACTTCTGAAAGATTAAAAAGAGTTGAAAATCAGGTTGGGCACTTAGTAGTTATGAAAACGATGATTATTTGATATGAGATGCGGTTTATTTGAAGTTGCATGTCATCTTGAATTATCACAGCTCGATCCTCCTATATATTCATTTACTACGGAACTTCTCCGGCCATTTTTTTATTTGATCAAATTTATATTGTAATTGGCTTACCCTGGATAGAAACCAGAAAATAGGGTTATGTTTTGCCGTTTGATGGGAATGAATATTCTAAAAACTCTACATTATACACATTTTGATGGCATGTTTCGAAACCTTTCCAAAATAATAATTTCTCTGTTCTTTTGGAGATAATACAACTTCCCCCTATGTAACTTCTTGTTTATAT
>JAOUZG010027617.1:9155858-9173588 GCA_026289955.1 Argiope argentata
ATATATATATATTTCCGAATCTGTTCTTACTTTTTTCAGAAACAAGTTCCAATAAATGTATGCTTTGGCATATTAAGGAGACTTTTGCTTTAATTTTGGATACGAAATATCGACTTCTTGAAAAATCTTCAAAAAGAATTACGGTTACCGCCAGAAACTACTCCGTCAAGATTGGTGAAGTGAAAATTAAAAATAAAATCTTCACTTAACCTTTTCATTGAAACTTTTAATTTATGATTATAATTTCATTGTGAAGCAAGTAAGATAATCAGAAGATATCCTTTGAATTTTTTTGCAAATCAGTTTTAAAAATAAAAAAAATTTAATAATTTTTAATTGCAACTTCTAAGAGTAATCTTTTGTATTTTCAGCTCCTCAATTACTCTTATCAGTAATTAAAAATAATCATAAAAATTATTTATGCTGTGGAATATAGCTATTAAATGGATATCATGAAGAAACATAATTAAAGTCAACCTCCGATTTTAGAAATTTCATGTTCTCAATCAAATCATAAATATTTCTTTCTGGACGGGTAAATTTAGAATTCTTAAATGGATCTAATTGAAAGATATTTATTAAAATAACAATTGATTTTCAATACTACAAAAATCTTTTTATTCCTATATTTTGCAAATATTTCTCGAAAATTTTCCAAAAACATTCTTATAACACTTTGCAAAAGGAAGGAAATAAAATCTTAATTAATATTTCAACTAATTAGAAGTTAATTAAAACATCAATTAGGATTATTGTATTAAGGAATTTTAGTAATTTGGGTCACTGAGCATGCGATCTAAACATTTTTCTTTTTATGATTTGTTCATTTATATAAATTTTATTTTAAATACAGAAACAACTATTTAAGAAGTACTTGATCAAAATTTCTCAATAATTTATTTAAACCCTTAATTATTATCTTACATTATTGCTCTCAACTGTTTTCTTACATAAGATCGAAAATTTGAGCCATCGAAAGGACAAATTCCTGAATTTCCCAAGCGATTTCATCAAAAAGTGACCAAGACTGCATATATTTTTTGGTGATAAACCCATTTTTCTCTCTACTTTTGTCTTTATTTTAGTTTCTACGGAGTATGAAAAAAAGGGGTTTTGTACGGGTACTACGGAGTATGTAAAAGGGTTTTGTATATATATATATATATATAATTTCATCTTTAAACCAAACTAGCTAATTTGTCAAATTAATAATTCCTGATATTCCAGATATGCATCTTTATAAAGTAGTTGATAAAATAAGCGACATATTTGGAAATATTTTAACACATGATATGGTTTCTTATTATTTTTTATTATAACGTTTTTGGATTGTAATTTCTGGAAAAAGTTCGTTCGAGGTGGTAACTTCATGTTTTAAAGCTGTGTGGTAATGAAGCTTATAAACTTGAATTGAAAATTACAAACTAGATATATTGAATAATGAAAAATTGTAACTGAATCATACATGCATAATAAATGTACCAAAATTTAACTATTTCAGTAATTTTTGTCTTTTGGATTCTTTAAAGAATAGAAAACCATGAATAAATAAATTACATAGTTAAAAAAATGATTTTTTAAAAAAATATCTTCCTTACTGTCTTAAAAATTGTATTTGAATCAATAATTTCGGATTTCAAGAACAAATATTTTGTTCTTGGATTTGCTTATGTAATCACTTACTGTCTTAAAAATTGTATTTGAATTAATAATTTCAGATTTCAAGAAAAAATATTTTGTTCTTGAAATTGCTTATGTAATCAATTGCGAGAAGTGAAATGAACTGACAACTTTCTGAAGGACTAATTGATTTCATGTTTTATTATTGGTGGAGTGCCACAAACGTAAAAGTCCTCATTAACTCAACCTAAATGTTTTGATGAACATGCCCTGGGATGAATGACTCGAAATTTCTGGGTATTGACACCTCATTTTATTGGAGAATTCCGTTGAAATATCTAAAGGTGGCTCATGCCTCTTGTTTGCAAAATGATGCGAAACGAAATTCGAAACGAACTGACTGCACTTGAGCTGAGGAGAAAAATTGAAAATCAAATTTACAAGCGTCGTAAAAAGTACTGTTGTAGCAGATAGAGGTGCAAACTTTATTTTTTTTATCAGTTTTCTCTAAGATGACTGGGGTTAGGGAGTTTATAAATTTTAATAAAGCATTATTATGGTTTCTTGGTGAATTTCCATTCAGTTCCTCTTTTCAAATGATTTTTTTTCAAAGACTATGCATAATTTAAAATATTTTTAACATAAGCGAAACACTAACAGCAAGATTTTTTTATTTAATATTTTCATCTTTTACTACTAAAGATAACTTTTGAAAATTTGAATACATTCATCTGAAGTCGATTTTAAATTTTATAGAATAATGGAGATTTTAAATAATGGAGATTGTCTGTGTTTCCTTTTAATGCCGATGGTTAATTTCTATTCAACATTTTTGCATACAAATAGAGTTCATGAGCATTAATATGGGAAATACAGAATAACTATTTAGAAATATTAAAGCTACAAAATGCATTTTTATTTCTGTAAAATGAAATTTATTATTATCTTAACAACAATGAAATATCAATTACAAAAAAAAAAGTGTTAGAGCGCAATGGTGACCATATTTCTCCGAGTGTAATATTTTATTATATATTTAATGACTAAAGAAAAATACTTTTTTGAAATATTTGAACTTTGAAAATGCCGGTATAAATAAAGTAGTGCTACGATGATCAGCTTTCTCTGGGACTAATATTTTTATTCGCCCTTGGCTGCCTTGCGCTTATATTGCAACCAAAGGGCGTTATCATACTATACATATCTGATGATGCATTTATAAGTTAAGAGGGTTTTTTTACAGAATCATAGAAACTATTATTTACTAATATTTGATAGTTTAAATAATAAAAACTTGGAAAAATAAATATTTATATAAAAAGCCTCAATTCAGTTGTGTTAATTTTAAATAATAATGAGACAGAGTAAAGTTTCATTTAAACTAGCATAATTTTATATTTCATACACTCGTCTTTCTATTTGATGTTTAAACATTTTAAAGGCAATATTTCATCCCAAATTTATTCATTTTAAAGATTTCGAGGATAAATTATTTCATAAATTTTATTACTTCCTTGGTCATTGGAAATATCTATAATAGTTAATAAAAAATATTTTAGTTAAGATAGTTGTTGTTTTTATTTAATTGGGCTTGTTTTGAGATTTCAGCATTCAAATAAAAATGATACCAAATCGACACTTGAAGATCAATCTTGTCATTGAAATGATCCAAAATTTATATACAGATTATAAATACTGATATTTCATTCGGAACATATAAGAATTTGTTAGTATTTCATTTGGTATCGTAAGCTATTGACTGATTCCAGTATGCAACGATTTTGCACAATAATTTGACATTTAAATTTGTGGTTTGGTTTGGTTAGGTTTAATGGCACAAAAGCCCTATTTGGCCGCGCTGCGCCAACCACATGACTTATCTTAATGCATAATGTATTAAAAACCCCATTAATAAAAAAAACTGAAATAAAAAGAAAAACTCAAATTAGTTTAGAAATACCAATGTCATTTAAAAACAGGAATAAATTTGGATGGGAATTATCTCCCAGCAAGTCTTTTAATTCAATATTATTCTCACCAAACTGGTTGCGTCTAAATGTACTAAAAGTAGGGCATTGCACCAGAATATGTTTAATGGTTAGATGACAATGACAAAAGGAGCATGTAGGTGCTGGTTCAGAATATAGAAGATATTGTGCGTTAGTCTGGTATGTCCAATTTTAAGACGATTTAATAGAATTTCTTGTTTTCGGCTTAAAATATTTTTTGTAGATCTTACCAAAGGTTGGACTTCATGTAGCTTATTTTTGTCTTGCTGGTCCCAAATACTTTGCTATTTTTTCTCTAATTGATTTTTGATAGCCTGTAAAGCATCACTTTTAGGAACAAAGTTTTCAATTATCGCTGCACAATTTCTTGCAGCCTTATCAACTATTTCATTTCCCTTAATTCCTGAGTGTCCAGGAATCCAACAAAATATAATCTGTATGCCTTTTTCTGACAAGTAAAGATGCATTTAATGCATTTAATCACTATTGGATGACTTGTTGGAGAGACGTTTTTGAGAGCTTCAATTGCGTTTTTGGAGTCTGTATACAAAATATTTCTTTTAAAATTCTTTTCTGCTATTTTTATCAAAGCCCTATATAAGGCATACATTTCCGATGTGAAAACGGTGCAAAACTCGTGTAAGCTTTCTGAGAAAATCTCATGCCTAAGCATTACAGCCGCACCTACATGGTCACCAGCCTTGGATCCATCAGTAAAAATGGCTTCATAAGTAAAAAAATTTTGTCTGTGAGCCTTAAACATGGACTGATAAATCAAATTTAATGTTGTTGATTTATGCCATTTTTCAAACGTATCAATAAAACTTATAGTTGTATTTTTCCACGGGGGAATTTCGTCCAATTTATTAAGAACTGGGAAGTCTGCTATATCTAGATCTCTGAGAATTTGCCCGATCCTGAAATCAAAAGTTGGAATGAATGATGATCTCAATGCGAATAACGAGCTATAGATAGGGTTTATGACTTTATAATGTAATGGATGAGAAGCATCACTTTTTATTTTTAAAAACAAATTAAGAGCTAACATGTTTCGACGATGTTCTAAAGAGGGCTCATTGCAAATGATATACAAACTCAAAACTGGAGAAGTTCTAAATGCACCTATTGACAGTCGAAGACTCTGATTATGTATAGTATCGAGAGGTCGTAAAGTGGATTTTGCGGCAGATCCATATACAGCACTGCCATAATCAAGTTTTTAACGTATCAATGCTCTATAGATCTTGAGTAAGCAGCCGCTTTCTGCCCCGTACCATAAGTTGGAGAGTATCTTCATTATATTCATGGAAAGCGAGCATTTCCTTCTCAGGTAGGCAATGTGTGGTTTAAATGTAAGTTTGGAATCAAATATTATGCCTAAACACTTTATTTGAGATACAAAGGGAAGTAGTTGGTTATTTAATCTGAGTTTTGGATCTGGGTGCAAACCACGTCTTCTGCAAAAGTGAATTGCAGCAGATTTATGAGAAGAGATATTAAAACCATTAACTTTTCCCCATTTGCAAATATTATTAATCGCTTCTTGAAGTTTCTCCCTTATGAAACCCATGTCTTCACTTGAACAATATATCTGGAAGTCGTCGACGTATAATGAGCCATTTACGCCAGCCAGAAGATTATTTATAATATTATTGATTTTGATGATAAATAAAATTACGCTCAGGACGCTCCCCTGAGGAACGCCTTCGTCTTGAAGGAAATGGTCAGATAAAATATTGCCCAAACGAACCTGAAAGTTTCTGGTCTTTAAAAAGTTTTCAATAAAGAATGGCAAATTCCCACGAAGACCGATTCTATATATGTCCAGCAATATACCATACCTCCAAGTTCTATCGTAGGCTTTCTCCATGTCAAACATTATCGAAACTAAATGTTTTTTGCTTACAAAAGCCTCTCTGATTGCTGTTTCTAGTTGTAGGAGGTTGTCCAAAGTATTCCTGCCACAACGAATACCGCTCTGAAAAGGAGATAACCACTTCTTTCTTTCTAATATATATATTAATCGACCATTTACCATTCTCTCCAAAAGTTTCCATAAGCAACAAGTAAGTGCTATGGGCCTGTAATTGTTTGGATGTTTGGCATTTTCCCTGGTTTAACGATCGGAATTACAATTGCTCTTCTCCATGAGTTAGGAAAACATTTTTTATGTCAGATTTTATTAAATAGCCGCAGGATATTTTTTAAAGATGGGTCACTAAGATTATTGATCATATTCAGATGGATATTATCCGGTCCAGGTGAAGTAGCCCGAGATTTTTGCAGTGCTCTTTTCAGTTCTATAAAACTGAAGTCAGAATTACATTCTTCGTTAGAATTTGTATTAAAATCTAAACATTTTTTTTCTTCGTCTAATTTATAAGATATAAAATCCTGGCTGGCTGTACTAGATACTTTAGAGAAGGCTTCACCCAGTGTATTAGCCATTTCCTTAATGTCTGTAATGAGTTGTCCATTTGAATCTAAAAATGTTAAAGGAAATCCATTTTTAAAGAAGCCAGACATCTTCCTGACTTTGTCCCATAAAAGCTTAGAGCTAATCTGTCCCTTAACAGAATTAACAAATGTTATCCACGAATTTCTCTGACTTCCGTCTAATTAATCTAGAATATTCTTTAGCATGTTTAAAAGCAATAAAATTGTCCGTAGTAGGATAACGTCTAAATTTATTCCAGGCTTTGGCTTGTTTCTTCTCAGCATTTTTGCCGTCGTCGTTCCACCACGGCCTCCAAAGTTTTGGAATCTTCCCAGAAGACTTTGGAATTGCCGTATCAGCTGCTGCCAGAATTGTGTCCGTTAAGACTTGGACAACATCGTCTATATTTTCATTTTCCACCATATCTTGTGTAATAACAGCCATTTGTGAAAAGACAGTCCAGTTTGCTTTATTAAAAATGTATCTTCTAAGTTTTTCAAGATACATGGCATCATTATCTTTATATGATAAAATAATGGGGAAATGATCACTATTAAAAAGGTCCTCTGAAACTCTAAAAACCCACTTAATGGCTAAAGGTGGCGAACATAAAACTAGATCTAACGTATGGAACGTGCGGCTTGGTATATGAAAAAATGTATAAGTTTTATCATTCAGTAAACACAGATCATGATCTTCCATCAAAGTTTCTTTGCTGTCCTTTTAAATTCAAGTCTATACCTCCCCAAAAAGGGTTGTGCCCATTAAAGTCTCCCATTAGAATAAAAGGTTGAGGAAGTTGATTTATTAAATTGTTCAGTTCATTCTGTGCTATGTTCTCTTTTGGGGGCAAGTAAATACAACAAACTGTTACCAAGGAACCAATATGAAGCTGAACTGCCACTGATTGAACACCGGTGTTTAAAGGCACTTCTCTGAACGGGAAAGCATGGGAAATTAAAAAAAGCTACACCACCCGAAGCTCTAGACCCTTGTGTGTAATCTTTTCTAACTATATTATAATATTTGATTTTAGTAGAAATGTCTGGTTTAAGAAATGTTTCTTGTAGACCAAGGCAAACGGGCTGGTATTTGTTTAGAATACTTTTTAAATCTTGAATATGAGAACGAAAACCTTGGCAATTCCAACAAAGAATATTATTTGCCGTGTTTTTGCTTTAAGAAATTGAACTTTCCTCCCCGCTTGTAGACATTGCATCATCTTCAGATGGATGAATCTTGATATCAAATTTTTCATCATGGTCGCCATCATACTTTGATTGTTTTAATAATTCTTGCTTTGATATCGAGCGCTTTTTTATCGAGTCTTTTATTTTATCATCTAGGTTTTTCTTCTGAAATTGTATTCTAGCTTTCCTCATAGCTTTTGTTTCTTTTATGTTTTTTGGAAGTTTCTATGGCGGTTCCTTTTTATCAGATTTGGCAGTAAGTATGCTTGATGTAGTTGGATTTAAACTGCTGGAAGAGGATGATCTTCGTTCACTGTTTAATTTCGAAGGACTTGATTGATTTTGTTTTTTATTGTCTACTGTAGATAGGTTTCTGGGACTTACAGAAACAGATTTAGTTGGCATAGATGTCGGCAAAGAGTCTGGTTCATGAGTTTGTTGCTGTGTTTGTGTAGATGCGGAAACCATCACTCTTTTCGCTACAGTCGAGTAGGAGATACCAATTCTAGGGGTACGTTCTATTACCATTTTTCTGGCCTCTTTAAAAGATATGTTTTGTTTGGTTTTGATTGTTTGGATTTCTTTTTCCTGCTGCCATCGAGGGCAAGATTTAGAATAGGCTGGATGATTATTTTTACAGTTTATGCAGGTAGGAGCCTCTGTACATGTTTGACTCTCATGGCCAGTCTCGGAACATCGCGCACATGTTTGAGTACCACGGCAAGCCTGAATTGTGTGACCAAACCTTTGGCACTTAAAGCAGCGCAAAGGATTTGGAATATAAGGTCGAACAGAACAGTTGAAATACGCTATTTTTACGGATTTAGGGATAGTTGGTAGATTAAAACTAAGAATAAAATGTTTTGTTGGAATGAGTTTCCCATCTCCTTTTATTTTGATTCTTTTTACTTCAATAACATTTTGATACTTCAATTCATCAAGTATGTCACCCTCTGTATCATTTTGTAGCTCAGATTCTGATATTACACCTTTTGATTGATTAAGTTTAGCGTGAGCAGAAACAATCACGTCATAGTTGCCAATATTTTTCATGTTCATTATAGATGTAACCTGTTCTTGCGATGAGATTTCAACCAAGAGGTTGCCGTTTCTACATTTTTTTATGGATTTCACTTCGCCAACATTTCCTTTTATTGTTTTATGTATTAAAATTGCTGATACGGCTTCAAAAGACCCGTCTTTTCTACTGATAACAAAAAATTTAATATTCTCATGGTACTCCTTTGCAGGAGAGGTTGACGGACGCATGTCTCCGTCGGGACCAATAGTGCGGGAACCCATAATTTTTATATGATGTTCATCCCGGTACGCCCCCGCCCACCATGGAGCCCAACAAGGGAAGGCAGTTGCCGGCTCTGGCTTTCTCCAGCCTCGGTACTTACCCTAGGGGTAGCACCGGGATATAAACCTACAGAGACTGCAGGCCTAACCCTCAAGCAGTGGTTTCTCGTTCCCAAAGAAAACGCACCACCAGCCGATTGACAGAAACGGGCTCATTCCTGCCGCCCGACTTACAGAGCAGCGTGGGCCAAAGGGAACGCAAAGGGACCCCAGGATTCCATTTTGCCCCTAACGGGTCGCCATGCACGGCCAACACATGGGTTTAATATATAACTAAGAAATCAGAAACCCAAACATAAATAGAAATGAAATGTAAATTCAAACCATATAAAAATGGAAATTAGAAAAAGATAATAAGAGGAGGATAAGAGGAGGGAAACCCGGGAGCGCAACACCCGCATTTACCACAGACGGTAAACCCCTTGGGAAAAGAAAAGATCCCTAGGTACCTCGGGATTGGGACACCCGTACCCACCTAAAGAAGGTGGGCCCCTGAGGGGTTTAAATTTGTGATGAAAATGATCCTCATACTAAGTTGGCTCTGTGAACAAATGAATTACTGTATTAAAGAAATATTCTTACTTTCTGCAAGAGATTTTGGATTGATGCAGGAAAAATGTAGGATTGGTTTCTGTTATATTTTCTGATCTCAGCAGTGAACAAAATAAGCCCAAACTATAACGCATGAAAAAGCCCTTTTTTAGATTAATCTGAAGTGTGTTTCGTAATCCTAAGTAAGTAACTCCATAATCAGAAGGTAAACACCACATAGCTTTTATTCACCGCTCACTTCGTTCCCTCTCGTTCCACCTGTTGCCAGAACGGACTCTGGTAAAAATGATTGCTCATTCACACTCGGGTTGCCAGATGCAACAGAGTATCCTTCCCTTAATGGCAGATTATAATACGATGGAACGACACAATACATAAATTATAGAAACATGTATATTGCTGCTTTTGGAATAAAACTTCGATAAAAGTTAAACATTAAACATTATATTAAAACCCTATGAAATTGCGTCAAAGTATTTGGTTGGGTAAAATACATTTTATCTTATTAGGAAGGGGTTCTATTCCATTTTCGGAAAGTTTAAAGTCTAAAAAATTTAGAGAATTCTTACCAAAACTACATTTTATGTAAATTGGAATGCAAAACTTTGATATGTTCCAAATGTTCATCATGATCTTTTTGAGCAATTAAAATGTCTTCTACAAAGGCATAAACCCCAGGTAAATCACTACTTACCTCATCTATGAATCTTTAGATTGTATTTGAGGCATTGCATAATCCAAATTGCATGTGGGCACTTTTAAATAACATGAAGGTTGTACAGATAACTGTTTTAGGAATATCATCAGGGTTTTAGGCATTTGATGGTATTTTTTTAAAATCAATATGGCTAAATACTTTTGCTCTATGGAATTCGGATTTGAAATCGGATTTTTTTGTAAAGTTTGAGCTTTTAAAGCGCGATAGTCTCCAACTGGCTTCAATTTCAACATTCCCTCTTTGGGTACCATATGAACTAAGGAAGAATAATTACTTCTATTTATGATTCAATTGACTCTTAAATTACCCAATCGGATCACATATATAAACTCTGATTTTGCTATTTTTAATCTATCAGGAGCTAATTTGTGTGCCTACGATACGACTGGAGGACCTATTGTTGTTATAAAATGAAGAGTATTATCTTGTTGTGCAGATAGGGTACTAATTCGTGAAAATATAAAAAATCTGCACCTAAAATATTTGTAGTGATATCGACTATGAGAAATGTACAAGAATATACTCTTCTTAGTTTAAAATCTAAAGAAAGAGTTTTTATCCGTAAACATTAATTGGGTACTAATTTACTGCAAAAATTATTTGCTGGGAAGGATTTCTTTTTCGATAGATGTTTTGCGGGATGTTTTTTGATGGATGTAGCCTGTGTCAACTAGATATCTAGTATATTCGATATCTAGTCTCTAATGAACAAGCGACGTGATGTCAGTGGCAAAGAATACGTAGCATTTATTCTTCGCCATTTTCGTTTTCCTGAAAATTGCAAGGCAAAAAGCATATTTTCGGCATCGCAGTTTTTTCCGAAACAACAGTGATATCAAAATTTCTGTTTCGACTGTTATTTCTCGGTATGGGTTTAGATATGTTTCTACGGAAAGGGGAGAGGTTATGGGAAAATTCAAGTTTATCGATTCGGGCATTTAATTTTTCTATTCAGTGAAGTAATTTTTCCTCCACTGAATTCGAATTGATTTTATTAACAGCATGAATTTTCATGGAACAGGTGTAACTTCCAAAATCCTATCAAAGATTTCATTTGCTTTATCTAATGACAAATCTGTAACGACAGCTAAGAGTATTTATACCGATATTGGTAGACGGTGTTAAAATAATTATAGCATGAATTTTCTGAGATTTTTTAATGTTTCTTCCCGACGTTGCATATTCCTCAATAATTTGAAAGGTTTCCTGCCACTGAATTCTTCCCCAGAGGAGCTGACGAATCTCTCGCAGCGTAGATTGCCCACATCTGTTTATGAGCTCCGCTTTGAACTGAGAGTGCGTATCTTCGGTATCAAGCTTCATTAAAATATCCGTACAAGTGAGTCTACAAATGGGAAACAACGTAGTTATATTTCGCCACAGATTCTGTTATGGTTTGGAGACAGCTAATTTAAATGTGCTTTCGCACATATTAAACCAACGATACCGTCTATCAAAGAACGGTATTTGCACTGTACTTACATCAGGCATGATGCAAGAAATCCGAACTGATGATAAAATTAAACGAAAACGCCAAACGAAAGTAGATCCAAAAGAAATGGAAACGGAACGGAGAAATGGAATGGAAGAATGGAGACTCTCGTAAAAATGATTACTCGCTCACGCTGGGGTTGCCAGTTGCTACAAATTTTAGAACAGATTTTTGATTGATTTAAAAGTTTCTTTTTATACTGAAAATTATTTAGGTTTCATGAAAGCAGCATAACAGCAATAGAAGCCAATGTATGTTTAATGAAAAATGGCGTCTATGTTCCATTAAAATACATATTAAGAATTTAATGTTTATAGGATTTGCTCTCTTAAAAAGGGGATTTTTCTTAAAGTTTAAAAATAATTATGTTGATATTCTACAATTATTGTTTATATACATTTGCTATATATTTTATATTGCATAAAAATCATATATTTGCTATTTTTTGTTCATTTTAAATAATGTTCTTTTGTTGTTGTTGTTACTAATGGCACTTGCCTATGGACAAGCCCCCTGCTGATTCAGCTGCAGATTTAAGCCGAAAGAAGCGTCTCTTGTTTTTGAAGTAGCTCTAACTAGGGCTGAGAGTACGACTTAGCTACACACTCACCACATTTTCTTGCACAGCCCCTTTTTACGTGGGTCCACTGTCACACATAGCACACAGAAGAACAACCATGCAAAAACCGGGACTCCCAGAAGACGAGGAAGACGTGCTACTTCTATGCCAGAAAGCCGAAAATTTTCTTTTAAAATCAACAAATAAAAACTACCGTTCGGATATTCTGTATTCAGTGTTGTAAAATAATCGTGAGTGAAGTTCAATGGAATTTGAAATAAATAATTTTTTAACGAAAGTTTATATGCATCCACAATTACAACATTTCAAAGCAAAAGTGAATTTCAGTTTGAAACTTTTTCTGTCCAGCAAAATGTCTCAAATACGATAGAAGGCAATTTGAGTTTTCTAAACGAAGGGATAAAAGAATTCCGAATATTTTGCTTTGACTTAAATAAGTTTATAATCAAAATTAGAATTTCAGCCCAAAAGGACATCTTTAAAACTTATTTTATTATATAGACCAGTCTTTCAGCCATCCAAAACAGTTTTACTTTTATCTCAACATTAATTAGAAGTCCAAATATTAATATTTTCGAAATAAATGGTAAACCGGAAATGGACATTTAAATACCCGGAAGTAGGGATTTAAAGGACCAAAAACATATTAAAAATTTGTATAAACACAAATTTCGTTTTTAATACGGAACATTTTTGCACTGCAAATTGCAAAATACCACTGAGAATTTCAACGGTGTTTTGAGGAAATTTGTACCTAAAGCTATTTTTGTTGACCTCTGAACCCTCAGATTAGGGGTATTTATGTCTGTAATACATTTTAACGAAGTTTTTATAGGATTACAGAATACCTCTCAAGTTATTGGAACGCCTCCTAGTGCAAATGCAGTTAGAGCATTTGCTAAACAAAGACATAATAAATTATTTTAGGCGGCATTCACTGCCAAATGCAAAAATTTTCAGAAAAGAATAAAAACGATTAAAAAAGGAAAATTATTCTAACGTTGATAGGGAAGAAGATGTATTCTATAAATGGGGTGAATTTTAAGTTTGTAGACATATAATTTACAATTAAAACATGTTACTCCATATTTTAAATGAATTTTTCTCAAAATTGCTTTGTACTTATCTTTTGCTCACTTCAAATCAAATAACTAAAAATATAACTATCATATTTCTATGAGATTTGATGGACTTTGTCATGATACTTTTTTTCTAAGGAATGAAGTAAAAGAATTTAGATCGAAAGCACAGTTTTTAACTTACAGTCGATGGTTTGAATTATAACATCATGCATTTAATAAAATTTTCATGATAAATCTTTGACTGGCTCTAAAATTTTTATTTATCATTACACTCATACGGTTGTAGTTCGTTCTTTAGAGAAATCTATGTAGTTTATTTAGGAATCAGGAGAGCAATAGTTTTTGGTGTTACTTGTTTTGAAGTTTGCTTAAATTTACCCTGTTAAATGCCAATTTTCAAAATGTTTAAATGTTTATTTCTAATATTGACTTCCTATTACAATTTTGAATAGACTCAATCCCAGAAATATGGTTAAAGTATGTCTGCACGATGTTTTTCTAAGAAGATGCATAGGTATTCGGTTACTTGAAAATTGTCTAACTTATAGAAGTAAGACTGTGAATTTTCTTTCTTTCTGGGTGTTACTTCTAAATTGAGAAAAAGGGATATTTAAGGAAAGAATGAAATTCAGTTATACTTAATGTTTATTTCGATTTCTCATTTAACACACACAGAACAATAAGAGAAATACCAGGTCAAATTCAAATATCGAGAAGAAAGTACCATAATAGAGCCATTAATAACATTAAGGAAATGATAACGCAAGAAAGGATTAATATGAATAAATTCTTGCACGTTTAGCAATAAAAAGAGAGCACCAAAATAAACAATAAGAAGTCCGAAGTATTTCATACTTCACCAAAAAAGTATTTAATCAGTTCAAATAAAAAAAAAAACTTTTGGAGAATTATGGTGCAAATTTCAAATAAAAGAAATTATTATGAAATATATCCTTACTTGAATCAACGCTGAAGTAGGGTTTATAAAGACAGTTTAAATTTCTTCATTATTATCGTAATTACTTTAAAAAAAAGTAGTTGAAACATTACATTCTAAAAGAAGAAAAGTGCTGTGTTTTATTACATTATGAAGGTGAATAGTAATCTGAAAATTAAATGAGTTTTTAACTCTGACACTGTCAATTATGTTTATGGATCGGTTAGCTAATTTAGGCGTCGTTGCTAAGAGATAGTTTCAGCGATGTAATAACACAGAAGATAATTATGAACTATTGGCTTTTAGAATGTTACATTTTTAGCACTTATATAACTGAAATAGAATCCGGCATGTAAGTAACAGTAATAATATGACAAAAATAATCACTTGTAAAGAAAAAGAAGAAGAAAAATTAGGAATTAAAAAAATTCAGCTATGTTATTTTTATAAGTTTGTCACGGTTTGTATGAGGCCAGTAATCGTTAAAAAATTGTTCACTATTTATTTCTTGTGTCTCTTCAGAACTGAATATTTATACCTTAATATCAAAATTCTTGATTTGAAGTTTTCGAAAAATTAAAATGACTTTTTCTAGTTGATCTCAAGAAAAAGATTCACACAAAATGTTAATGGACGTTACATATATACAAAATATGTCATGTTCTAGGAATCTGAAAATGGGAGTATCGATAAATTACACCTGCACATCTTTGAAAAATTCTTTTAAGCATTTGGTTCTCAAAGTTTCTCAAATTGATTAAAATATTTGTGAATTTGTCGATTTACCATCTAATTTGGAATAAATCTTGGAGATCAGACCCTAGAGTAATAACGGTTAAAGAGAGAGTTAAATAACTGTTAAGAGAAATTGTCGTAATCCATATATATTATTTCCAAACTTTTGGTATTCCAGGCAGATTGTATATAATATCAAATTGTTCAAATATTAAGGCAGCTACTAAATCAATGCAATATCTTTATTAAGGATCGCTTATTACATTTTTTACACTGCTTTGGTGTCTATCAACCCAAATGGTTTTTTTGTGTGCAAATAAAATTAAGCATGAAAAATAATTATTTATGGGATCATAAATTTTGCAAAATTTTTTAATGCTACAGAGATTAATGTACTGAGAGGTAGATATTTCATTTTGAAAGTTTGCATTTTATTCCGAACAGAACCGGAAATATTTATGAACTCGCATATGCAAAATTGACAGCTCTCTTAAGTAGGGTAAAGTGGCTTATTAAAAGATAGATGAGGAAATTTTCAATTGTTAAGAGTCTAAAAGTTGGTTGCAGGATCAATAATTTCACACTTTATTTAATGGTCTGAGGTTTTCTTATCCATGATATTTCCACTTCATTTGGTAGTTATTGCTATACTTTATTTCAGAGTTATTTTTATTTTGCATTTGGTTTTTTTTGCATATTTTTTATTGAATTCTTCTTCTTTCCAAAACTATGTTATAGATTTGTTTTGATTTCAATGATCCTGACTACCATGATTAGAGAAGATCTCATTGCAAGGAAAAAAGATTTTAATGCAACCATATACTTAAAAAAGTTAAATAGAATTAAAAATAACGTTTTTTTTTTAATTTTTTATTAATATGCAATTACGCATGAGGTTTTCTACTACAGCTTTTGTTAGTTCAATGTGATAAATATATTCAAAATTTTATTAACCAGATAACAGCCTACCTAGACGCACGCATCTTCTATAATGAAATAAAAACGATTTTACCGGCTGAGGCTTTATAAAATTACAAAATGTTAATGGTTGTTGTTATCAAAAGCATCATGAAGTTTTAAAAGAATTATTTCATGTTTGCAAAGTAGGAAAATTATAATCAACTTACTTCTTGATGTAGCAGAGTTCTTAAACGTTGTATTCTTTTTTCCAGTGGCAATACGATAATTTAATGATTATAGAGTTATAAATTATTAGTTTTATATTTATTTAACTAAATATTGACATAAGCGACTATCTCCTAATAATTTGAGAAATAAATTTGAGAAATACTTACTTTTAAATTTTAAAATATTCATGATTATGAATTAGGAAGTACATTAATTATTGAAATACAGGATGTACTAAAAATGAGAAAACTTAATTACGCTGTAGTTGCGAAATAACAAGTAAATTATATCCATATTGTTGAAAATCGAGAAGCACTTCAAAGAAACTAAAGCATAACACAAGACAAAAAATTTCCCAGAAATATATTAAGTTAGATATATTATAAATATGGTTCATGTTCCAATTTACTTAGAAAACTTTATCACAATCTTACAGTCTAACAGTTTTGTTTCGACATCCATATTTTTGTTTAAAAATTATAGTAATTACTTAAGTTTATAATAAAATGATAAAAATACACCAGAAAAATGTATGAACGAAATACATTCACAATATTAAAATAGTTTACATGCGATAATAGTCATGTAGCATAACAGATATAATGGCAACTCTCAAGCTAACATCATTGGGCTACTTAATGAAAGCCTTAAGCTTTCCATCTCGTCTCATGCAGTTGTATTACTGTGCTATCAAAATGTTTTCTTTAATTAGCCTCATTGGCAAAGAATCTTTCAAGAGGACTACTTTTTCGCTCTTTATCCCAAGTTATAAAAACCATTAGCTTCTCTACTCTTGGCCAATTTTTTTAAATTTTGAATCAACGTTAATATTCTAATGCTTATAATAAACTAATAATGCTAAAAAGAGGAATATATGGGAAACTCCAAGAACAATGTTTATTTGCACATTGTTTGGTGTTTGCTGTTGTAAGATTCTCATTATAAGAGTAAAATATTTTGGGAGAATACTATACAGTACTTATATTAAAGAATAATAAATATAATGCTCAAATATGTATTAAAAATAAATAAAAAATATCGAAATTCGGAAGTCAGAAAGAAAATCATTTAGTGCCAGAAGTGGAAAACCATTGAGAGAAAGATAAGAATTTTTAATGATTATTTATAAAAACAATAAATACATTATAACCGTGATTCCTATTGCAATTTATTTAAAGCAATTTTAGTCGCTGCTTGACATTTTGTCTCGATAATTAGACTTGATTTGATTGATAAAAATATCTTTTTAATTCAATTATGAAGCATTTTCTTTAAATAAAATTTATATATATTATTTTGAGAATGTTATGGAAGTTTCTTATATATCATTTTATAGAACCGTTTCAAATATTTATTGAAATTTTGCAATATTTTTATTGGGCATAGATAGAACAATGTGAAGGAAAAAACATATCTCTTTAAAACACTTTAATAATTCAGAAAGGAATGAAACAAACAGAATTTCTTTTATAACAAAAAGAAAAAGAAAGAAGGAAAAAATAAGGAAAAAAGGAATGAAATAAAGTTCATCGAAATACAATGACCGTAAGAATATAAGAAAGCTATTTACACATACATATTTACAATGCTTGAAAACTTTGAAATAAATTTGTAATTTCCATTTAAAAGTAAAAAAAAATCACTGAAATCGCCCTTAATAAAATCTTACATATTGATTCAATTCAAAATATTTATGGATTTATTTTTCAATACACATTATGAATCTAAAACATTTTGCAGACTTTCAAGGAAGGTCAGGTATACACGAAAATATGTGCTGTTTTTGTGCATAGGAGACTGTCATCACAAACATTTTTTGTATTCGCTAGAGGAGTCTATAGACACACACACACACACACACACACACACACACACACACACACACACA
>JAOUZG010027617.1:9173598-9198685 GCA_026289955.1 Argiope argentata
ACACACACACACACACACACACACACACACACACACACACACACACAACAACAACAACAACAACAACAAAACACCTTGACGTTTTCTCCACCGATGAAAACCAGACAGGATGTATTCCTTTAAGAATATCTGACAGTTTCTCACTTCAAGTAATGAAAACTATCTTCAACAATCTATTTCAAATAATTTTGTATATTATGTTCTGTTGTTACTCTTGGATTTTCAAATACCGCCAATTACAGTTATGAGCAATGTTTGAACAATTCATGGAAAACAGAGGTTTGCCAATAAAAGAACCTAAATCGGCGAAACGACCAATCTCAGATCTTTGACACACCATGCATACATTCGATAATTTACGTGCTTGAAATTTTGTATCATGATGGTGACCTAAAGCAATGAAAAGCTAAATTAAATTAGTTTAGTGGTCCACTGATGGACATATAAATTGTTGCTGTTTCACGTACATGGACAGGTATTCCAAATAATTTATAGGTTACTTATCATGTACATAGCTAACATAAAATACCAGAAAAATCTTAAGATTTTTATTTTTCTTATTACTGTTGTAATTTTACAGTTAGTAATTCCACAATATAACTAGCAAATGCATTGTCATTGTTTCGTACGTAAAGATTACGTATTTTTTGAATATAAATTTGATATCATTTCTTAATTTATAGATTTATTTTTCATAATTCACCTCAAAATACAAATTCATTATCATACAAAAGTATATACAAAGACGTCATTTCAAATGCAAGCCGTACCTAATTTTTAAACCATTAAAACTAAACATATACATCTAGTGGGGAAATGATGTAAGGAATTAAATTTTAAATTGTTTCAATTAATCAATGTGTTAATGAAAATAAAAAAGGTTAAAATATTTTACAGTACCTTGAACTTTTTTGTTGCATTTAGTAAAATCTGAAATAAGAAAAACTCGGCTTTACCAAAAGTTCGAATTCTGAACCTTTGATATTTTATACCAATTAGCCACCACTTCGAGGTTAGATCTTCTTTCTGAAAACGACCACTAGAACCTTCTGAAATAGTGGAATCCATAAATATTAGTTTTAATATCAGAAAAGTGGTACCTTTCGGTTTAAAATAAAAGGGGATCAGAAATATTTTACTTAATATCATCAACAAATTTAATTTAATAATTTTTATTGTGCCTTGATTTACTGAAATAAGATACAATGTTCATTGATTTATTTGTCAAATATTCATTGTATTGGTAAAATATTCATTGATTAATGCAATTTATTGATTTTTTCCATTTGAAGCTATATGCTTATCAGCAATATATTAGAAAATAGCTATTAAGTCATGATTAGAGAAGACTGTTTGCATTTTAATTTTGAGAATTTATCTTTTGGCGTCTCTTATCTTTATTTTAATAAGGTAATCTAATTTCTTCATAAACATTTAAAAATAAGTCTCTTATTTTTTCAGTTGGCACAGTACAGCGAAATAGGGCTCTTCTTCCAATAAATCACGCAAAAACTTATTATTTTTAGAAAAAATTATTTATCTTTAACATGGCTTCATAGTAGTTTATTTTTGTTTGTAATGTTATCAATTTTTTTTCTTGTCATGAAACAAATCAACTTCAAACATTTAGTTGAAAGAACACAAATTTCTGTCAGAAGACCAATATGAAGGGAAATAATGAAAGTATATTTTCAATTTAAATTTCATTATCAACCTTCGTTACGTAGGTTAGAAATAAATTTGTAAAAATGTAGATTAACTATAATTTTTGAGAACCAAGTTTTAAAAATTGAAATTTGTGAATTATATCGTGTAGATTTTGATCCCCGTCATTTTGATTCTGCATTCTTTTTATTGTGAAATTACTTCCATTCCTTTAATAAAAGATAGATTCTGAAATAGAAATTAACATCTAAAGCAATATTTTACAGAATTCCACTAACACATTTGGGCGGTTTGCAAAACATGTTTTACAACTTATCAATGGAATTCCCTTTTCAAAAGCAAATGATTCGAAATATTTATCCCTATGCTGTATTTCAAGTAAATTTCTAATTTTTTTAAACAAAAATAAAGAATAATTAATTTATTTAGATCACCAAATGAGATTTTATTTTTGTTTCGTAAGGTTTAAATTCATATAATTGAGCAATTACTTAACTACATCTGATACATATATTTGTAGTTTATAACTCTTGACGCCACTAAAAATAAATTTACAAACAGGAGTAAGTGCATATTATTAAGTTACAAAAGGACGATAAACATTAAGATATATTTTTTATCAAAAATAAAATAATTTTTATTATAAAGCGATTATTTATATATATGTTAAGAATTAAAATCAAGAATAAAGCCTACTTGTTTCATCTGAGAAATTCTCTTTCATAGATATAGCATTTCGACATCCATTTCCATTTAACTTAGAAGAAAACTTATTAAATATTTTTGGAACACATATTGATTGTCACAATTAAAGATGCAGGAGGATATCGAATAAAGAATGAAGTAAACAAAGAGTGAAACTAATGAGATCATCAGCAGTAGAAAGGAAAAATCAGGGCTTTTTTTCCCCGCAGCGATTCTAGCGCATTCTAATGGAAGCTATTATCTAGCACATGATTTCTCTAACGTACGTGGGTGCAACGAATAGTTTTTCTTTTCACTCCTCAAATTTTCTAATCAATTCTGGAAAGTACCTATTTTATAATTCTTATATCCTGCATTCTCTGTCTCCTGCGCACCATAAGTCTTCGGTAATACCGTCACCCATGCAATGCAAATAGTATAATGTGATATCCCTAACTCGAGAGTAGTTTAAATAAATGGAGTAGAGTAATCGGTAGAGTAAAATATGAACTTTGTAGATTTCAGAAGCAATATAGTTTTAACTGATAACATTCAAATAAACATCACTCAGATGCATAATTTTGGGTTAGGATAATAAGGATTAAAATTTAAAATTAAGGCAAATTAATGAATTCAAGGCAAATTAATGAATTTTATTAATGTAAAAATCTTCAAAATAATAATTACTTTTTAAAAAAATATTTTATTTTTTCTTCTTCTTTAAAATATTATATTTGCATTGTCTACAAAAACTAATAAAAACAAGTAGGGTATGTGAATTAACATTTCATTGAATACCAATTTATTAATATTTAAATTAATATTTTGTTAAAGGGTTTATTTTCTAATTATCTGCTTATTACATAATAACTGCCGTTATGTCATAATACCATTATTGTTTATTTAATGAATAAAGTATTAAAAAAGAATAGTAACATTATTTATATTGTAGATTGATCTTACTGGCTTTATCGATAATGTATTCATTTGGGATCGGGTACTAAAATATAAAGTTCGCTTCAACTTTACAATTAACCAATGCTTGTAAGAGAAATTTATTAACTTAATCAGAACAGAATGCATTTAGACTAATTCCTTAAAGTTTGCAATGTTGCAATGTCGAAATAAAATTCCTTTTCTTTAATTAATGTTCTATTTTCCTTTGATACCTGATGGAAAATTTTTCTCTCGAATAGGCGAGAAATTAGAGAATTACCTGAAATCTTGGTCTGCAATGTACTACAAAGGTATTAAAATTGGTTAAAAAGAAAATTTCTGAAAAGATTCTGTATATTGAATAATCTAAGAAATTAGAGTAGATTAAGTGCCCATGAATATTCAAAAAAGAATTTGAAAATAAGCCTTTTAAAAAATTGCACAGTTAAAATAAATTTCAAATTTCCTCATGTATAATGAGCCAAGATTGTATTTAAATATTAAGTTCCTTGTTAGTAAGTAAATTTAAAAAATAAAACTTAGGCATTACATTAAGCTACCCACAACTGCACCTTTAGAATTGTACAGCTTTCTTCTGGTTTGAATAAATTAAGTTGAATCTCATTTTTGAACTGAAAAATAACTGAGAACGAGACATAATACAATAATTAAACTTAAAAATAACTGAGAACGAGACATAATACAATAATTAAACATGCTAACACGAAACAAGTACAGATGTAAAAATGACCATGAAAGGAAAGTAATAATATAAAAAAATGGAAAAGTAAAAATCCATCAGATATTTAAAAATAATGGGACGGTTTGATTTTTTGGATTTGAATGTCGAGAAGATTTATGCTCAATGATGTTCCCCTTCGAGGAAATTATTCTCCTCAATCGTGAAATGCATTAAAAGTCTGACTTTTAATAGTTTATTTGTGTGGTTGGTACTGAACCATTGTAGTTTTTTCTGTAGTACAGAAATTTAGAAACGTCAATGTTGGTGAAAATTATGTAGCACAGAGTATCAGACCACTTATTTTCCACAGAAAAGCATATATCATGGGTTTGAAGATTAAAATGTAGTATTTATGATTGGAAGGGATTGTGTCCTAAAAAGAACATAACCTTTTTTTTACTACAGACTTGACTTGTTTAAAACTCAGGGTACTATTTCATAAGTACTTCCGTTGGTTTCACCGTTATCTCATTCCTCTTGCCAGCATTTCAGAAAGACAATTAAATTTATATTTCGAATTAGACAATGACTTAGGGGGAATGAAAGGAAAATCTTTCACAACAGCTTCTTTTGCTAATTGATCAGTGTATTCGTTGCCCAAGTGAGCGACGAGGGTCTTGAGCTATTCTAAGAGAATTACTTACTGAGTGACTTACATACTTACTAAAACAGTATAAATCTGACTGGCTAAATGTGTTGCGATTTAGGATATCAGTTAGCCATCAGAGCAGATTAAATATCAGCATCATGCAAGAGCCGTTTCAGTAATCATTTAAACTCAAAAGATTTCTGCTTCAAGAAAAGGAAATATTAAGATTTAATTTACTTTTCCTAGAAATCAACGGCATGACAGTAATACACTGACTTAGTCCGTTTTGGTTCATCAAAATTGATGGCATTGACTTTTATGTTCTTTGATAGGAGAAATTCGTTTTGGCTTTAATTTTTTTAAAAGGAGGATTAAAAGATTAATTATTTTAGCATAATGCATATGTCTGATTTTTAATTTGAAAAGTATGTCATTTGTTTAGAATCATGTATGCTATGAGAAATAGCATTTTAGGAGATACCTTTTCCTTTTGCTAGAGATTTCAAAAACAAGAATTCGTTGGAAGAGCTAATTATTAACACATTGACAGCCGGTCCCACGAAAAGGCGGGCTGCTGAGTTCGTGAAGTTTCCGCTACGGTGTCGCCGCTCAGCCGTTGAATGTCTCACAGTCGCCGGCTGTCAATGTGTTGATAAACTATGGGTCATATAGTGAAAAAACACTAGTAAGTGCAGGAAAATACTCATGAGCACTTTTATTGACGAGTTCAAGCATTCGACTAAGGGAAGAAATAGAATTTCAGGCTCTATGACTTATTCAGTTCACAACTGCCAGAGGGCGATAATAAATCCATCATGCATGGTTTGGAGAAGCAAATTATTGTAGTACGAGTAGAAACAACCAGAAATTAACTGCGAAACATATAAGCTCCTTTTAAGAAAAATTGCTTATTGAATTCAGATGTAATTTCGTGCCATTTATAATACTGAGTGATTATTCTGGATGCATCATAGCCACTGATATAATAAATTGTAGTTCCACAAATGAAATTTTACTTTTCTTTTTTGTAGAGATAGAGAAATACAAATTCATACTATTCATGTTTCTACCCTACATGTTAAATAGCATTGAATGACATTTTTATATTCCAAAGAAGTTAATTCAATTATTTCAGTATAATTTTAAAAAATCTTTAACTCAATAAAACTTTCAAATAAAACGTCTTAATTTTGCTAAATAAACTAAATTTGAAGAAACAGAATGAAAATGAAGTTTCACATTCAGTATGCAATTGTTTTTCTTCGAAAAATTCAGAATATTACTTGACGCATTTACGAAAAAGTAATTACTTTTATCTTAGAAAAATTTACAGATAAATGACTTAATTTGATTCTCACTCATACTTAAATGTAATGCGAACTCTTTTGAACTCCAGCACAAATTATTTTTGAAAAGAAATGAAAACTTAACTTTTCATGAATACTTTTCCAATTTATATATAAAAATTGCTATCATGGAGTTTTTGATGCATAAGAGTCAAAAAGAGTTTTCTCGTTTAAGTAAAAAGAGATAAATTTAGTTTCATTTTAAAGCAAGTTAATCACAACATTCTTAAACTTTTAATAAGCTTTTAATTTTATTTCTATCGTGAAATTTGAGATTTCAAAAGAATTATTGTACTGAAATACATATTTGATTTCTATATATTTTCTATTTTTTACAATAAATAAAGTGTAAGTCCTCTTTAGGAAACTAAACTTCTGAAAGGAAATTAATGGAAATACATATTTTTTTTCACATACAACTTTAACTGTAATATCAAGAGTAATTTAATTTATAACTCTCATTGCATCATTTTGCCATTTTTAAATTTCATTTATTATATTAGAAGAGTCAAGAATTATCAAATTTTCTCAGAGAGTGTGCAAAAGTGATCATTACTTTTTTTCCTTTCTTGCGAGACAAATATAGATAGATAAACTTTCATGATTAACAAAAATATTTGTTCTCGATATTTTAATTAAGGAGCTAAGGAACATTACTGGAATCATGCCGATTACTTTGCTTGGATTCAAGAGTTAACAATGATAAAGTACTAAACTCAGCCGTCGGTGGCACTGTCAGTTCCCTGGAATGAAGTTGATTATATTTCTCCGCGCAACGAGTGACAAATATAGTTCGTATTCATAATATTGTTAGGCAGCATTTCTTTAATAGCAGACTTTTTCATGATATCCCTGTGTGCTGTGCATTATATTTCTATACTGTTGTGAATAAGTGTATATTTTATGTTTGTTTTTTCCCACATCCACAGCTATCCGTATATATGTGAGCACGATAATTCAGAAATGCAACGAGTAGAAGAAATAAGGCATTGTACAAAATTCAGGGGCGTAACTTTGTAGTGCACGCTCACTGGGTGCGGATATTGGAAAAAGAGAGGGTATTAAAACTAAGCAAATGCCATTTAATGTTAAAAGAAATTGATAAAGCTCTTAATTACATGAATTTTAAAACTGAGCAAACGAAATGAAATTTAGGAAAACATAAACAATGCAATCTCATTTTATTTTGCGGGGACCTACTTTAACTGGTTTCTGAAATTTGAAGACCAAGAGATTCGAGTAGGAAAATATATAACCATTTCCAATATTTGTATTTTTTGTAAAGGAAGAACTATTTGGGATACCCGGTTTTCTCAAGATATACTTGACAAAAAGATCACGTAATTCATGATGATTGAATACCGACATTTTGTTAATTTCGAAACAAATAATTAGTAAAAAGCTCTGTAAATGCATGATATGTATATTCCCATTAATTAAGCTAATTGAATGTTATAATGAAGAATTGAGTGGCAATAAAAAAATTAGAAATGGATAAAAGTTAGAATGGATAAAACAAAACTAATATAATACGTGACAGCAAGATTATAAGAACGTTCAAAACTAACAAAAAAGTGAATATTTAAAGGGATAAAAATAATAGCATATTTAAAATGTAATTACAAACAGTAAAATAAAATGAAATTAGTAGTAGCCATATAGTTATCACAAATAAGCATAATAAATGAAAAATTATGAAATTTGGGTCAGTAATTAATTATATTGCCAAACGTCACTAAATGAATCTTGAATTCCAATAACAGTGCAACAAATATATCAATAAATATTTCTGGTTCCCATTAAAAAAAGTTCCAAAGGACAAATTTTTTAATTGCTGAATAATGTTTAAAAATAATGCCTTCTTAATATGATAAATGTTATGTTGAGTATCAACACTATTCATTATATGCAAAAAAAAATGTTTAAAAATTCTGTCTTTATAGGTCCCAATTTTGACAGTATTTAACAACCCATTTAACACTTTCCTTACACAAGTACACCAAAATCGTTCTTTCAAAGAACTCTAAGATAAATGTATTTGATGCCTTGCTTTTCCCCGTACTGAAGAATTGAATCGAGCACATTATTGTCACATTACACAGCCATTACGCTTAAAATGTAACATGATTTATGCGTAATTTAAGTTAAATACAAAAATCTAATGACCTATTTAAATCAATTTTTTCATCTATAAAGCAAATTTATATTTTAGGGGTTGGGGAAAATGAAACTTCGTGTTTGATAAGTGTGATCAAGATTTCATTTAATATATGTGACTATTATCGCTGGATAATACATGTTACTGACAATAATTCACTAATTTAATTATGGAAAAATAAGAAGAAAAAAAGAAAATCCTTTATTATAATGAGAATTGAAAGTGAAGAAAAGTATTATGATCTTATACATTACTTTTAGAAGAATACTAACAATATTACTTCGGTGAAGGAGTAACTGTGCAATAAATAAAAGTGTAGTAGAAATATAAATGTTTATTAGGGTAATTTGAAGTATGAATTGAATATTAAAATCAAATACATGAGGAAACAGATGAAGTTTGCTCGATTGTTTGGATAAGTGAGTTTCTTTCCAAGCCTAAATACACATTCAATTTTATATACAACGCTTCGCTACCTGAAAAAATAACCTCTTAAATATTTTGTTTTGTCTGCTTCGTTAAAAGTAATTGCTTAGAAATACAGTTTTAGAAAAATTCTCAAGGCTTGATTTAACAAGGACAAATTACGATAAAAGGGTTTTTAAATTTTAGCAAAAAGTGAAATAGTTTGGGCTTTAAAAAAATCACCAGGATTACATTTTGCTGGAATAAATTCAAGGCACATGTCTCTTTCTACTTAAATCTTCAACACATACTTAAGTCTCAAGACTACGCTATTAAAAGCAACACCACCAATTTTTCAGCTCCCTTAAATGGCGCATATTTTCTGCACTCGTTATCTTTCTACTGCTACGAGCTGAATTTTTAAAAGTGACAAATTCCCTTGGAAAACGCGAGAATAATAGGTTGTAGTTGTAATTTTGATGAAACTCGCATAATGAAAATATCCTGTGAGAAGGAATGTCTTCCTTAGGTGTACATTTCTCAGAATTCGATCACTGAACGAGCTTCATCATTAGCCTCACTGCCAAATTTGTATTGACCCAGAGTTCATGTATCGAGTGATTATCAAGGGAAAATCTCAGGAAAAGAAACTTCATGAGCTACACCATTTTTACTAAAAATTATTTTTCAAATACAACGAATGCAATCCCTTTTTTATTATATTAATTATAAATCTGATTTTGTAATTTCTTTTTTTGGGATAATTTGAATGATGATGTTACATTTTTATGGAATAATTATGTTATTATATTAAACAAATATTTTCTTATAGCATATATATATAGAAGGAAATATTTAACTGATAATGAACTTAAAAGCAGAACTGAAATCAAGAATTTCCTATTAATATTGCCCAATAAACAACAGCTTTAAATAAACAAAGAAAAATTTGGTAATTTGGATTGGCATAAAAAATTAGGACACCAAATTGCAGACCAAAAATTTGAAAAGCACTATTCTTTAATTAATATTTAATAAATTTATTGAATCTGATTTTTTATTTTAGAAATGGCAGCATTTTATAAATTTTTTCAACGAATTTTATTGCCATTAAAAGTTTTTATAAAAGAAAGAACATAGTAAATGAATTTCCATTCATTCATCTTTGATAAATATGTCCGATTTTATTATAAATTTCTTGTTTTGATTTCAGGGCTGCTTCATTATAAGCGTACACTCTATAACAAAAAAAATCTATGCACCAAGAAGGAGTCGTCCGATCGAGGCGACAATTGGTGGATAGGAAGACAATAGAAAATGGTTAAAATCTCAGAACAATTGATACATTTATTTCATAGTTACAGTAGCAGGTTCAATAAGGTGTTGTCCCGCCTGTAGCCTGGATATAAGCTGCCACACGGCATGGCATAGACCGATAAAACTTCTAGATAGTTACCGGCGATGTTTCCTGCCAAATTCACTACAATTGTCGAAAGAGGTCATCAACATTCCGTGGCAGATGCAATCGTATTCCCATCATATCCCAGACATTCACGATGGGAGAAAGATATGGTGATCTGCCAGGGTAATGAAGTTTAACAAGCTTGCAGACAGTTCATAGCAACACGTACTGCATGTGTGTGTGCAATAGTGAAAGCAGGATCCCCCCTCTACCCTGGATGTCTCCCAACACGTCTTCGATGATCGTCAGAAAAGAGTTGGAAGCGTGATTTGTCGCTAAAGACTATACGTCCTCAATCGGCACCATTCCAACTTGATCGAGCCATGCACCAATGTAATCTTGCTCGGCAGTGTGCAAGCATGGGTGGCAGGTGGCGTAACGGTCGGCGCGAGCGTAGATTTCACAGTCTCAAATGTCTGTGAATGGCCATGCTGGACACTGATGCTTGGGTTGAACGTCTCATGGTTGGTAGAGATGAAGAAGGTGCTGTGACATTTGATTGGGCAATCACTCTGCCCTCACGATCTGTTGTGGCCCCAAGTCGACCGCTACCATCCAGTCTCTGAACTTTGCCATTTTCAACCCATCCATGCCAGCATCTCCGAATCGCCGCATCACTTCGATTCAAATGACAAGCGATTCTCCGATTTGTCCATCCAGCCCCCTTTAATCTAATTATATGACCTCTGTTAAATCCTTACAGTTGCTCGTAATGAGCACGAACCTTGCGGCGAGGCATTTTTTTAATTATTGAAAGGTAATCTGAATCACAATCAAACCGAAAGTTTTAATAATCGTTGAAGAACTGCTCCTTATATGCTTCCAATGCACTGGAGATCAAACTGTTACTTCATTGGGCACCAAAATTTGGGTATTTGTATATCTGGTCAAAACACTCATGCATACGAAATTTCCTAGAAAGGCTGCAGAAAAAAAGTTTGCTTCTTCGGGCGTCGATTTTTTTTGTTATAGAGTGTATGTCATATATACATGTGCATGTATGTACGAAATTACTCAAAATAAAATTATGACGCAAATATAAGTCAGAAAATATGCGAATTAGTGACAACCAAAGCTATTAAAATTTTATCTACGTAATTTTTATATTTAAAGAATACTTCCTGTGTCTAATACCTATAATTTGATGAAACTAAAATCTTATATAGGAATGATTTGTGAAGAAGGTATTTGAAATAATATTTTTTTCTAGATTTGGTATTTTGAAGATCTTAAAGATATTTTATAGTGTAAGGGTAACATAAGAAGGGCTTTCAAACGAATGAAAAAGATTCAACAATTAAGCATATTGTGATAATTTGAAACAAAAGAAAAGACAGCAGGAGGTTATGAAAAAAAATACATTGGGAAAAATTCAGATTTAATACATGTATTAAAAATGTTTAAGTAATAAAAATGTTTTTAGAATGGGTCATAATTTAATTTTACATTTTTGATAGAAAATTTCATTTACCAATAAAATTAAACTGAGAGGGTACTTGGATTTAAAATTTAAAAGTTGTTTTTTTATTACTGTCATCTGTATCATTCGATATTCTTTCTTTATTCAATTTTGTGGAAAAATATCATATTTTTTCTTGGATTTTTGTCCTTTCTTTCCAAGATGTCCCAATGCAATGAAAGTTCTGGAAACGCGAATGAATTCTTTCCTTTGACGGATAATGGGAGCCACCTTTTTGTGCACTCTCAGAAAAGAAACAGATTTTAGCAGTCCAAATCTGAATCTCTAAATAGGACCTCGTCTTGTCGTTGCCTTCCTCCATTCTTTTCAGAAAAGTAGTCATTTCCCGAATGATAGAAGAGGGAGAAAAAAGGAGGCAGCGCATTTTTAGGAATCTTTCTTGACAGTGAAAGAAGGGGAATTTTTATTCACTCACTTAAGTCTTCAGTGTTCGCTTATTATTAGTGATGATGAATGTTCAGTTACAGAAATGACACGGAGGATTCTATTTGTTTAAATTAACGGAGAAAAGCCATTGCTCAGATATTTATCACTTCTCGTTTGGATGAAAATGCCGAACTTGTTTCCAACAAAAAAGAAAGACAATTTGGCAGCAAAATTGAAAACTATTGCCTGTTTACAAGAAAGCAGAAAATTCCTTTGCTATTTTTTTCTATTCTATATTGTGGTTTATTCTTTAGAACGAAAATTTCTTCGAACTTTAATAAGACAACTCAATTTATTTTGAAAAAGCTGGGAAATGATATAAAATATCTCTTAACAACACTTCTGTTGGTTAATAAATTAACTTACCAATTGATTTTTATTGTTTGGTAGAAAGACAAGTTTGTATTGCATGATGGAACTTTAAGCAATTGTCGAAGAGTATCTATCACTATAAATAAATTTAAAAAAATATTTCGATTTCTTCTGTTTGTACATTGTTATCATGTTTTGTATAATTAAGTTTTTTTTGTATCCAAAATAATCATTAATTTCAATAAAATACTCTACTTTTTAAAGAATGACAATAGTTTGTAATAAATCAGATGAAAGTTCACATCCTAAAATCATAGTTCATATGAATAAAATATTTTTTGAGATTTTTAGAAGTCTTTAAAGTGAAAATCTCACTTCTAGCGCGTACAATGAAATAAAAATAGATCACTAATTGATTACCTGAAGGATTCTGTAACTTACAAGAAAGAACACCGGCAATTTTTTGCTTTAAGATAACTCGATAATGTGAATGCATACATTATTTATTTCAGAAAATTCACTTGTTCGGCGTTCAAGTAGGGACGGAACAAGTTCGTATTTACTAAAGAAAAGGAGCAAAGCTTGGATTCTTTCCCTGGATTTGTTCATGCCGTGATACAAACTTCATGAGTTTTTCAGTAAAAATTGCAATCTAATTGTAGTCATTAATATTGTTTCCATTGAACGTTTTTGCTTCTGGCATAAACATTTAAGGAACAGTAAAATGAACAGTTCACCAGCAAAGTGAAGATGAGAAGGATCTGTTGGCATGTTCGATAGTTTAGTAGGACTGTCAAAGTAAAAAAATTGGTTCTTTTTCGGATAGCTATCATTCCAAAGAATGTTTAGGATCGGCGTTTTAGATCGAGAAGAAAAATTTTTCTGAAATTCATATATTGTTGTTAGTAAGGGTCATTTTTTGCCTAATTAAACTTCTAATGAATCTGAATTATAAGAAGAAAATTGACAAAAATAGATTATTACAGAGTCAAATGTTTTCCCCAGATTTTATCGTTTGTAAAGCCCCACAGTGAAGTAAAATCCAATGTCAGCATAAATTCCATGTTATATATACTGGAATTTTCTGCAATCTAGTCAAATTTCTGAGTCATTTGTCGAAAATAAATTATCATAAGAAGATTTACATCCTAAATAGCACAAAGGAATTTTTAGAAACATTACTTCCTGGCCTGCGCTTTCTTTATCAAACTTTGAATAGTTTAGTTTCTCTTTTTTAGCAGCTATAGAGCCCTTTTTTTAATAAAAATTATTACTTTTTGAATGAAAAATATATTTTTTACTCTAAATAAAATTTTAATTTTCACATCTAAAATGTAATATTTTGAAGAAAGTTTACTGTAAGAAGAAAACATATTTATGACGCAAATTACTTTTAAAGGTGTGTAGTTAGGATTCTTGATTAAAAATGTAAATGAAATGTACCAGGAGATAACTTAAAAATATATTACAAAAAATTATTAATCTGGAATGATATTGAAATTTTTTATATCAATGATATAATTTATAATTTGGTAATTATTTCTTATATTTATGATTACCAATTCAGTTGTATTAACGTTTAGCGAATTGAAAAGAATTTTAGAATCAGAATTACATTATTACTTTATTTAAATATAGCAGATATTTGGAAACTTTTGTTTGCAGAAAGATATTTTTCAGATGAAATACATTATCTACTAATACGAATTTGATTCAAATTTTATGCAATGCGTATTAGATTATCATACTCTCACAAATAATATTAAGTAAAAATGAACCATTTGGAATATTCTTGGTATGAATAATTAATCTATTACAGGTGAAATGAGAAGTTCTGTGCATTTCTTCGTCTTTTTCTTCTTGTGGTGTATTTGCGAAATTTCTTTTAAAAACGCGCTATTTTTTTTCTTAAAGCTGTTAAAAAAGAGGAAAATAATAGCAAATAAATTTTCATAGTTTAAAAATTCAACTATTTTGAGATTTTTATGGTAGATATTTTTAAATCTCCCTTCTTACTTTAGTTATTTCACTTGGTGGTTTTTCTGTGAAATATCCAGGTCATAAATTTTATTTCTCAGGTTGATAATTCTAAACTATGCCTGAATTAAACTCATTGTAACATGTATTATAGCTTCTTACGAGGTTTGATTGTTTTCTCAACTTCCAACAATATTGAAAAGAGCAATTATACACAGAAGTGCAAAATTTAAACAACAATATCCTATTTAAGCAGGTAGCCATGAAGTTACAGAAAAGTTGTTATTGCGATCAGTACAATGAACAAGCAAGTCAGTAGAAAGATGAATTGTAAGCAATATCAAAAACAAAACATCATAGGTGACGTGAGTGTACGCAAAATGGGTAAGGAAAATGCATGTGGATAATCCACCGCACTATACTACAAGGGAAGGAAGAACAGAGGGTCATTTAAAGACATTTTCTACAAGTGCAAGTTTCTTTCGTGAAATTTGACTAGAAGAAATCAGCTGGATGACTTCAGTTTCACTCGGGGAAGAACGATCAGAAAGCTCATGGAGGGGCTCAACAAAAATGTCATTTCGAGCTCTTGGAAAACCTTCCAAACCATAGGGACAGCTGTTAGAAAGATTGGTTGGTGGCCACCCTCGAAAAACCACTGAACCTAAGGATTAATATATCGTACTGCAGACGAAAAGAGCCATATATCAGCGAAAAACGCCAATGCTCAGCAACTGTGTACAGCAACAGGGCTACAGCGCCGCGTTTACTGTGACAAGAAGTTTTCACGATGTTTACCTGTTCGCCCACCTCCTGTGCTCTTCATCCCTTTGAACGTTAGCCACCGGTGGCACCGCTTAGAGTGGCATAAGGAACACAAAAACTGGACATCTTATCAATCGAGTCTTGTCCTCCTTACTGGTGAGAGTCATTTCAGTGCCACAAGTGATTCTCAACTTTAGTTAATTTAGACAAAAGTAAGGCTCATCCCACTTGCATCAAAGAAAGAGACCGCTACGGTCGTTTTGGAGTTGCTGCCGGGGAGGCATGCTGAACGAGCGGACTGAGCTCCATGTTTTCGACAGAGAATCTGTAACCGGAGATCGTCATTGAAAGGAGGAGATCCTTCCCCATATACGCGTGTTCCGAGACATTTTGCTGAACAGGTGGACTGAGCTCCACGCTTTCGACAGAAAATCTGTAACCGGAGATCACTACTGTAAGGAGGTAATCCTTCCTCAAATGCACGTGATTCGAGGTGCTATTGTACCAGACTTCGTGTTTAAGAACGACAATGTACGGACACAACGGACTGCTGGTGTTCAACAGCTACTGGAAAGTGAAGATATCACTGGAATGAATTGGCCAGCATTCACTCCTGATTCAATCCCACAGAACATGTGTGGGATGCTATGAAGAGACGTCTTCGGCACGATAAGATTCAGGAACACTCAACCACTGAAACAGATCCGGTTTGAGGAATGGACTCGCTTGGACAATTTATTCCTGAGTATTGAAAGACGATGCGAAGCAACCACAGCAGTAAGGGGAGGATATATCCTCTATTAAGGATCATCTGCTTGTTGTTCTTTCTCTGGGAAAAACAATCATGTTTAACGGTTCTATGAGTTCAAAAAATCCTTTTTCTTTTTTATTTAACAATACATTCATTGTATTCGTTTTTTCGTAACTCTGCTTTCGTCACCTTTTAATTACAAAATGGTGTCTCTCATTTCTAAATTTCATGTATCTCAGAAGGTTTCTCGGGGAGACATGGGAAGAAAAAGCATTTGTTGATTAATTTTTGCATACTAGTGTAGATTAAAAAATGCTTTTAATGGAGTAGTTACTTAATCGATAAAATTTAGCAATATTATGTTATGATAACATTAATTAGATTTACAATTGTCAGAATTGTAAGAAACATTCATGCATTGAATTCTAAGGAATTTTATTTCACTTAAGAAATAAATTTCCACTTCTCTAAGTGTCCAGATATAACATTAAGACAATTTGACAAAATTTATTTGGATTATGTGCCTTTAAGACAATACTGCAGTTAATATTCTCCAATTTTACCTTTAACCAAAGTATTGAGTATTATTGAATATATCACACAATTTTTTACTGTTGAAGATATTATTTATTGCTACAAATACTTTAGGTTTAGGTTCCAAGAAACAAAGTAGTATCAATGCAGGAAGATCAAAAAATATTCAGAAATGCTGTTAATCTTAAATTTCTCCAAAAATTTTACAAAATACTTTTTATGGTATATTTGAGTGATAAAATAAACATAACTTCAAATATCTATTTGATTTTCATGTTCCATTTTGTTTCTTCTATTAAATAATTGATTTGTATTTTTTAAAAAATTATTTCTATCATCAGTTTCAAAATACGTACTATTACACAATAAATCTGAGGTTATAAAATATCAATACTGTTCATGAGTTCTAAAGGTCCAGCTGGCTTGATAGGAAAAAACGACTATTGATTCTACACGAAAACATTAAGGCACGGACAACAAAACACAGCTCAAACCCACAAAAGAATAGCACTTGATTTAAGCAGCAGCCCACAAGCAAAAAATCTGTAATACCAGACAACAACAAGTCAAGGCTCTCAGAGATAACTCGAAGGAATGAGTCTTCGCACGACCACTCCCTACATGTCTGCTGTTCATACAACTTCAACACTCGAATAACTTCAGATCTGTCTCCCGAATTTAATAGTTTCTGTTTCGGGGCAACGAAGTTTCTAAAAAGATTATCTAAACTCGAATTCAAATAGAGTTATCGTCAAGGATTTTGCAACTTTGGAATTCTTCGATTTTATTTCTAAAATAGTAAAACAGGGGCCAAGTTCGTCGCCATTAACGGAAGTCATCTTCGATGCATTTATTCATCGCTCGTCGCAGCTGTAAGTCAAACGGGTTTATTTTCACATGTGACTATCTGCCCTAGGAAGGAATATTTCAGATTCGTAACAATAGTTTATTAAAACGCAACTAACCAAACACAAGGTCAAATAAGGATAATACCTTTTGAATAATTTCCTTAATATTAATACCTTCTGAATAATTTCCTTAATATTAATACCTTCTGAATAATTTCAAACTCTAAGGAAGACCAACGAATAGACACAGCCGCCCGTAATAGAATCAATGTGATTGACTTGTGTTATATTAAGCATCTAGAAAATTATTAGTCAGATAATAGCAAAGGCTGCAGAAAAAAAAGTGAAGTTTTTAAGTTCGATCACATTTTATGGCTTTCTAAAAGCATCAAGAACATTATTCAAAATTCCCATTTCGAAGGCATTATTAGACCAATTCATAATGTCCAGAAATACTTCAAATATGACTTTATGGCTTGTTCGGAAGTCCAAACCTTGAATCTTTAGAAAAGACATCATTTACACAATTAACCTAGGGAATGACGGGTTTATGCTAACAAAAAGGAACACAGAATTAATTTTTGATTAGAGGGGAATAAGTTGTACAATTAATTGAAATATCATTGGAGACAGGTAGACTGATGCTGGTAGAAACAACTAAAGCATCATTTTAAGATGATATCCGGAAAGCAAATATTAATTAATGCTTTAGCTCAAAAAATAATTTACTGCACGTATATAAGTTTTTTTTAAAGTACGAGAACAAAAGAATGCTAAAAGCATTAACATTCAAAAGAGTTTATTGTTTCTATTTTTTTCTTCTTCTAAAGTGAAGTTGTATATCTGTTCCAATTACAAGTAATGCGAAGGTATCTTGAAAGGAATATAAAAAAATAATTTAAAATCTTTGTAGTTCGGATACCAATTTCTGACAATTTTTACATAAAAAGAGATGGAAAAAAGCCAATTTTTCCTTGTTTTGATCAAAAAGAAGAAAGAAAAAAATTGCGAAAGATTTCAAGCTATTATTCAACATTATACATATGAATTATATAATCTTTTCCTGAAAAATAAACATGATTTAAAAATTAATTATTTATAAAAAAAGAGATGAAGATGGCTTTGAATTCATTACTTCTAGTAAAATTTTTTACTAAGAAATAATCCAAGAATTTTATAATTTATTCTTGTTCTCAAAATAGTATTAGTAATGTAATTAATTAAAAGCGACAATACAATTGTTAGAATTAACGAAAAAATTAGAAATACAATGGCATTAGAAATTGATTTTTATTACTTTAAGGCGTCGTGTTTTCATTATTCGACGCTTAAACTTTTCTTGCGCTTTAAAAATAGAATGTATATTCGGAAATAATAAATGTCAACGAAAAAATTATTTCTAAAATGATAGAGAGTTTTAATAAACATAAGATATGAATACCGATTTTTCGTACAAATAGTTTTTCTTCTCAAAAAATGCTAAACATGAGTCTGTTGTAGTTGAAGCTATACAAACTGTCTTGATTATATAACACTGTTCCATTAATAAAGCATTCCCTAAGGTGAACAAAGCAATTGATCGAAGAGATATTTCTTATTTTTTTGCATAAATAGGATATTTCTGCATTAAGACAAAAACGGGATTGTGTTCTTATATTTGTCGTCGCACTCTCATAATCTGAAGCAAGACTATCACATAATTCTACATATCACAGCATTCACCCATTGTTTGTTATGATATAATAAATCAAATGAATTGAAGCGAGTGCTCAACTTATTTTGTACTATCATATTTCAAGGCTTTAAGAAAGAAAAGAAAAAAAAAATGAATCTGGGAAAAAAGATATCACTTACATTCATGAAATTTAATTCCTTAATTCAGATACTTTAAGTAGCTTTGATAATTCTATTTGACATTTCTATTGACAATTTCTATTTGACATTTTATGGGTTATTTTTGAAAACGTTTCGAATCAAGTAAATTACAATAAAATCGGTAAGCCTTACAATAATGTCAAAATTATGACATGATATTTTCTAAATCTTTATATGATAGAATCATGCACAAAAGCTTATAAAACAGTAAATATTCCATTTTTTATAAAACTAGTTTGCTATATCCATATGATACGAGAGTATTTTTAATTCCTTAATCAATATTTTCTATTTCCTTTCAATTGTTAAATATATACATTTTTTAAAGTTTATTTTCCTTTATAAGAGTGATTGTGCCGCAAAATAAACAAGGATTTATTCATATACTTGTTTCTGACTTAACAGAATTCATGTTTGTAGAGATGAAAATGTCGATTTCCCACTTACTTCTTAATGTGCAAGAATTTCTCACACATTTGTACGACCGTTGTCAGTATATTATTTCAATTGTGTCATAACTGAATTATCTGTCAAGCGCATTTATTAAATTAAAAATTGATCCCTTACTTGCAAAGTCATGTGATAAAAAAATTGATTGTAAATATGCATTGTTTCTATAACATTGAATTATAAATGAAAAACTAAAAAGTGGAGAAAAGTTAGTTTTTTTTAAAAAAATTATTTTTTAATTTACAAATAAAGGCATGTTTTAAAGTTTAGTTTTGATTGATTTATGTCCTGGTTGTCGAAGGCAGGAGTTACAATGGCAGTATCAGCCGAAACTCTGTGAAATCGCTGGGGTCTGGTGATAAGATCATTATTGTGGAATCGAGGGATTCTGTATTCGAATCGTGATTTTACCTCGACATTTTGACCGTAGTTTAAAATTACGAATTTCGAACCAAAATACCCCTAGGATTGATTTAACCTTAATAAATGAAACTAAATAAAGTAAATCCAGCCAGGTAATTTAACATATTACAAACATTTAAGTTCAGGAATAATACTAAATAATATTTCTTCGTCTACGTGGAAATTTCTGTTGTCATATATTGTTGAAGTATATTTCATTAAACTTTCAAAAGAACAGAAGAATTGCAGAAGAATTTTATGCAACTTGCTATTTTAAAGTTTACTTATAACATTAGAAAGAATGAAGTTAGATTCATTGCAATTTACTTTTGTGACAATTTTTTGAGGTAGCATGGAAGTTCAGGTTATTACCACAATTTGGAATTTATTTTTTTTCCACATATTCCTACGTTTATTGATTATATAATGAAAGAGTTGAATCGTATTTTTCAATGATAGCTTTACATATAAATGATAAAATTAAATGTCACCTAAATTCAAGTTGATTTTGTCTAATTTTAAATAATGGAAATTGGAATAGAATAATCAAAAATAAAAATTAGAATCGATTATAGAAATTTTAAAATGTTTAGAAGAGGTGAATATGTTCTTTCACTGGTTTAGAGATGGCACTTTGGAGAATAGTTTACGTTATTCTGGAGATCTTTGACACTACAATATCTCTCTCCGAACTAAAGTGAGAAAGTTGGAGATCATGATATGAATAATTTCTACAGAATAGTATTGTCTAAATACAATCTTTGCTTTACCATCAATGCAGACTTTAAAGGAAAATTTCTTTAGCACTGATTTCCAATAAAACTTTCACTAAGCCAAATATTACTCAGATTATTATTAATACGACATTCCATATATTCCTCTTCTATACACTTAAGTAATGTAATAGCAAATAAATAATTTTAATTAGCTTTTGGAATTTTTTTTAGATATGATTTTTTAGATTAGATTTTTTACTGATGTTTTCCCTAAAATATTTATTAATCAACGAATGTAGCATTGAAATTCATATGAAGTTTAGACTAGACTTTTTGGTTAAATATTTGTAGTTAACTAAGATACATTGTACTGCTTGTGAGACCTAACTCGATATAGGCCAATAAAATTCCATTGTCGAATTCAAGATAAAACTTTATTCTTCTACAGCATGAAAAAGCTTCTGTTTGAAGTGGGATATTGCTTTATGTAGGTTGTAAATCGAAAATTTTTACAGGCAGAAGATAGACGTTGTGCAAACATTTTTGACGGTAAATACAAGAATAAAAGAAACATTAGGGTGCGAAATGTCGGATTGTATTTGATATTTCAGAAATCCGCGATTATCAACGTCCACTCATCATCTCTATTCCAGAAGGGAAAAGAAGATTCTGATATTATGATCATCTGGTGTTTTTTATCTGTTGGTAGGTTTTCATAAAAGTATTTTCATTGTAAAATTAATACGATGGCTTACCTTTCTCAGAATAGAATCATTCTTCCACAGTTTCAGACCTTCGAAGAATCATTCTTAAGCCTTTTTGAAAAGAGTAGGATCACGTAGCTTAATTATTATTGGTAATAGTAAAATTTTGCAGCTATAATCTTCTGATGAACAACAAATGCATTTCATATCAAAATCAGTCACTGTTTTGACATCCATATTTATAGCTGTTTGATGGATAAATAGATTTAAGTATCCATTGATGGTTATAATTCTATAGCTCTTATTCAATTTTAAGAAAAACGAAATGAAGAATGAGTAATCTAGTTTCATTTCCTATTGCCCATTAATCAGTTAACAATGGCTGATTTGGGAAAGGTTTTAACTGCTAGTACAAGATACTTTTATTAAAACATTTGAAAATAAGGTTTCGAAAACGTTGCATTACAAATAAAGTGGAAAGATATCATTCAAAAGAAAAGTGATAAAAATAGACTAATGAAAGTTTTTTCAATCGCAGGTAGTTTGGAATTCGTAAGAAATAAAGTTGTTTTATTCGCAGCTACTGCGCCTATGAATAAAACATTTTTTTACAAATCCCGTGCCTGCTGACAAAATAATATTTATTTACTTTCACTGCATTTTTGGCTTCATCAGAGATTTCTTCAATAGGAATGATTTCAAACTCTAAAATAAATTTTCTCATTCATTTAGCTCTGCTTGTTTCTTTGACAACCAGTTTTGGAATAAATGACAAGATAAGGTTCATCAAGATTATTACTTGTACGTGATTGTCAGGCATTTTGTTTTTTGTATGGAAAAATGGGAACAATGCAAAGATTTTCAGGGGCTTTGACAAATTTTCAATTGGATATTAAAAGGAATTTGAATCGAATAAGAGCATTAAAAAATTATTAAGTATTTTTCTGTTATTTAATAATTCTTGCTGTGAATACTTTGCAATCAAAGATATGAATGGCTTTCATTAAATACTTTTCGGTGCACATTTTGATAAGTACACATCAAAAAATGATAAATACATTGATAAAATATAAATAAAAAGTTATCACACTTTTTCTTTTAAAAAAACACATTTTAGAAAATGTGTTAACTTTGCATTTTTAGAAACCTATTAATAATAAATTTGTAAAAATGTATCTTGCTATTAATTAAAAAAGCAATAAAAGGTAATTTTATTTACTCAAGAAATATTTTATTATTTAAGTACATTTTAATTTTAATACATTAATGGGTTCGGAGATTGTAGTTTTAAATTGTGACATATTGATATCGCTATATTCTTTTTCCAAATGCCTCGCGTTGAAATTATCATTGATCAATTTTTAAAACCTTTGTCATGTTATCAATCTGTCATTTTTCGTGTATATAGGTAATAAAATATGAATTTTAAATGGTGTAATGGTGCATAGATCATGGGTAAATTAAGTGATTGATTGTAGTTCAAAAAATGTCTCCTAAAATGTGTGTTAATTAGTATTAATTTTTTTATTATCAAACTGATATTGATATACTGAATGAAATTTTATGCGAAAAAAAATACTATTTATGGAGTAGGAAATTGCAAAAAATGCAAATTAGATATTAAAAAAACAAATAGTTCAGGTCATACGCTTGTCATCAATGGAAATTTGTTTGCAAAGAAAGTAAGAATAACGTTGGAATTGAAATCTACAATGAATACATAAAAAATGAAAAATACAAGACGTTACACAAATAAAGAAAGATAGGAAAAAGTACCAAACAATTCTATGAAAGAGTGTTAATCTAAAAGAGAGGAAATAAAAGAGTCATATAGAATTGTTTACTCTGATTTAATTAATTTTGGATAGATTTTAATATACTTACTTTTCTTGTTGGTATATTTATGCGTGTATGTAAATTTATCTTCAGAAAAAAGTAGAGTTATAATAACTAGAAAATAAGGTTTCAAATTATCGTATGAGTGAACAGATTCTAATTTATGATTCAGTTTTTATTAGTTTCTTTCACTACTAAATTTTAAAGAACATTTACTATGTAAACAAATTTATTCAGGTCCAAAAAGTAAACGATATATTGGGTACTGAATAATACCAATTCAAAAAAAAAATTCAGATGCTGATCTCAAAGGAGAGCAAAATTTAAACAATAAAGTGAAAAGCTATGGCCATGCATTAAACAGCAATTTTTCAGATATAAAAAATAATCAAAGACCTTGAAATCATAGAATTAGAGGGAGTGTTTCAGAAAATCATCTGCAAAAATGTATCGTAGGAAATGGAAAAGGTTTATTGTAGATTCAGTACTTTGATGGAATTTAGTCTTAAAGTCTGACAGAAAGATGGAACTGTCATGTGGGATCTGTAGTATCAGACTTTTCAATGAATACTATATTTTTAAGAATGTTGATGCGTAAAAGCTTTCAAAGATTAAATCTGTGTAAACGTATATTGAAAACTATTAAACGATAGCTGTTTCATTCTTTCTATTTTAACCTCCAAACAATCACAAATTACAAAAGGCCATAATGTATTTATTTCCAAACTTTATTTATATACAGACATGATTATTTATCAATAAGAATAATCAACCTTTATATTGGCAAACCAGATTTCCTATTTCCTTTTTGCAAAACCGTGCAAGAAAGAATGAAAGGGGAAAAAATTGTAGAAACGTGAAAATAATATTAAAAAGGTTCCTTTTGAATATTTTGAAGCTTTTGTAATAAATTGTAGTTGTTTACATTATGAAAGTTGAAATAAATTAAATAGTGAACATTTTCAAATAGCTGATTATCATTAAACTTCACCTGGAAAGCAATCTTGAGTGAAACAATTGAGCGTGACGGCGCTCTGGTATAAGGGTAGCTCGTCTTCACCGTGATCTGGGCTACTCGGTTCTGAAATGGTAGTTCTCCTTCCCTGTTCTATCTGTGAGATGTGCAACCCCCTCTCCCCGTTAAAAGAAGTTCTGAAAGCGGATGTAGCTCATGAAGAAGCTCGTACTCTAAACAAGAGACCTTTATTCCGCTTGCCTATGTACCGTACCTTTGACGGATATGGCTCCAACAGAAGTCAACATTGATAACCATTAGGATGGAGCTATAACGTCCACCAGAGTGCTAGCAAGATGTTATGGGCTATTCAGTTGACACCAGACGTTCTGGCAAAGCGAGAGTGTAGCAGTATTGACGTTTCAATTTTAATGTATAAATAAGTTTGGCTTTCGCGTTTTTGATTAACAATGCCGGTTACAATAGAGTTGAATTTTATGAAACCTTTTTTAATTTTTAAAATTTATTGATATGGCAGCAAAAACGTGTTTACTTAACAAAAAGAATTTTTGATAGAAAGAAAAAAATGTAATTCACAGAAATCTTATTTAAATCTAGAAAATCAAGTGAAAAACTTGAATTGCCCCATGTTTGATGAATGTTTACAAGTTGATACTATATCCCTTTTGCTGAAAAAAAAATATTTTTCGACAAAAAAGTCATTTAATCTGAGAGTACCTTTAGCACACCGTCGTTAAGCAAATACAGACATTTCTTTTGAAAAAGGAATTAATATCTATAATTTAAAAATATAAAGACGTCTATATTTTTGAAGTGAAATTGATTTGAAATAAAGAAAATTTATTCGATTTTTTTGTCTTTATTTTTAATTATTACTTGCTTCTGATTTAAATATTCTTCTGTAAATCATTAAGTATATTTTGAAGAAAAAACCTTTCTAATTAAAGATGAAATTTATATTATGAATATTTATATGTTATTTATATATTATGAATATGTACATGTTATTTATATATTATGAATATGTATATGTTATTTATATATTATG
>JAOUZG010027617.1:9198695-9210976 GCA_026289955.1 Argiope argentata
ATTTATATATTATGAATATGTTTATGTTATTTATATATTATGAATATTTATATGTTATTAAGATGCTGCATGAATAATGATTCAAAATTATTTATTTCATTTCTACAATGACAGAACTATTTGGAAGATATATCATTGCAAATATTGAACGAATTCATTTCAAAAGACGATTAGAGAAATTCACGGTCCTATCTCCCCTCCATAAAGTTCAAATGAATTTCTATGTTCATACTTCTTTACTCGTTCGAGATCATGTAACGACATAACTTGCGCCCACTAGAGACAAATTTCAATGAAATAATTGGTTTCCTAAAAAAATTGCTCAGTACTTAAAAGTAAAATTAATGTTTCAATTTTTTTACATATATAGAGAAATAAGATCAATGAAAAATATTTAATTGAAACAAAGAAAGAAAACCGAACTTGATTCAAAAAATAGAAGAGACAATTCACACTGAAAAATATCCAAATTCACTGAGCTGAGATTCTTGTAGTTTCTATTTGGCGCTTGGGTTGCTTATGCTCTCTCCATTCAAGACTTAACTACTTATTCATAATAACAACATTAGAAAAATAAGTCAGACAAATGTTAAAGTTAGCTCCAATCCCGAGGAATCCAGCTCTAAGGAAAAAGAGTTTCTGTTCATGTCTATGCACATCGATGAATGAAGACAAGATTTACTAAAAAAAAACAACTTTTTGAAGGCGCTGCATGAATACAGCTTTAATTCAAAATGCGAAGTGTTTGAAAGGTGCAAGACGTAAAATGGAAGCTTATTCTTTTACAGGTACTTAAGAGAATTGTTCCAGTAATTTGAATACGTTAATTATTCTGTAAAACTATGAATAAATTATTTTTTTCAATGCAAATTCAGGTTATTATTTAACTGTTTTAAATTAAATGAAAATATCTATAGGAGAAATGAAAAAGTCTTTTGACCTATATTTATTGATAAATTTCGATACACACTCCAGATTTTTCGTTTATCCAAAATATAAATTTTTCCAAAGCAGTTAATAAAGAAATTATATTATCTTTTGAGATTTACCCCAAAACAAATCGTTACAAATATTTATTATTCTTAGGTATTTCAATTCCTTTTGAAATTGAAGATTGATTATTTATCAATGAATGCAGTATTAAAGCGAAATAAACTTCAAAAACTTATGAAATTTTATTTTAATACAGCTGCTATTTCTGAAGGGGAAAATATATATCGTTCAATGGCCTAGTTCAAATTTATGCGCACTTATTCCTTTAAAACACAAGCCGTTTTCATTGTAAATTGGAAATATTCCAGATTGAATTCGAAAAAGTTGTAAGAAAATATTCTCGTTTTATAAATCATGATTTGCAGGTATTTCCTGAGCATTTAAATGAATTTGAAAATATTTTGCTAATTTTTTGAAAAATTTATCAGCAAATGTCATCAATAAGAAAAAGAACAAACGAGAATATATTTCACCTAATTGATTTTCTTAATATTCTTAACTTTTATTGCTATTTATTCATTATTATATTACTATAAGCGAAAGGAAGAGATGAATATTATTATTAATCGTAATTTATTCCATTTAAACTAATTATATAGAACAATATATCTAAGGAAACGTTTAGATAAATAAATCTATCTCTTAACCTGTTTACAATGTATATCACTTCCATTTTTTAAGCAAAATCCATTTCAAAGTGTAAACAATAAAACCAGCATTGTGTTACATGCTAAATGTCATAGGGTCAAACTTCCTCAGAACTTCTGAAAAGTGAACAAAATGCGTACCTTTCAATAAGAAAAAGTGTTTTTCATTTAGGAGAGCAATAGAACAATATAATTTGTTTTTAAAACCTTTTTTGGAAGTGAGAAAAATATTTTGCTTGTCCTCTATGTTAAAACGACATTTAATTTAACTTTAAAAGTAATTCTTAAAATAAAAGTCTTAACTTATGCTGATTATTTATTTTTTATCAGTTAGTTGGGTATTAACATTTTAGTATAAAAATTAAAACAAAAAATATTAATCTTTTAACCATTTTTGTTTTTATTTAATATTAAAGAATACATTACGACCAAATTTCTCTTTAAAAGAACTAGTAATTCCAAAATGCATGATTTTTTGTGACTCAAGAAAACTGTGTAAATATGTATAAATGAGTGAGCCTATCGAATGTAACAAAGTTTTAATTTAGTTTAAGGTATTTTTTAACTTAATTACACGAATTTCAAATAAAGTTTGTGCAAATATATATACATATATAAAAATATATGACATATATAAAACAAAAATATGAAAATGAATAAACACAAATTACACCTTACAAACCGCTTGCAAATATATAAAAATAATAAAAAATTGAAATGAAATTTTTTTAAATGCATGCCATAAAGAAAAATATAAAGAGTATTAAAAAAATTTCTTCGAAATGCAAGTATATTAACCAAAAATTTTTCACATTATTTGAAATTACCTAAAAACTGCGCAATTAGTAATGATATAAATATGAATTACTGTGTTCATCCTCTTGCTGTTTAAGATTAATTTAAAATGCTTTTACTTTATCTTACTTTTCAAAAACAAATTATGAAAGTAGCACCAATAAAATGAGTGCTACTTTTGGAAAATCTCAGCTTAAAACTAAATGTCTTAAAATGATTTATATAGAACAGTGCCTTTGAGTAGAATAAAAGTAATTACAACATTTTTAAAGGGTAGCAAATGAATTCTGATTCAAAATATTCTTTTTCAGATAAGTTATCTGAAAAAAAGTAAAAAAAAAACTTAATTTATCAATTCTTTATATAATTCAAGAAAAAAAAAGAAAAAAAAATATTTTTTGCAAAGTGTTATAAAGCGATTCAAATTAAAGTTTTAATTAATGCTTTTCCAAAGCGTTAATTAAAACTTTTAATTTGAATTTTGATTTTGAATAAGAATATGGAATAATTTTTGGTACAACATCTCTGAAAAACTATTCATTCAATGAAATTAACATAAAGTACAAGAAGATCTTATAAATCTGATGAGAACATTATTTCATACTTTTACAGTTTCTAAATTAAAAATTTCAAATAAATTGCTAAAACTATAAGCAAAAGTAAATTTTGAAAAATATTTATTACAAAATGAGAAATTAGAATACAAACGATCAAATTCTAAAAGTAAATTTTTTCAGGGATTTCGTAAATATTTTTGAATATTAGTTTTGATAAATCTACTTTTAAACTATTGCCTAGAGAATCCTCAAATTTGAAGTTGTTATTTAACTTACGTATGTAGTTGGCAAAATATATGTATGTGTGTGTGTGTACATAAAGCTTTCTTGTAGCATATTCTATATTGTTGAAAAGGCAGTTTATTTTCAAGAGTTTGTTGTTCCCATTTCATTTTCCTAAAACCGACGGGAAGCATAAATTGAACTCCATATGAGGAAGTAGAAGGCCGGAGGGAAAGGTCCCGGATGTAGGGGAACACTAAAGATGGAAGTAGAACGTTGAAGAAAATCAATAGATACCAGGCCCCAATTCGCCAACTTGCCTTTTCCCCTTTCGCTTTTTTCATCTTTTCACCTCATTGACTGGTCTTTAAACGCATCGAGTTTGCTGCTTAAAACTTTCTAAGCTGAGCGCGATTTTTTTAAAACAATCTTAAGAATAGTTTCGAAAGTCAATGTCTTGTCTGATGAATGAAAGCGGAGAGTCCTGTGTTTCACATTTGTTTTGATTATCTCGAAACATCAAATAATGTAAGAAATCAATTAGCTTCTGTAAACCTGAGACAAAATTCAGAACTTAATTCATATTCATCGGATGCAGCTGAAAGTACTTTATTTTCTCTGAAAATGTCATTAGAAGGTGTGGTTTTAAAAAGAAGCGAAAGTAGTTACATATTTTCTCTATGCACATTCACGCACTATATGTTAATTAAAACTAAAGTTGAAATACACTTCTACTGCAAGAAACAGACATCAAGAGAAATATATTCAATCAATGTTCTTGACAAATGTAACCAAAAAATTAGTATTAAGATTTATCTCTAAATTCACATTACAGCTTGCAAATGTTAAAACTGATGCAATAACTTGAGATTAACTAAAAATATTTCAAAACTATATACTGATATTTCTGTAAGCCATTATGTACGATGTTTTTAAATAAGCTTACTATTGGTCCAATGTGTGATTATGATTTAAAAAATTCTCTTTCATTCTTCAGTAACTATCCAAAAAATTATTGAAACGTGCATAAAGGTGAAGAAAAATCGCAAATTTATTTTTTAAAAAATTGTTGATGAATACATTATTTTTAAATACTACTGAATGAAATATCTCAAATATTTTTTCATGCTTATGATTTTAATAAAAGCACTTCAATTGGCATCCGATTAGTTTAATTAGATAGCCCCATTTTAAAGCACCACTAGGGATATTTGGGGACGGACCTAGTAATTTTGAACTATGGTCAGATGACGAGGGTGGCACCTTAGCAGGCCCCCCACATCTTCACACCACACCAAGGAGATGGAGTTTGGCCTGACAGAGTTTACAGACCCCTTTACACGATGATTCTTCGGTGGAATCGGGTCTCGAACCCGAAACCCTCCAGCTGATGAGTCGAGACATTACCACCAGGCCACCGCGCCCCTAGACATTATTGAACAAATGATCAGTTCGAAACACATGATCTAAAAAAATCAAATGTATAGAGGAGTATACGAACATACTATTGGGTAGAAATGAATATTATGAACCAGAAGATAGACAGTGATTGAGAGCAACGGCTAATCCTGCTTCCTTGTCTTTTGCAGGAACATATTAAACACATATTTAAAAAAATCTCTATACGGATGACAAGTTCTCATAACATTTATGATAACATTTTCAGTAACATTTTCATGATCATTCTGTTTTGACTGTCTGAACAAATTTCACCAAATTTTACTGTATGAGAAAGTATTCTTTGATTAATTTTCTCAACTAAATTATTTTTCGTCTTCTGAATTCATGACTTTCTTATAAAGTTTGTTTCTTTGAATGGTTTGTTTATTTTCTGCTATGAATCAGAGTTATTTGGAACTCTTGTGTTTTACATGCTTTAAGGCGTCCAGGGACCTTTAAAATGGTTTTTTGTAATTTTCATCTTAGCAATGTGAAATTTTACAGGCATTAAGAGTAACACTGTAGGAGATGACACAAAAAATTTTAAAGCATTATGTAAATTTATTTATGAGTTAGGGAAATTAATATAATATTTAATAGCGACAAATAACATAAATGAAAAATGTTCCATGGGCTCCAAATTTGTTCAAAAGCACTTCAATTTTTGTTATTATTTACTTTAACCCTTTAGAAACAAAAGTTGGCATTAAACTTGAAGTTTGAATATGAAATATCAAAATTAACCAATATAATAACTCAAAACTACTGATTTTTAAAAAAATTGTGCCCAGTACTTGTTATAAAATGCAATTTTTATAACTTAATAAAAAAAAACTTTCATATGTATGCCAAAATCTTTTCTTCATAATGTCTTCTAGCCCTAAACAAAATTTCATCAAATTAAAAAAAATGAAGCGCATGGAGCATTTCGCAATCTGAGAAATCCTCATTTTTCATGTTTTGAGAAAGTGACATTTTTCAAAATAAATGCCAATAAAGTTAATGTTAATAAATAAAATGCTTTAAATAATGTTGTATTTATATATTCAAAACTTTAAAGTGCACTTAAGTTATAATCCATACATTTCTACCCAATAACTAAATGGATATAAAATTTTGATTGCCATAAAAATTTTCAACGTTACTCATTCATTTTAGCAATTTAGCTGAATACCATAAAAATTCTTCTCAGATATTATATCTAAAAAAAATGAAAAAAAAAACACATCAATTTCCAAAACTAATACCTTTTTACCTTAAAAATAGGTATATTTAAAAGTGAGTCAACAAATTAATGAAATTATATAAATATATAAATTTGAAATGCTTTTGCAGTGAAATAAAAAAAGAACAAGAGAAAAAGGTTACATAAGAAATATATATTACACAGAAATTAAATAATATTAAATATATACATTTCTTGGATAAGAAAGCCTTTATTTTAAGAACAAACAATATGATTTTGAGAATTTTTATAAATTTAAAATGCTCCTGGCCCACATATTTGCCCTTCGGATTTCAGACTCATAGTATTGGATGCAAGATGTTTAAATTTCTTTTTATTTCTATTATTTTTAAAAATATCAGATTTTCTTTTACTCTTTTGCTTATCGCTGCGTTTATCTTTACGAAAAGCAATAACTAATGATGGCATGTTTTCATCATCTACATTATTAAGTTGTAACGATGTGATGCAGTCAAAATTGAACTCTCTCACAGCAGAAGTAACAGCAAGTTCTAACCTTGACCTGGAAACAAACACCTCTTTAGGGCATTTGTTCCAGATACAACAGTTTGGTTCTGAGTTTTGCCAGAAGTGCATCGTTGCAGAATTTCGGTTGATGCCAGTCTTTGAAATACAGACATGATATTTTCTACAAGATTAGAAAAAGGTGTTTTCATTGTTGAATGACTTTTTGGTTTTTCATTCTTTGCCAATGCCCTTTGGTAAAAGAACCAAGAAATTTTTTCTTATGGGGCATTTACTATGATGAGGGTTTTTTATCAGTAGACATGCAATGATGCAATGTGGCAAATATAGATGATTTCATTTTTTCCACATCTGGCACGTTTTAAATTATCGCTTTGCGATAAAAATTTTACAATTTTTTAATTGTGTCCTCTTTTAGGCTCCCTCGTTTTTTACCCCCTAAGAGTAACACCTCTTTTTTTCCAGTCTTGCACAACATTTCTCAAGCCAGTCCCTACTCTTTTTGCAACATGATTTATGCCCTCTTATTTCTGGATAGTAACATTTTCCCCATACATTTTATTTTTATTGAGATGTTGGCAAGTTTTACCATCACCATCAGAAAGAACAGTCATATATCTCATTTTTCCCTCTTCCAAAGACCGTTTCCAAAGTAAGGCAGCAGCATGCATTTCCATAGTATTCGAAGAGCCATTGACATTTTTTTCGCAATCTGCATTATGGGATTTATACCATACATCAAACCCTGCTGTATTTTTTCCAAGCATTTTTTCAGTTTTTTTTCGCAATTATGGCAGTACTTACTTAGAACTTCAAAGTCAATTACAAGGCCAGTTAAAATACCAATGATGATACCTATACTATGCAAAGAAGTATGCCCTCTTTTCTGCCAGGTACCATCATATGACACACAAACATCCAAGATTTCTTCATTATCAAGAGATGAGTCGCACTCAATGTTTTTAGAAAGTATTACATCTCGAGATAGATTTAATACTTGTTTTTTGAATTCCTTGTTTTTAAAGATAAGTCTGCCAAAATATTTGCAAAGATTTTATTATCCATCACATGAATCCCTAAAATCATGGTAAAGGTTTTTAAAGCAGCATGGTCTTTTCCTATCGAGAGAACGCTTTGACAAATTTATTGTTTATGTCATCTCGATGATGCCTCCCTTGCACTGCTAAAAATGGAACTGTATTCATGAAGACTGGTTTCACAAACCAAGTCAATATTATTTGAAAAGCCATATGAACTTTTAACATGAACATTTAAAGTTTTTGCATGGCAATTCTTGCAAGGAATTTCTTTCAACAGTAATGGCCACATATTTTGGTGCATTATTGTGAATGCAGGAGATAAAACAGTCAATGAATTGCTGGAAGCATTCTTTAATTCATCACTGTCTAATTGAAGCTTTTCAATTTTTTTGGCTGGAGTGTCTACAACTTCAGACACTTCAACCTCTTCAACAGCAGATTCCGCAATCGCATCACCAACGCTTTTATTCCAGCGTTTCATTGCATTCGCAACTTGAGATGAGCGTTTCTTCGATGGGCGCCCTTTAGATTTACGATACCTTTTACTTATAGCATCCATTATAAATTAAAATTTAAAATCAAAAAATTAACCGCGAAAATAGAGACAAAATAATATAATTAAAGCACTAAAAATTCAATCGCAAGTGGAAACAGAAACCAAATGAAACTAATCAAAACCTGAATCGCTAAACATATGAAAATCAAAGTCGTTACTCAAAGTAAACAAACATTAAAAAGAAGCAAGTAGAAGTTGTAGTTATGTGTGCTTGCCACTCCTAAAACTAAAAATAATATTTGAAAAGTAATTCCGAAAGGCTTGGCGAAAGACTCGCCATCGTGAAAGTGATGAACAGTTTTGCTAACATTTTGACAGCTGTAAAAAAGAGGGCGTGGCTCAATTAAAGTTTTATTACAAACTTTAATTGCACCAATCTCCTCGAAAAATCGTTCAAATTAAATAATTTTTTTTTAATATTTAGCTGCTGGTGTCTATTAATATTTAAAGTAAAAATTGGAAAATCGATTTTTTCACCCAAAAAGGGTCTGGTAAAGGTCCCTGCTCACCTTAATCGAAGAGTTGCACTTGAAGAGAATTAGGAATGAAAGGGCGTACTTTACTCCTGCGATGGGCAGTAATAATCGTTTGGGGGAAGTGTCTGTAAAATAAATTTAATTCTCCTGTTGACAGACTGCCATGATTAACGAAACTGTCATCCCAAAAGCATTACTCTTAGAAGTGTCACGTTTTGGGCAAAGGGATTGTTTTCTCCTGAGGGTTTTAAGCACACTAATGGATGCTAGTGTTCCAAACACTAGAAGACTTTGACAAGACGTTTATCGTTTAGCGGATCGATCTTTCTCTTGGTGAGAGGATTATTTATTTAATAGTTGATTAAAAGATTGGGAATGTTATGTAGGGTCTCGATTGTTTTTCTAAAACACTGCGTAAAATTTACGTAAAATGAACAAATTTTTGTTTTGGTACATCTAGTTATTACATATTAAACATGCTCATTTATTTGGTTTTTCTTCACTTTGTATTTATAAAATCATTTTTATTGCATTCATAACTTTCCTACGCAGAACAGCAAATTTTTTTCAAGTAAAATTTTTCACATTTTTAAAGTATATTTTTATAGACGGTAAATTTATCTGCTGTTTTGTCATTCAAACTTTTATACCTGTTCTCCTCTCATGCTTTTTTAATACCTTTAAGCACGTTTCACCAAAAAAGTTCTATTAAGATCTTTTAGAATCATTAATTGGATTGAAATTCTTAATTATTATGTTCTGCTCTGTGTATTTATTTTTATTACACCAAATTATTTTATAGCCATTCAAAGACACGTCATATTTTTGTAGCTTTTAGAAAAAATAAAGTATTTACTATCGATAAAATTTTCAATCGATTTGCTCTATAAAACCATTCCATACACTAATCGCAGAGGTCTTTTGTTTGCTCCCTTTTTTCATACGTTTCTCATTTAATAAATTTAAAATTAAAATAAAATTTATTTTCATCATCACATTAAGTGTATGTATTATTTTATGACTTTTCGTAAAATTGAGGAATAGATTAATTTGACATCATAGTTCAAAAATAACTAAATAAATAAGGCCCAAGTAAGTATTTTATGCAGGGTTCAAATTTATTATTATATAACTAGTCCTATAGCTAATCCTGCGCTATTTCGCCCATGCTTATCTGTTCAATATGTAGGTCAAAAAAGCATCATAAATATATTTAAGCCTCACATTTTTTTAATTTAATTTTTTAAGAAGTTTTAAGATTCCCAACTGCAATTAATTACTAATCAACCGATTTCTGATACACGGCATTTTTAGTTGCAAATTTTGCTCATAAATATATAATGACTGCATGGAGCTCAAATTACATAATTAATCGACGGGGAAACATTAATTATCCATTTTCTTACTGGGTTTTTTAAGAGTTTACATTTTCTTTTAAGTGATTCAAAATGCTAGTAGAAGGTGAATTTTATTTCTACTACCTCAGATAATGGTCCCTTAATTTAGTACGTGATATTTTAATAACAAAAAACATAATTCCACAATAAAAAATTAAGATAATGCGACAGTAAATAATTTTCACTATTTGAAATACAATAAGTAAAATGAAAAATAATAATGCATAAATAAACATATATTTCGAAAATAGCTTTGATAGTCTTTATGTTTATATTTGTAAAAATATTTTTGATTTGCTGAAGGGCTTATGATAGTTGTCATATGCGTTATATTTCAGGAGCATTACTGTTTCAATTCTCTTTAATGTTTATTCAAATTTTCAAAACTCAGTGCTTCGATTTTAAGCCTGATGTTTTAACAAGAACAATAAAAAAACCTAGAAATCAAGATTTTACGGAGTTTATAAAATTCTAAAAGTTTGCCTTAAAAATAACTAATCAGAAATGTCTGTTGAAACATTTTAAAAAGCTTTGCTTTGAAGGTAGCTCGATAAAGTATATAAAACTGTCAAATTTATCAAGTGAAATAAAATACAAACGAACTGTATGAACTCAAATCGAAAACGCACACATTAAAAATGGCGTATTATATATCCAATGGGTACATTTAAATTGTAAAATGGTCTAAAATATGAGAGAAAATTGGTGAAACGGTTAAAATCTGTAAAAATATAAGTCATTACATAATAAAAATTACTGAACACTCATATGAAATTTTCCGCTTTTATTCTACATAATAAATGTGAAAATAAGAATATCTGAAGTTAGAAAATTAACTTCGGCAATAGTAAAGCGTAAGAGTAATTGATGTATGCAACTAAAAAGTGAATTGTGTGTCACGTTTCAACTGAAAAACTAAAACTTATAGAGATTAAGTACAAAAGAACATAAAAAATAATCACAAATCGAAGAAAAGTTATTGAGTAGAAAAATTTATGTTATAGGATTTCCATTTTTTTTTTCAATTTTAAAATAATATTTCTTTAGAGTATTTGTTCTGAGGTTATGGGGAAAAAAAGGAAAAATATTTCCCTGCCACATCAATCCTCCGAAAAAATTTAGATATTTTATCATCGAATAGTTAATCCTTGCTAGTGTTAAAAACCATATGTACTATGTGCACTAAACATATGTAAACTGATTTTGTTTGAATTCATCCAGGAGGTCCAAGGAAATAAACATACATATATACAGTTTTATACATACTGATCTCCCCGGAATAAAACATTTTAAAATGTTGCAAAATAATCATGGCTATTTACATTTTTTGCATGATCTTTTTTTTATATACGCAAATCAAAGAAAATTTAAAAAATGGTTTCTTTAAAAAATCATAAACGCAGTTGCACTTTCAGTAAATCTTGTAATTGATATATAGTATCTTTTATTCAAATTTAAGTCCCAAAGTTAAGGTTCAGTTTAAATATTTTCAAATAAAAGTAGTTTATAAAAGGTCAACTTTATGAATTTTTATTTTCTCGAATAAAGTATTGAGGAAGTACTGTAATCGTAAAAATTAATTGCAATTCGATGCTTTGACGAAGCTTGACATTTTAGACCTTCTTGAGTTCAAAAAATACATTTTTGGCCTCATGTCTATCAGTTATTTGTCTGCAATAAATAGTAAATGGTTAAGTTGTCATTAGATAGTAAACGATTTAAGCTAAAAAGTAAAAGTTGTATATAGAATTACAACCAAATATGCATATTTTTGATAAAGATTTATTTCTAATTTGATTTGAATATATAGTGAACAGGAATACATTCGGAATTCTTTATATGTAGCGTTTCGAACTTGAAAGAACATAATAATTAGAAAGTGCATTGAGCTAGGTTGGTAAATGCAGTACATAACATCAAAAATGTGCACACAAGCAAATTTGAACTAAATTCGTCTAACAATTAACCGTCTGTTAGTATATACTTGAAACAACTCATCAACGCAACGACGTACGTAAAATCAACGGCATTCGGTATTTTATTTGGATAATCCAAGTATAGTTTTGTGTCGAAAATTGGCGTCAATCTTCAAGATGTCGAAAACTAATATTCTTGTGACATACGCAGTCAAAATTCCAGATTCGCTCTAAAGATTTATACTTCGCAACCCTCTTTCAACACAGCTCTGTAAGGAATTCATGACCTTTTTAAAGGTCTGAAATGCTATGTCGCAGAAATAATCAGAGACAGTCGGAATTGTTTCCCTTTATACCCCTTTTTCTTTGCCCTTAGAAATCAAACTCCATTTCTGAAATAGAACTAACTTTAACTTTATGGTAATTAGATTATTTTCTTTAAAGTAACTGAATTGAAACTTATTTCGAATGCACATTTACTCTCAAAATCGAAAAAGTAATGTCTCAATATATATATATATATATAATACA
>JAOUZG010027617.1:9215976-9282809 GCA_026289955.1 Argiope argentata
CTAAGCAGATGTTATGCGATTTAGTTGAAGTTCAGAAGAAATGATATACATTGACCTGAATACTTGAGTAACAAAACAAAGTAAACGAATGTATTTCTTAACTCAAAATAAAAAAAAAACTTGAAAAAGAAATTATCTTCATCACTAAGAATGCAAAAGATCTAAAAAAATATTTTTTGAAATATACTTCTACAGAAGTGGAACCAACTTTTGCGAGCAGTATGATCAATGAGAGAATAGAATGACATTAAAAGTAGGGGGGGGGGATAAAAATATTTTTTTGATCTATCTTAGAAAATAGTCTCTAAAAAATATGTGAGGGAAGAAATGTTTTCATTAATGAATAGTTGAAATGAATATCATATATTGAAAAAGAAAGAAAGAATTAAAAAAAGGATTATCTCATTGCATGCTGAAACAAAATGTCTATTGAAAAATTTTCCATTTGGAAATACGAAACATTAAGTGCGTATTTCTCAAAATCCAAAAGAAAATAATTAACACGGAACTAATATATTTATTTTAAAATGAATTGATTGAAAAATCATTCTTAAAATTTCACCTTTACCGACATAAAACATATGAAGTTAAATAAAAATGTACAAACATTTAGAAAATCTAACCGAAAAGAAATGTAGTATTTAGAAAATAGCACATCTTACAAGTAATTTACAAAATTTATCAATATGAAGATGTATTTTTTAGAGAATATTTGGAGGTAACATTTATAATATAATGTAAGTCCCCATCTGCTAGACATTTTTGTAAATTATTAAAAGTTTCTCTTCATACTGTTTTCCCTATAGTTACAAGTTGTTAGCAAAGGCCTTAGTTTTATAAATGATAAATAATCTGATAAATCTGTAGTAATATATAAATTCCAATCAAAATTTGTTAATTATTTGTAATTAAATTATATATTTGTAATAATTTGTTAGGCGGAAGTAGAGCTCAAGAAACAATTCTCAAACAGGTTGTTAAGTAATTCAAAAGAGAATTCGATTGAGAAAAATTATTTCACAATTTATTCAAAAAGAAACAATATTAATTTTTGATGAAAGAAAGAAGATACTTAGAGAATATGTATCTGCGTCACTTCAAAATAGCTTCCATTTAAATTATTTGAAGGAAAAAATTCTCAGCTTTTAGGTATCAAAAATGGAGAGCGAAATAAAATTTTGTTCGAATTTATAACAGAAAAGTGATATTTTAAAACAATATGAACTAGTCTAGTTATTTCCTGAAAAAGTAGCTTCTTTATATACACATTAAAGAGCTGAATTTGTATTTTACTTTTGAAAAAAATTAAATGAATATATTATAAATGGAAAGTTTATATAATATAGTCCAACTTGCTTACTTATTTTAATTTTTTTCTCTATTTTTAAGTAAAGCTCAAGAATGAAGAAATCCGTTCCGTTAAAAAAAAAGGCCTATTCTATATCTTTCAGCTTAATGAAAGTGAAGTGAATTCATGCGTTTGTCTGCTCCCCATAAATAAATAAATAGAAATAAAAACACCATTAACTTCTTTTTAAAAGATATTTGATCAAACTTGGAAGAAAAATAATCCAATTTCAAAATCTTTCCTGATATAATTACCTCTTTTTTTCTTTTAAAAGGTGTATTATTTTTACTTCTAACCAAAATAAAATGAAAATTGTCTTATTCATTCTGAATAAATTTTATAAATAATATTACAATTCTTTACTTTTTTTAGAATATAATTTTAATGGAGCATAATGGAGCAGAAAGAAATGAAATTATATGGCCCCTTTAAAACATTGAAATACTAAAACCTTTTCATTCCAACTTTCCCAATTTTTCACAAATTCGTTTGAGAGCTTCGACTATAAAGAAGAGATAGGAAAACGGTAAAACACCCCCCCCCCGCTGCAAGAATAGATCTTTGGCTTTAATCCATTTCTATCGTAAAGAGCCCCAGAGAATTCCCTAAGTTATACACAGTTTCATATCAAAATTCCTGCCACACGGGCCGGAGTATCGTTTATCGCTATTGATTTGGTAGGAATTCCGTTTCTATAAATAGTTTGAAGGCTCTTTTTTAAATCAGCACCACCTTCATTTCAATGTTATAAGTAATTCTCAATTGTTTTACTTTTAGATTTGGAGCTGGAAGATTTCTAAGTTTTGTACTTAGTATGTAAATCCTAGCATAAACGATTTAGAGAAAAGAGGATCCTTTTCTTTTAAATGTAGGAGTAGGAAAGAAAATCATAGGAAGGATTTACACCATGAGAAAAATTCAAATTCCTGCGGCTGGAACTTTTTTTCATCGAATATACGCTTTCTGGTTTCTAAGTAACGCGTAATAAAAATGATGATTTTAATTTTAAAAAATAAATTTTAGAATTCTTCATATGCATTTAGGGTCACATAACTATTCTAAAAAGAATAAATGAATTTTTGATGTGATTCTACTTTCTTTGCTTTTTTGACTAGTTGATATATAAAGGTTTATATCTTTGTTAAATTCTTATTAAAAAATTTAAAAATAAAGATAATCACTTTTGCTATTAGAGTTTATTAGAATGACGCTTATCACTAAGACCTGAAATTTATTCGAAGAAAAATATTAGTTAGTGGATTCTTGTTGTACGATTTAAAAAGATGTATATAGTTATTTTTATCAATGGGTAGATAAAAAATATGGTAGTTTTATTCATTTCACTAACGTGAATTCATTTACAATATTCAAAATTCTGCCGGCTTTTTAAAGAAAGAAAATTGTTGGAAGTACAAATGAAGTATTCTGTGCTTAAGGAGGAACAAAATTTAGAGAAGGCATATGTCTGCATTTCCTTTATCATATATTTCAGCATACTTGTTAAAAATCTCTGGAATTTGTTTTCCTTTAGTACGGCTAATAAAGTTGTGTTACAGAACATAATTCTACTGGAACTAACTAACTAACCGAAGAAAGTTTTCAGCATTTACAAATATACATAAACAATAACAGTGGTTATGCTTCAGTAGTTTTCTTTGGATACAGTATTAGCATAAATAAAATCGACTTTCACCAAGAAAACGCAATATGTGCAAAAGAAATAGAATTTTGTGGTTCAACACTATGTTATTTGAGTTCGTGTTCATTTTAATTTAAATCATGCAATCTTATTTCAATTCATACTCATCTAATAAACACCATTAGTCATTATTGCATTTCAAAATCTTCAGACAAAATAATAAAACTTGTAGATGTAAATAGTTAGAAATATCATCAAAATATCTCTTATCATATAATAGATAATACCGAGTAATATCTAAGAAACGTATATGCCATGATTACTGATTATCTAAACTTCGATATTTTTTATACTTGAATAGTAAACGAAAATGCAATATGGTGTCATTTCTTTACCTCTTCCTTTTTATATTCTTGTTTTAATCAGCCTTTTAACCCTTTATTGCATGAATTATTAAAACGTTGAAGAAAATTTTTTCACAGTGGATATAGCTTTATTTAATTATCAATAAGACATATTAAATGAAAAATAATAAAAAAGTGTAATAATGAAATGTTACATTTTTTTTACGAAACCATATATGGGCTCGTATAGGTTATAGAAAACAGTTGAAAAGTGAAAAAATTACTGTCCGTCGAGAAAGATGAGTATATCGACACCATAAAAATATTTTTTTGTCAAAAAGTACTCTGTTATTTTTTTGAAAACGAATCACTCTCACTTCAATTCCGCTTTTTCATCCACTTGCATAAAAGTGAGATTATTTCGAATGTCACAAAATCATAAATGATTCTTTTTTGCTTTTTATAATTGCTAAATATGTATTTGATGTATTAAAATAGTTAGAATTATTTTATAATACTTAATTTGGAAATAAAAACAAATCAAAACTGCAATATCCTATATGGGCCCATATGAGGTAAAGGGTTAAGAATACACCCGATATTAAATACTTTCATCCCATTTGAAATTTTTTTAAACCGTAAAAGCTTATGAAAGTGCTACTGCAAGAAATACTTGCCATTTAAAAGCAGATTTTTGTTTTTCACCTCTTTGGCTTTATTGTATTGTTAGAGAAAAAGCTATTTAAAGGGATGTGATGCACAATATGAATGAATGAATGAATCGTTGTTCCAATTTTATAGAACCTACCTCAACAGTGATTAAGAGCTTGTATCTTTTAAATAATAAATGAAAAATTCACGCTGTTACAATAAGTTTTTAAAAAGGAAATTTCTTCTCATTTTATACAAATGATATTCAATGAATTATTTTTATTACAAGTATTTATAAGTAAGAGAAGGCTTTACCTACAGCTATATTTGTCTTATTTCTTAAAAATAATATATATATAACCCTAATTAATTTCCAAATTTTTATCTTAATTTAGCCATAGTAGCTACAGTTTAAAAATATTCTCTTATTTCCTGATCCGTCTCACTTAGATCCAATGATTCCCTTGCACGAGATGTGCATGGGATTGACATGCATCAATTATTACAATTAGAAACTAAAATCATACAGTCATAGTGATAAAAAGTTTCTTCGGCATTTCGTCATTCCGTTTTGTGTCGTTCTGTCTTGTGATCATTGTTTTTGATTGTACATAATGCCTGCTTCCCCTGGTGGAATAAAATGAACTTGAGAATTCAGTCTTCGAAACCACCATCTCCTTTCAACAAATAAATACGTTACATTAATTTTTAAAGTTCGTTTTATTGTTATTATTATTTATTCTATTGTATTACTATTGAAGTTTTATTAATTCTATTGTATTACTATTGAAGTTTTATTAATTCTATTGTATTACTTTTAACTAATTTTCTAGCTTCTTCTACTAGCGGATGAAATTGATTTTGAGATAAGAAAGGATATTTGATTGGCGTGAATTTTCTAAGCCAATTGGGGTAACAAAAATTGGTAAAGAAATTTTTCCTTCTTCTGTTTTATTTTATTTCAAAAGGTCTTCAAAATGAATGTGAAAAGTCGATTAATTAAGAATGTTTTATTTTAAATGCATCAAACATTAAGAAAATGAAAAAAAAAATCGTTTGAAATAATCGATTGAAAACATGTAAGTCTAACCTCATTAGCGTGGAGAAAAACAAACAAAATATTACTCATTTGGCGGCGGGGAAATAAAGATTTTTGTCGGGAAAGTGAGAAAACTGTCGTTTTTACTATTTTCCTCGCAGTTTTCCCCTTTATTCTCTCTATAAGAGCCTTTCACTTGTCTTAACGAAAATATTCAAAAAAAAACAAAACCCGAATTGATTGAGTTTTGAGCTTAGCAATATATTTGACGATTTATATATACACACACACACATACACACACATATTATATATATATATATATATATATATATATATATATATATATATATATATATATATTGCTTTTGAATATTGAATTCATGTGCGTTCAATAATTTTGAAGGAGGCTGAAACTTCTGTTTTCTAGAGGTGATAAAATGTTTTAAGCAGTTAAAAATTAAACGTTTTTTAGAAGAGAAGCAAAAAATGTTTAGAAAAGAATTTTTTACCATAAGGTACTTTGCAAAAACAATGAATTGTTAACATTGAATTGTTGAATTGTTAACATTTTCAAAAGCGGTACCGTGCCATTGGAATAGCAAAGAAAGAATATTCATCACAAAAATTATTGTTATTATTTTCTTCGCCACTTAATTTTCACTTCGCCTTTGCTTAACTCAGAAAATCGATATGGTAATACTGGAGTATGCCTTTTTCCATTTTAAAACGAACTCTTTTTTGAAGTCAAGGAAATTTAATAATTGCAGTCACTAATATCTCCAATTTAGTTGAAAACCCCATGAAACTTTTTCTTGCGTTTTATAGTGGTCTAACCTATATATTTATAATTGGTTTTTTGTGGCTAAATATTTTTATTTTTTGAGAAATTTTTTGTAACTTCCTCATTTTGCCATAAAGGATGCTGAATTCCGTCTGTATACTATAAGATTAGTTATTTTCCTACAGATGCATGTTATTTTTCTGAGTATACATGAAACCATTTTGAATTGAAAGAGATTAAACGGACTTTACAGATCACCATGCATTTTCAAACAAAGCAGGTCAGCATGCATATTTTATTTAAGAATAGTCTCTTGCATCAATAATGAATTTTCGCAAATATCTGAATTTAAAGAAAGAATTTTGCATAATCAAACTGGTTTTCATAATTGAAAGAATTTATTTTATTGTTGGTATGAATTCGAATTGAGTAATTAACTGAAATATTGGTATATCATCCTATCTTTCTAATTATTTATGCAATGTTTTTTTCCTTTTTGAAAGGTATAGCTCTTTTTGCGTTAAACTGTAGAAATAAATAAAAATAAAAATTTGCACAAATAATCTATCTCAATTGTAAAATCGTAATGTGAAATTTTAGACGGTATTATTGGACCAAAAAAAAGTTCACCGATAAATCAAGTGTTATTTTCAAGAGAAATAAATTTCTCCCAAGACTAGAAGCTAATTAAGTATTACACCATCTATAAGATCACAGCTTTTCTATTTTCTCAATATTTGAACTTATATTAATCTTAAAATAAAGTAAATAGTTTTGGAGCCGAAAAAATTCCTTGTACTCAACTGTGGAAGCAAGAATTTTGGTTAAAATATTTCAAGGGAAATATGTAAATTTTCTCTTGATAAATGTATTCTTGATACTTTTCAATAAGATAGCATTTAAAGCTCAGAGTAAAAAGAAAAAAAAGGATGTTACGTTCTGAGCTGACACAAAGAATAAAGATGTTTTTTAAACAAATAATATATAGTACTTACTTTGCTTTTTTATCTTGTAAAAGAATATAATCTGAATTAAACTAAACTTTCACGCTTTCGAAGTTCATGCTTTAGAGTTTTCATTTCAGTATTAACAAAGGAAAAGGAATGCAGGTATAATATCAAAGATAAACAATATAGAAAAAAACAAAAACAAACTTCTTAAACCATAGTATTAAGGTGAACATTGTATTAAGAGAGCGCTAATGCTGCTACTACTAAAACACAAGTGAATTGAGCTAAAGTAGCAATAAGAATTAAGCTTGAAGTAAAAATCAAGAACAAAAGCAAAAAAAATACATACCGAATCCAGCCTGAAGACTTTTTTAAGGGTTAACCTCAGGCAGGGCTTCAAGCCAGAGATTTTTTCTATGAAGGGTCTGACATTTTGTCAAAAAATTGACCCCTCGTGATCCGAAAATCTCAGGAAAATGAGGTTTTAGAGATAAATTAGTATCACAGAAATACATGAACAAATTTGAATTAAAATAGATTATAAAAATAGTTTAAATAAAAGAAAAGATCGTATAACCTAAAATTAAATCATCAAAATATACCGTATTAAAAGCACAACCGTGTTAAAAGCACAGAGCAAAATAAAAAAAACCGATTTAAGAATCTAAATACAGTTAGAGAGAAATGCTCAAACTCAATCATTAAAACAAATTAGAAAAAGAAATCCAAACACATACCAGCATTAGAATAATTCCAAAAGGTTTGAGGCCTGCCAGCTTTTCAGTTTATTTTCATCTCGTCGAATCAACGTTAATTTCGCCGCGTTTGAAGCCATCTGCTTGGTCAGAATATATCATCCTAATAAGTACTTGAAGGGCCATCTATTAAGTTAAGGTTAAGGTTCAAAGTGCACAAACTGGAATTTTTGTTTTAGTTTCGAAAATTAGTTAAACTTTTTCTTACTTAAGTGTGGATGTTGCAATAGTTTTTGGGAAAATCGCTAGTGGCTAAGCTTTTAATAAGATTGTTTGTTGCTACTATGTATGAAATTTTGTTATTACAAATTTTTTTAATCCTGTTAAATTGTGAAAAACATAAAATTTTTGAAAATTTTAGAGTTTAAATTAGAATGGTAATTGCTATGTTTAATTATTTTAGAGTTAAAATAATCCTTTTTGTTGTAAACACCTATTAAAGCGTTTCCACTCGAAATTTCTATATTTAAATCCAAACAGTTTGCTTTAAGTTGATTATTGCTTATATCAGCTAAAATTATATCTTTTGGGTAACAATTAATAACTATATTAGTATTATCCAAGTTTAATAAGAGTAAGTCATCTACATATCTATAACCGTTTATTAAATTCCCTTTAGTTATTTTTTTCTCTTAATAATGTAGAAAAATATTGGCCAAAGCACTTGAAAAAGCTGTACTCATTGAATTCCATTTAGGTGATTATAAAAATTAATTCCATTAAAAACGTAGTTTTCTTTAATATTAAAGTTACATAATTCTATCCAAGTATTTTTGTAATGTTTTCTCTATTTAAATAATCATCATAAATTAAAGCACAGACATCTAATAACTTTTCATGAGGTAAATTGGTTTACAAATTTCATAAGTATTAAGTTTATTAATATTGATATCTTACAGAAAGTCCAAAATATTCTTGTTACTATTAATTATAAAATTAATAGTAACCTCATTTTTAATTTTATTTAGAATTATTTTCAAATATTTAAAGAAATGTTTCCCCGTAAAATAATTGTAACTTCCGATGCTACAAGTTGCGAATCTAAATTTAATTGATTTTTTAAAGAAATTTTACTTTTGGAAATAGATAAGGATAGTTTAAAGAGCAAGTTTTTATTTTTTTCTTCTCAAAAGCTAGCATCCTTTTATCCAATTCATTTTCCCGGTTTTGTTTAAAATGTGAGTTGAATTAGAGTTATTTTTTTAACTAAGAGTTTTTTTAATAAAAATATTTATAAATTAAACAGAAATTATTAGTTAATATATCTATTACTGTAATAATAAACCTTTCTCTAATTTTTTTTTAAATTTCTTTTTTCAAAGATATATTACTCTAAATTCCTCGTTCTTTAGTTCTAACATGACCTGTATTAATCCTTGTCTTAATTTCCTCTAAAAGTCTTACCTTCCATTCTCCAAAACACCCTGAAGGACAATGGTAATTTCCAGATAATTTTGAGATAAAAATATCCAGATTATGTCCAGTAGGAATTAAGATTTTTTTAATGTTTACATTTCCTTTTAATCTAAATTTTGTTCCCCTTTCCATTACATCTCTTATAGAGTTAGAATCGATAGTTTTTAAATTTCCTGTTATAATATGTCCTTTGTCAGTATCTATATAAACTTTATAAATTTCCTTATCGCAGTTACAGTCTGCTTCGCTTATTTTATTTAAGTTTTTTCTATAATAATTATAGTTAAAAATTCGTTTTTTTAAAATTGATGAGTAACTAAAAGCTATAGAAACTATTGCATTATCTTTTAAAGGAAAAAAATTCTTTATCACTGAGTATAATTTTAGGTTTTCGAAACTAATATCTAAAACTCTCACCACACAGAACTCTTTATTTAACTTAGTTTTATTTTTGTATGATAAATCATTTTTTAAATATTAAGTTTGAATTTGATTAAATATAGAATTAAAAACTTTGTAAAAGAATTTTCAAATTTTATCACCAAATATTTTATTTATAAGCCAGTTAATTTAATCTTCCTTTAAGCCAAATATTTTTTTAATTTTAGTAATGTTCTCACTATTAAGGGTACAATGGACGATGAAAATGTAAGAAATCGATGAAATTTGCTATATTTTTATTTTGATCTTATATGTATATTTAAACTGTAAGCTATCGTTTGGAAAAAAAAATATTTTGATATCTTAATAAGTTTGCTCAATATCAGCGTTTTGTTATTGTTATTAGGATGCCACACCCACTTGTTTTCATTTGGACAGCTGCTGTAAAAAAGGTTTTGTTTTCCTCCAAGCACTCTAGTGTATTTAATTTTTAATTCTGACTTTATGTTGTTGTTTTTGCTTTGGCAGATGTTAAAAACTTCTACTTTTTCTTTCTTTTATTGTTTGTTTTGGTTTGTTTATTCGTTCTTCGTATATTTCATATTCGAATTGCTCGTTTTAGTTTCTTTGAAATTAGATACAAAAGCAGTTCTATTCATGGTTGAAATTAAAATTTACTCTATTTTTAATTATCTTTATTTTGTTTTGTTTTTCTAAATTTTGTTTTAAAAAGAATTTAATCAGTTTTCACTTCCAAAAGCCTAATAGGTCGTCCAAATGAAAGCAGACAAAGTTTGAAAATGCTAAGATATGATGGACAAAGAAATCATTTGATTCATAACCAAGCAATTCTAATGACATTTTGGGAGTTTTTACCAAATGCAATAAACCTGAAATATTGAATTCATCATCTTAAAATTGTGTATAATAGTTACATTGTTCTGTGCAAACACTTTAGTATTCTTTTTTGAAGAATATTATTTGTCATGAATTTCAGGAAAAATTTCTTCAAATAATTTAAGCAAGTTTTTTTGTTTATTCTTCAAAATTGTGTCTATCCTGTGCTAAATATGGTAAAGAATTTGGTTCTGTATTTAGGGAGGAACTTACAGAAAAAAATCTTTGAAGTGAACAACAAAGCTCTAAAGCCCTTCTTTTCTCAACAAAGAAAATGTATCAAAATTTGATTGCTGCTTTATTATAACTAAGAAAAAAAATAGTTAATCATATAAAATAAATTGTATCTTATAAGCATGTATCATATTGCCATCATATAATAACAATAAAATGAAAAAAAATTCAAAAAATCAGCACATGTCAAATTAGAAGAAAAACATGAGGATATAATTTATGCAGCAGGTGTATTTTGATTTGCTTCAAAATTTGTATGTTTATGGGTGCATATATAGTTTAAAAATGTTATATGAATATAAATTTATCTTTGTGGCTTATTAAATGTTATTAAACAAGTCTAATTTTTATTTGAACTTTTTTTAATTGAAAAAAAAAGTTGGTTTTGCTACACCAGAAGTATTTACTTAATATGTTTTGTGGATTCTTACAAATATATTATAAATCTATGGATGTATATATTGCAAAAAATAAACAATTTTTTTATAAATATAAATATTCAACATATTTAAGTTGTTTCAATTATGTTTCTGGTCTGTAGAAGCCATTGAAATGTATTTTTAGCTTTTTCTCAAAATGAAATTTTATGATGCTGTCCAAATTTTCAAATACTCCATGCGCATTATATTTTTAGTTACAACTCTGAAACTTTTATCTTATGCTGTATGAACATATGATAATATAATTTTGTATTTTAAGATAAATTATGTGGTTTATATTTTTTTATTGAAGATCTCAAGTAATATTATTGCATTGATTTTTTTAAAATTTTGAAACAAAGTCAATAATGCCAAGTTTTAAAAGAAAAATCATATTTTGAATTAATTTAAACATGCAAAATATTTTGTAGAATTAAAAAATGTATCTGAAAACACTGAAATAGTTCATTTATGCTCTATTTTTATGCGCATGGAACAATTTGAAATTCTACAATATTTTCATCTTTTAAAAATATTTTTCTAACAAAATTAAAAAGTTATCAATAAATTTTGCTGAAATTTTTATTGATGCATTAGATTGATAAAATGCATTTACCATGAAAATTTCAAAACAATACCTCAAAAATTGAGAAATTTTGGTTTCAACGTCCATTGTACCCTTAAAATCCAAGTTACAGCAGTTCTGAAATTCTTCGTATATAATATTATAATTGCCACCTCTACCTTTACCTGTCTTAAATATTTTAAAATAGTTTTCTTTATCCAGAAAGTCTTTAAAGATGTTATATTTATAATAAATGCAAATGTTATCTAGATCGCCATAACCTTCTCCATTCAGTTTACTAACGAGTCCGTATGGAAACAAAGTTTTTAAATTACAAATATAAATGTTTTCTATGTCTAGTCTTCTGTTTAAGTCAAAAATGTTATCTTTTAAAATATAAATACTGATGTTATTAAATTATGACATTGAAAATGTGGTAGTTTGTAGTCAAAGGATTCAGTTTTAATAAAGTTTTTAATAGTAGATCTGTGGCCATTAATTCTTTTATTAACTTCAGTACCTGTCTGTCCTATATAATTCAAATTACATTCTTTACAATTCAGCAGATAAATTAGATTTTTGTTCGTACAGAGAGTTTTCAAATTTGATAATCCCTTTTTAACTTGTTCTTTGCCTGCTAGTAGACAAGTTCTAAACTTTTTATTACCTCAAGTTATATATATATTTCTTGAATTTTTAAAATTTGTTGAACAAAACATTTCTGCAAGTAATATTTTATCCCCTAGCAAAAGCCTATCCACAGTGCCCCTTGTTAAAGTGCGCGACGGGGCATGAGCTAGAAAAAATTCTTTAATTGACTTTTGCATATTTATTTGTATTTGTATCTGAAAAGGAAGAAATCTCTTTATCCTCAACTATCCCGAATATTCGAATCAAATCCAAAAATGAAAAAACTAAATGATTTTTAAGAGTTTGTTTATAGTGAAAAATCCCGAATGCAGCCTAAATTCAACCAAATGCAGGTATAAGTAACTATCATATCAAAGGTAAACCATATGGAAAAATACCAAAAAAATTTCTTGAACCATAATGTTAAGGTGACCATTATATTTAAAGAGCCCGAATGTTGCTACTACTAAAACACATTTGAATTGAACTAAATTAGCAATAAGAATTAAGTTTGAAGTTAAAATCAAGAACAAAAGGAAAAAATACCTTTTGAAAAAATACCGGGTTGAAAACCTTTTTAAGGATCAACCTCAGGCAGGGATTCAAACCAGGGATTTTTTCTGTGAGGGGTCTAACATTTCGTCAAAAAATTGCCCCCTCGTGATCCGAAAATCCCAGGAAAATGAGGTTTTACAGATAAATTTGTATCACAGAAATACAAGAACAAATAATTCTAAGAACAATATGGAAAGTTGAATTCAGTAACAGTTTTGAGACATTTTGTTGAATATATTGCATTATAAATCGATATAGCACAAGTCGAAACTAAAAATGGGGATTTTGCCCAAATTTGAAATATTTTCTCAGGAACTGAGTTACTTTGATTATCAGCTTCAAGCTGAAACTCTTTTGTAAGCTTTTTCGGGCATGTAACTGTCTTATAATGAAAAAAATTCTTAGGGCTAAAATGATTTTACAGATCGAAAGGAAATCGTGTTTTTGAAGTTTAAGTAGTTGATAGAGATTCAATTTGAGTAATGGGGAGAAAAGATTAGAAAGGAAGTGCGTGTGTTTAAAAAATTATAGTGTTTTTTTTAACCAAAAACAATCACTTTTTTGGATATTTTGATTAATTTGGTTTTGTCACTGGAAATGAAGCAGGTATAGGTATTTCAAAAGGAACCGTTTTCCGTACTTTTAGATAAAATATTCTGTATATGAATTTATTCAATGAATTCTTTCGATGGAAATTGAAACACGCTTTTATCACATCTAGTGCTCTTTTGGGCATAGAGCATCAATATTTTACTCGATAGAAGTTTCATTATTTAATTCGGTCACATTTTGTCTTGAAACATAACGATCTCCAAAGTGAACAGAAAGATAGATGATTTGATAATTTCAAATATTTTAATATTCTTGATGAGGATGCCGGAAGTTCTAGTATCAGTCCTTCATTGATAATTAGAAAAAGAAGGAGGGATTCAGAATAAATCGATCTAGTTAAAATTTTATGAATTTTCTAGAGATATACACATTTATATAGAATTTAAAACATAAAACCTAATTACCACAAAACTGTTTAAATAATGTATAATATATTTAAAATATTCATTGAAGCTTTAAAAGTTTAAAAATAGTATATAAGATAAGTGATCACTAAAAGCATATGTAAACAGTTTTATTAAATTTGAAAACGTATTTCAGAGCAAAATAAATATTTCAGAAAGGTTTTTTGTAAATTCAGTTGAACAGGCCTAATCAGTTCTATTAAGCAGTTCCTTTGAAGATATTCTGCATTTAAATGATGCAAATTGAACACCAAAATAATAATATGCAGAAAGTTCTATCAATTTTGGGGAAATTTCTTTATGATTTAAAATGGTCAATATTTCTATCTAAGAGAAATCAAAGCTTCTATAATTAACATCTTAGAAGCCTCATAAATTCTAGGGATTTGTTTAATATTTTATCTCTTAAAAATGTCTCAATCGGTGTGATAAGCTGCCGAGACAGGGGTCTTTAATAAATATTTACTAAATTAAAGAAACATTCGTCCCCCATTGATTTTTTAAAAGCTACTTTCAAAAATGAAAGCATTTCAATCCCTATAGCTTCTTTCACAAGGTAATCTCTTCTATAACATTTCAAAAATTTTCTTCGGCAAACTCATCCTAATTTTCCAAAGATTCATTTCCGGAAAAAAAGGGAAATTTTTTTATAATAACTGAATGTAGCAAACTTTCAGAGAAGTTGGCAATTTTTGTATCTTGATATATCTGTCAAACTTTTGTCAGCTACTTAAAAAGATTTTGATTATTTTTCTGTCCACAAGCATGTTATAATTTATTTAAATGACTCACTTCAAAGTAACTTTCCAACTAAAAGTATATCAAAGATGAGTTTTGTGTAAAATAGAAAAAAATGAAATGTGAAATAATGTAATGATTAATTACATGATTTTTTTTATTTCTCTTTCCATAAGGTTGTTATAATTTATTTAAAGGTCTACCTCTATAACAACTTTCCAACTAAAAATATAGCAAAGAAAATGCTGGTGTAAAGTGGAAAAATTAATAAAATAAATGAAATGCAAAATAATGTAATAATTAATAAAAAAATAATATATATTTAAGAATATCCAAATTTTGGAAATATTTCTGAGTTCAATAAATAATAATTGCCTTTTTTATTTCAAGAAATTTTTACAATTAGATTATTTTGCAATATACCATGTGAATGAGATTTTTATTTTGTACATACATAAGAAAAGCCGAAATTTTACTCTAGGGATACAGTATAATCCAATGAAATTGTTTCAAGGCATATTTTAACTCCTTTTTCACATCATATCACTGACTGACGCATATTAAATAACTTAATTTTTAGTTGTTTTTTTTAATTTGGAAAGTATTAAATAAGTAAAATGCTAAAATTGTTAAAATGTTAAGTAAAACTTTTAAATAAATACAACGCTAAAATTATTTCTCAATGTTCCGATAGCTCAAATACCCCTAATATTAGTATAGGAAATAAAATTACAAATGTGTCATTTAATAAGAAATTTCAATAAATTCGTTGCTGAAATTTAAAATATAAAGTATTCACGGTTTCTGCTCATGAAATATAAAATTAGATATTATGTATAAGTTATATGTTTTTTTTCGTCTACATAGTTTCATTATTATCTTTAATAAAATCAATATGTTAACATGAATAAAATATAACTATTTAATATGATTTAGTGTGCGAAACATAGTTAATAATCTCTGTTTATATCACTGATTAACTTAAGATTCACACCAATTTCTCTATCTACCTGAGAGAATAAATTATTTTTATTAAATATTTTGTAATTAACAATCCAATTTTGTAATTCCCTGATTTATATTCAATTGATCCAATATATTCAATGCAACTTTGATTAAACAGTTAGAAATTAGGCTTCCATCATGAAGATGGAATGTGAAATGAAAAAAACCCATACATTTTAATCTATTTCCTAATGCCTGAATCTATGCTAATGGGTTTTGATAAGACTGTTTTGAAGTGAAATAATCAATAAAGGGATTCACTGTTGCATGCACATTAACATTTATAACAACCCAGAAAAAACATTCACAGAGATCGAAATAAAATCGATGAAAGAATATTCGATTTTGGAACTATAAGTGGGAAAAGAGGTTTTCGAGAACTTGCATTGCCTAAGCGCTTTTATTATTCCCTTGAACAGTTCAAATAACCATACGACGGATTGTGGGGCAATCATTTAAGTAGTTCTAAAGAATTTTTGAAAATATGTCTACATTTTTTCTTACCTGTATTGCTGAAGCAGAAAAAGGAAAGCCCGGTTTTCAAAATAGTAAAATTAGATGTCTAAAATGTTTGGATCTTAGAGGATAACAATGTCTGGAAATTCTGCTCTCCAGGAGCACCAACGATTTATATGCTCATCTCTCCAGGCATTTTTTTGGCAGAATTTGAAAGTTTTCTTCTTCTTTTTTCTTCTTTCTAGAATATCCATTACACTCTGTAGATATTAAGATTTTTTTCAGGTTTTATTTATCATCGGGATGTTTTCGTGCATGGCGTGTATTTTAGGACTGGGAGTGGTCAATTATTTTATTGATTATATCGAAACAAAAATTCCCTCACGCGTTGAAACTTGGACCAACATTGTATTGGTAATTCAGATTAAATGTATTGGATCGTAGAATTAGGGTTATGCATTGATCGCATCGTTGATTTACTGAGTAGAAGATATTTAGTGGCCTGTATGATACAAGATAAATCTCTTTCATTCCTTGCAATTCAACGCTTTCATTACTTTAATAGCTTTTTTTGGTAATGTAAGACCTCTTCAAAAAATTTGCTTTTCTTCTCGACAAGGAATTAAATAAAATTACGATAACCTAACATATATCATCTCCTATTCAGCCATTTCAAATTATTGTAACGATAAATGGAAGTGGTTCTAAATGGACATGAATTCTTTCCAATTTAATGGTTAAATTAACTACTGTGACTTTCATTGGGTAATACATTAAAATAGTTTAATTTTAACAGGTTTATAAAATATTGATAGAAATCTTTCCTGAAACTTTCTAATATTTTCAACATGAAATATTGACCATCTGAATATTTGAAGTTCTTATTCAAGACGAATTACTAATTCAAATATTTTTTTTAAATTGAGATTCTGTCACAGTATAGTGAATTTCCTTTACGAGGAGAAAGTTTATGCCAGATGTGTTATTCAACTAAGAAAGACCTCCACAATTTTGCACTGAAGTTTGTAGGATCAAGATTTGCGTACCTTTTTCTCCTGTTAGTGCGCCATTTAGATGTCTGCGTTCTTGTTCTACCCCATTCATTACTCTGAACTCTTTTTTGTTGTGAACATTTTGTATTAGTGACTCTAAAAGAGGTTGGAATGATTTAATTATAAATTCAATTCGTAGCTAAAATTGATTCTTGAAATACGCTGGCTTTACAATAATTATTTTTCTCTTCGAAATGAAAATATTTTGAGTGCTTACTTTTATTAAATAATTATTAAAATTATTCAAAACTAAAGAAGATGAAGACAAAAATGATAGTTTTGTATAGTCCTGTGCAAAGGCATATAAACTTTCTTTCGGTTTTTTAGGTTTAAAGAAATGGAGAAACAAAAAAATATCGTAATTACAAAATTCCTATGAAATTTTATCATTTTTTTCTTTAATATTTGAAAAAACTATCGAATCGAAATTTTTCAACAGTTTGAAAAGTCAAAAGTCTTTTTTAGCAATGTAGAATAAAAAGGTGAATTTTTTTGAAAAGTTGAGCATATTTTCAATTTAAAAAAATATTTTTATAAAATTTTAAGAGAAGAGTTTGAAAGAGAAGAGCTTTCAAAAAAGTGTTCAGCGTAATGAATGGTGCAGAACAAGAAAAGTATTTTTATAAAATTTAGGTATAAAAATTTTATAATAAAATTTTATAAAATTCAAACCGACTTCATTATTAACTATAAATTTTCTCAATGTCAAAATTTATATGAAAAAAATCTTTGTTATTAATGCCACAACTTTCACCTAACTGAGATGAAAAAAAAACATTCCCGCATTTTAAGTGGAATAAAAAGACTTTTGAACCTTCCTATAATCGTATAAACCATTATCATAATAGATTTTATTGTGTTGTTTTCAGTAAATTTAAACCTTTTTCTTTTTATTATATAGGTTGCGAATTTTTTAACAACATCTAGAGATATTTCACTATCTTAGAGAATGATTAGGAGCATTCAAGTGAAATATTAAGAAGGAAAGTCAAATTATATAATATTATTACATAAGAAACCTTTGATTCCTGGATTGTTTTTGCGGAGTTTAAGAGTAGTTTAACTTGAGCTTCTAATAAGCTCGATGACTCGAAATGCAGATCATGTCGAATGTTTGATTTTAGAGATCTTTATTGACAAATAAACGGTTCAGATTAGGGTCATATGACAAAACATGATTAGAGGGAAGAAAAGTGATTAATTGTACACTGATTAACGAATCCTGATTAAATATTTAATAATGTATTATTTAGAAATGAGGATAATCATTATTGGTATATTAGTTTAAAAATGAAGAAAATAAGGACATATTTTCAGAGTCTTGAAATTTCTGAGCAGCCAGGAATTTGCAAAATATTTTTTAAAAAATGGATAACAACTGTCATTAAGATCTAGAAAACAAATTTAAACTTTTTATATAAAAAGTTTAAATTTATTGATGCACAGTTCAAGAAATAAAAGCTCAGTGTATAAAAATAAGCATCTAACTTAAGATTAAAATTATAAGCTCACGATTGAGCATTTGAAATTATGTTTAAGAAAACATGACGTATTATTCCAAGTTCATATAGATGCCTCTTTTTCTGCTCAGTTTGACTTAGATTAGTTAGATTTGATAAATGTAGGAAAAAAATAACTTATTCCTGTTTTACGATAAAATTGAAGCTCAACGGAATCTTTGGAGACACCAAGAAGGAATCGAATATGTCTGTATCACTTGGTCCATACTTGCGTGCTTGAGGATATAATAAAAGCCGAGAAAAGAAGTTCTCATTTGGCGAAGTCAAAAAAAAGACAATACTCCTAAACTAGAATTATTGTTGCGCTTAATGAAGATTTGAAGAAATAATTTCTTTTGTTAGATAAGATTTTGTCCTCGAGCAACAAAAGAAAATATATTCCGCAAAGAATACTAAAAAAGATATTTGTAAAACTTCACGATGTCATTAAGAAATTGAAAAAAAAAGAAGGATTAATTGTATTTTCTGTAAAGCTAAACATAATATTGAAAATTGTCTCGAGTCTTTTGATAAAATTTTGATAAGAAAAGAAGAAAATATCTTATTAATATGGAAATAATTTTCATATTTAAGAATTCTATTATAAGTGTTTTGTTTGTTTGAGAATTGGTAGCTCTTACAAGATTACAAGAAACTGTCGTAATGTTTCAAATTCTCCAAAGCATTGTATCATATGACCGAAATGAAACTTTTCAAATCGAATTTCAAAATAATTATTGAAAATAAGTAAAAACATAGAAATCTTTTTATTTCGAAATAACTTTTGACTTTTCATTCGAGAAAGGAACAGCCACTCTACGATTGATTGATGAAAGAAATGATGACAGATTTGATGATAGAAAAAGTCCTTGGAATTAGACAACAAAAGAAGAAAAAAATTAATCGTTGTCATTTTGAAGAAATTGAATCAGTAGAAATGAGTTTTCTTGACAAATCAGAGTGATGATTACAGATTCAATTTACGTGTTGATTTTCAACAAAAAAAATTGTACCAATGCATCTAGATTAAGAAATAGTTTTTGGATAAAAGAGAAAAAAAGGTATCGACAGAATTCAAAAGAACTTTGATAAATTTCGCCAATTTATTTAAGGTACAAAGAGAACCCATGAATAGTTTAAAAATGATGCAATTCATGTGCTTGTAAAAATATATGGTCGATAAATTGTGTGCTTGAAATAGTTTCCAGTTCATAAAAGAACTAATTGCGATTCAAACTCGACTAGAATGGACGTTGATTGGAATCTACCAGAAAGAGAATCCGATGATTTACCATCTGTGCATTCCTTATTTTGTGATGACAAAAAACTCCTTGTGGTTTAGAAATATTTGGCACCACTATACCTTAAGGAAGTTGTAGGAACAGATAGTGAGTAGTGCAACTCATCATCATGAGTCATAGTAGTTCACACGCCACTAAATATTATAAATAATTGTTAGTGTTCTGTATTTGTTTAATTGTTATAATTGTTCATGTCTCTTTTAGAAGTAATTGCTGCAAAAATATTTTAAACTTTGTTTTGTGTTAAATGTAACTGTTTTCTGCTGTTGCATCTGGCAACGATGTTCTTGATAAAAGTAGAACTAGTAAAACTAAAAGTAACTAAAGTAACTAAAAGTAACTAAAAACTAAAAGTAGAAGACACTCACTTTCATGGAATTGATGTAGTTTATGTTTTGATCTTATTCTGTTAAAAAACGCTTTCAATCGTTAATTGTAATATCTTAAAATAAGAAATGTTTATTTTATTTCTTATCGGACATTTACAATATACGCTTTAAAACGTAGAATCATAAGCCGATAAAGTGATGATCCGAAAATAGAACGGCAATAGCAACCGGTCAAGAACCGAAACTAAATGCATCGGATTCTGCATCTAATAATGAAGTAGCAAAAGTTGTGTAAAAATTCATCCATTTTCGACAAAAAAGTGAGAAATTCAGTTTTATTAAGTGCAGGCGCCATTTTCTATTAGTGGTCTTAAGCCACGGGAAATCAAATTTCATTTTTTAATTGGATTTCATTTTTTCATTTTTCATTTTTTAGAGGAAAACAAGATTAGTTGAAAATGTATGGAATATAGCCATTTGTTTTTATGAAAATAAATATTCCGCTGCGAAGTAGCGATTACTGAACACATTCAAAAAAGCGAAAATCAACGCATTCAGCTTCTCGTGTCAGAAAGGAAGTTAGACGATTTACGGCTAAATTAACTGCTTCATAAAATTAGAACGCTATATTATTAGGTTACGAAAGATATTCAGGAATAAAAATTCGTTGTTAATATTTTTAGAGAAAAAAAGAATTCCATAACTATTCTACTTGGCACACACTGTAGTGAAGAGTATCACTATGAGAGTCATACAAATCTAGAATTCTATATTTTTTATGAACCATATCCATCTGTATTCAATAATTTATGCAGTAGTCTCATGAAAAGATGAGAAGAAGATTCAAATACGTTAAATATATTATGTAATAATATTTTTAACTAGTAAGAAATAGATTGTAATAATTAAACAAGTAAAGTAAATATTAGAATTTATCATAGTGAAAAAATGTACTTAATAACTCAAAAACTTGAAAGGGAAAGGAAATGTATTTAACAATGGCAAAGACGTAGCACATAATTAATGTTGTTGTGTTCCAGCCATTATACGATATAAGTAAATACTGCTGAAGAGAATTTTATCAACTATCTCATTTTTAGAAGTCCTTTCAGTCTGTCACGTATTTTCCTCTCATTAATTATGCAATATCAAAAGTACTGAACATATTTTTCTACATTTCATTCCGTAATGTTTCTTTAAATACCGTTTGTTTTAAGTCTAAAATCCTTTACCAAACCAACTTACATCGATATTAGTCATTAATTTATCATTGGCTTCAAGAAATTTTCCATTTGAATGGAATGAGAAAATAAATTGTAATTCTCCTCAACCAAGAAGAATCTTTCTAGAAAGCGAAATTGCTTAGTAAATGAGAAAAAAAGTTTTCTTCTAAAAATCAAAGAAAATTCTTTATGGAAGGGAAAAAATGAATCCTTTCCTCGTTTTATTTCCCAAACCTAATCGATCTGAATAGAATAAGTTCAAAGTTAAAATCGATAAAGAGAAATGTTTGACCTAAAAAATCTATAACAGCGAATTCTTTCCTGTACATTATGTTTTCGTAATTCCAAGGTTAGAAGTATAAGAGTAAGCAATTTTCTCTCAGCTAAATGTTTTGCTGAAAGAAGTAGAGGCGTCGAAACTCAGAAGTAAGATATCTTCTGGCTCTTAAAGAAATGACTGATAATGAGAATGAGATCAATTCCGAGTAATAAAATAAAACTTTTGGGATAACATTAGATACTCATATATAAAAAGAAATGTTTTAGACAAAACTTTCTTAAATCGATCAAAATCGTCCTTTCTTGTTAAGAGGCAATTTTTCTATGTTAGGGCACTATGTACAAAATATCAGTAGAGGTTACTGATGTTAAACTTTGTTTATCATTTTTTATTTTTCTCATTAATACAGGAGCTTTTATTTGAATAAATTATTTATTTGTTATTGAATTAATGCCATTTTTAGTATGCCTTATACATACACTAAATATTTAGAAAAATAAATACGTGAAACAACAAAATCCAAGCAAGAAGTAATTCTTTTACAAAATTAAATAAAAAAATGTTTAGTAATAAGATGAAAATGAAACATGTATAATTTAATAAAACAAAATATGAATTGAAGAACTGGAAAGAATGTATCAAAACGAAATTTAAATGACACGTTATAATAGTTCAATACATTCTAGACATCAAACAATCTAAAGTCTATATACTGAACACAAATCATTATGCCTTTAATAAAAGAGCAAAATAATACATATGCAAGTACAAAACATTTAATACTAAGACAGATAAGGTAAATAACTATATATGAAATTGTTGTGGGGAAATAAATGATAACGAAATTTTAAAAAAAACAAAAGTAAAAGGAACATTTTTTTAGATTCAAGAGTATGAAGTTGGAAAGAATTTGATGTTTGTTTGGAGCAATCTGGGAGATGTGGTGGATGCTATGCATCGGCATTCTGCAGTTGTGGAGCTCACACTGGGATCGAAACGAAAATAATAAAGAGCGGGATAGAAAAAAAGAAAGGAAAACATTTAACTGGAACAAGGTTTTGAAATATACCATGCTTAGAGATATATTATAGCTTAGTGCAAGTCTGCAACATATTATAAACATAAAGAACAGTCATTTACCTCATCTATTAGGCTAATTTACAAACATTACTTTGATATACTATAAAATAAATAATATTGTTAGATGTAATCCTGTCCAGTCCAAGAAATTCTTCTTCTGGTTGTCAAGACCCAGTTTCTAAAAAGAAAATTAGCAGAAAAAAAGTTAAATGTCAAAAAGTTACGAGTAGATCTATTTTCTTGTCTACGAAGTAATTCTAGCAATGAAATGTGACTTTATTTTCAGCATGTGATGATCTCATATATTAATAAGACGGTGAAATTACAGGAACGCCTAATAATAATCAATTTTTAAGTTTAATTGAATTTTTAAATAAATATGATTCTGTGATTATGGATTATATAAACAGAATAAAAAATTCCAAAACAGAATTACGCAGTATTTAGCACATACATAACAAAAACAAATTATTCCTGTGTTTGGAAATTTCTATATAAAATTAAAGACAATACAAAAGTAGCCACATATTATAGTATCCAAATGAATTTTTCTTCTCATATTTCCCATAAAAAATCCATCTTAAGCCTTTATTAGGCATGTAAATTCAAAGATTAAGTTTAAATGTGTCATTTTGGATATTGCAACGTTTATATTGATTAATTTCTTCCTCTACACACATATTTGAAACTCTACAAAGACATTTAAAAATAGCTCTTAAACTATTATGCGACATTCATTGAGAAGGAGAACAAATTCGGTTAAAGCAGTATATATGCAGTTTGAACAAACTTGTAAAGCGTAAGAATAATTTTTAATGCAAATAACAATAACACAACGGTATATGAAGATAAAAGTCTATTGGAGCCAATACAAGATATGGCATCAATTTTATCTAATAACGTTTGTTTAATAGTGTTGTGTACTATATTGTACAAAATTAGCACCATAAACAAGCAATTTCAAATAAAAACGATTGTTCTAGATTGGGTTTTAATTTAATCAATAAAATTAAAACTGAAATCTAAAATTTAAAAACAAAATTTTGCTTATTCTTAGACGAATTTGAATTTTTCCGAATATTTTACTGAAAAACGAATTCGAAATAGCAGAAGAGGAAATTATTGGAAACTAAGTGAAAGAATTTAGATGTTATTTTTTAAACTCTGTAACTGATACTGTTATTGCACACTACAATATATTTTTTAAAGTATTTCACATAAAAGACTGATGTAAAATTTTTAGACAAATGCGAATTAGAAAAATGCTTCCAAAAGTTCTTATTTTATAATAACAATATATTTGAAAACTTAATCCAAAAACTGTTTTGCTATAGGATTTCATTTCGAATGAAAGGTATGTATATAACACGCGAAACATACTGTAACACAAACTAAATAATAATTATAATGAGTTATTTTTAAATGTATTAGCTGCGTTAAATTTTTTCTTGATATTGCCGGTTTCTATAATAAATACTGAGTGATGTTTTAGCAAATAAATATTAATACAGAATTATCTTACTAAATGTGTTCAGAGCGCTCAAATGCATTTGCCATACTAAGCATCGAAAAAGAAATTACAAAATATTCTAAATTTTCCGCAGTAATTAATAGTAGAAACAAAATCGTGCATTAAATAAACATGCAATAGTCAAATGTGCTCGTATTTGTATTTTGTTAATTGCAAAACATTTAGGGTTCCAAAAAGTTTCTTGCATTGACTCCCCTTTATAGAGAAGGCCGGCTCTGGTTCGGGGAGCTGAGAAATTCTGTAAAGATAGAAAAAATTGTATTTACAAAAGAATTATGGGAAACTGGCAATCTTTTCCTGAAAAGATTAAATGGGTTGTCTTGAAAAAGTGAATAGATTGAAATACACACTATAACAAAAAAAAATCAAAGCAATTATACGATAGCTTTGAAATTTCGTATGCATAAGTGTTTCGATCAGATATGCAAAAGAGTAAATTTTGGTGTCCAATGAATGAATAGTTTGATCTCCAGTGCATCGGAACTCCCAATCCCACAGATGTATATAATGAGCAGTTTTTCAACGCTTGTTAAAACTTTCGTTTGATTGCGATTCAGATTACCTTTCAAAAATGCCTCGCCACAGGGTCCGTGCTCATTTCGAGCAACTGTCTGAGTTTGACAGAGGTCGTATCACTGGATTGAAAGAGGCTGGTTGGACAAATTGGAGAATCACTCGTCATTTGAGACTAAGCGTTGTGGTGATTCTGGCAAGGATGAGTGAAAAATAACAGAGTTTAGCGTCAGGATAGTAGCAGTCGACCTACGGCCACAACAGATCGTGAGGACAAAGTGATTGTCCGATCAGCTGTCACAGCGCCTTCTTCATCTCTATCAACCATGAGACGTTCAACCCAAAAACCAATGTCCACCATGAACATTCACAGACGATTGAGACAGCGAAATCTACGCTCACACCGACCGTTACGCCACCTGCCACTCAAGCCTGCATACTGCCGAGCAAGAATACAGAGGTGAATGGCTCGATCAGGTTAGAATGAGGCTGACTGGGGACGTGTAGTCTTTAGCGATGAATCCCTCTTCCAACAGTTTCCTGGCGATAATCGAAGACGTTTTTGGAGACAACCTGGGTAGAGGGGGGATCTTTCTTTCACTATTGCACGCCCCACCAGCCCTCAACAAGTCATTATGGTCTGTGGTGCCATTTCCTTTGATAGTCGAACCCGTTTGGTCGTCATTAGAGGTACAGTTCCTGTACAGCGGTACGTCGACGGCATCCCAAGACTTGTTTTGCTATCGTTCCTTTTAGTACCCTCGGCTGGTTTTTCAGCCGGACAATGCCACACCACATACAGCACCCTTTGCTATAAACTGTCTGCAAGCTTATAAAACACTTCCTTGGCCTGCCAGATCTCTCTCCCATCGAGCATGTCTGGGAGATGATGGGAAGGCGGTTGCCTCTGCCACGGAATGGTGATGACCTCGTTCGACAATTGGAGCGAATTTGGTAGGAAATACCGCAGGAGACCATTCGAAAGCTTTATCAGCCTATGCCACGCCGTGTGGCAGCTTGTATCTAGGCTAGAGGCGGGTCAGCATCTTACTGAACTTGTTACTGTAACTCTGAAATAAATTATTCAATTGTTCTGAGATTTTAATCATTTACTATTCTGTACATTGTCTTCCTATCCAACGGTTTTCGTCTCAATCGGACAAATCCTTCTTGATGCGTTGATTTTTTTGTTATAAAGTGTATTATGTTCATTCAATAAATGTCACTCTTATTGGTTTCTAATTGCATATTGATAAAAATCAAAAATGACCATGCTTATGCGGATATTTACTTAGTAGAATTTAGAATGCTTTCTTCAATTATGACAAAGAAATTGAATGTCAAAATTAATGTAAGAACTGAAATGCGACAAAATGAAAAAGAAAAAAAATCTAGTATATATTTAAAAGAATGAACTCTGCATCGCATTAATAGTTTTAAAGAATATCACAGAAAATAATTATATTCATGAAAATCAGCAAAAATTCTTACATTTGTACTTTGTATATTTTTGTATTTTATTTTAAGATGTTGTATTTATTCATTTAATGTTTATTTTATATTATTCATTTTAAGAGGCTTCTGAAATCGAAATAGAAATCGGACAGAATTTTACATTACCAGTTCTTATATACGAAAATAATACAGCAATTAGATATCAGTAGGATAAAAGACATTATGATATCTAATTAGTTAATGCATATTTTTAAACGGAAATTTGAGATTGATTTAAAATTTTGTTTATCGAAAGTAATAGAATACGAATAACTTCACTTTAAATGAAGAATTTCCTCCAAATATTTTGACAATCTATCGTAAGCGAGAAATTCATAGATTTTCAATGAGGAATTTAGTCTTTATTTTAGGGATGATATTTTAAAATTAAATCCTTTGTATTTAAACGTATAAATATTTTCCCTTTAATAAATTTGACTGTTTTCAAAAATTATTTTATCAGCGATTATACATCTTAAAGTAAATAATAATACAAATTTTAATTTAAATCAAACTTTAAGTTTTAAATTCTTAAAAGCAAATTAAATGAGGTTTTAAATCAAAAGATAAATAAAATGTTTACAGTTTATTTCCGATTTATTTTTTAAATATTAAAAATTAAATTTAATTAAAAAATAATTTAGTAAAATTTTCATCATCCGGATTATTATGAAATTGATGATTAGCCCATTCGGATTTTATATTGAGTTGTATAATGAGATTTTCACAAAGGGTAAAAGACATTAAAAAAAGAGTCAATATTTTTCAAGATTCACTTCAAAATTGGCCATTAGGTTATTAATGAAATTTGTATTCACAGAATTTTGTATTTTAGAAAACACTCTTATTTTTTTTAACTCCTTTTAATATGTATACAGTTTCCCTATTTTAGTCAGAAAATTAATTTATCAAGTGAAAAATTAAGTATAACCACTCAAAGCATGTCCAAAAATCTCTAAATATTTCTTTCAAGATTATAACTTATTTTCTTATTTGGGATAAATACAATGAAAAATATTTAACTCGTAGACTAACACATTTAGGGACAATTTGCAAAGATTTCAGTAAGTTTATATCTTGTTGTCCCCATGTTTTGAACTACTTCCTTTTAATGAAATATTTGATAATTAAGGGAGTTTATTCAATCTCAATATGACTGAAATATACAATTTCCTCAGTAGTTATTTAAAAATGGAGTTACGAGATAAAAAGTGATTATAAAAAATGCTGCCACATTTGATCTTGTAGAATAAGTATTACTGTAATAATATTCCTACTCTGAATTTAAATTTGTTTCAAAATTATGTTCTGATTTCATGAATTAAGAATCAAATTTCTTAATAAATTGTTACGTTTTTGTATGTGTATAGTAAAAATAATCTTATTTTTTGAAAAAAAAACATAATATATTTCTTATCTCAATTAAGAGTTTCTTCAATTGAAACTTCATAATTTGGGTACAAGTTATTCATTATATAAAAAAATCGAATGATAAAATACGATAAATCTTATAGGGGGAGTATATTTCTATGATTTTGATGAAAAAGTCTGTTTTCAAAGAATTTTATCGATAAATTTAAAAGATTAGATATGTGAATAATTAAAAATTTCCATTTCGGCTATCAAGAAATAAATTTACTTATTGCTTTCAGGATTAAAAAATTTTAAATCCTGAATAAAATATCCTTTAATAAATAAGAAAATTCGAATGAAATAAAATTTTTATCAATTCCATAAGAAAAGTTATTAATTTACTGAGTCTTTTGTAAGGAGTAACGACTTACCAATGGATCACAGAATTGCTTACCTTCCCTGAATTGAATTATTATTCACAAATTCATTCACCTTCCAACTACTTAGTACTTGAAAATAATTAGTCCTAAGGCAGCTCGTTTGGTCGTTATGAGATTCTCTCCCGAAGTCAGGAAAACGGACATCTTGTAATTACTTGGGCAGATGGTGTGAAATTGAACAAATAGCTCTTCTTATTAATCTAAAATATTGAAGGATCATTTAGATTATCTAATCACCAGGATTCAAAATCCTCTTAAGAGAAATGTTTTCGCTTAGATGAACTAAAGCCTAGTTTTCTTCCCGAAAGGAAGGGATCATTTCATCTTTTATTGGATCTTATCATGTTTGTCATTTCACGGAGAATGGGAACTTTAATTTAAGAATCAAAATAAATGTAGTAGATTTATTAGCATTTTAATGCTTTTATTACTAAATGTTAAGATACGAATATTTCTACGAATACATTTTTCTATGGGGAAATTGGATGTCTGAATTCATTTCAAAAAGTTGATGTAGTCATTTTTGTTTTAGTTAATACTTCATTTACTTTTTCTGTAAAAATTTAATTGAGGCAAAATGTCACAATAATTGAACTCAAATCTAGGAATATATTCACGCTATGAGAAAAAATTTTAAACTAAGTTAAATTAATTTTTGTTTAATAATAGTTAATACTTACTGAATTGAATTTCATCACAATTCTTTCATCACAATTCTTTAATCTATAACACTTTTGAACTTCTAGAAGCTATCAAGTCAATATATAATCAAATCGCTGAACGCACAGAGAAGTAAAGAAATAGAACATCTTTTGAAAACTTCTTTGAAAGATAGTTCATAATGTGAAAAAAATAATCTATATTTTACTGAATAAAAATATTTTTTCTGGTAAATTAACGATAACACAAATTGGACATATTGCTTTTACTGGATTTAAGAATAAATACATTTTTGATAAATATCTTAGTTGATTTGGAACATAATTGCTTTTGTAATTTATAATATTTTACTGTTAGTGCGATTTAAAAATAATAAGATGTTTTTTTTTTAAATCTTATCTAAATCAAAAAGTGAACAATCAAGTAATTGACATCAAATACATATTGAAAAATTTAGTTTCACAAAATTATTTCAGAGCTAAATATTGTCATAAAATATCCAACGGAAATATAAGAATTATATTTAAAACAATTCTTTAAAAAGTTATGCAATCAAAATATAAATTAAAATATTTTAATAACCAGATCAACGATTAAGTTTGATTACAACTGTTCTGAAAATGTAGCTTCTTCTGAAGCTTCTTTTTAGAATAGCCTGTTGTGTTGTTATTTGGCTCGCGAAAAAAATTCGTTTTTTTTTCTACTTAAAAACTAAATTATCTATTTTGAAACTCTGAATGAACTTTAACCAATCATTTATTTTACATTTTTATCGATGACAATTTGCAATCTGTTTTGCAACTTTATTAACCCACGTCCAAGAGACGTTCGATAACCACCAGAGAAAAAGTAAACCTAATTGTACCTCACCGAGTCATTATCACAACGATTTTCACTATTCAAAGAGTGTTTATAATACACAACTAAATGATAATTTTAGAGTGTATAGATCTAAATGCTAGGTTTATTCAATATCAGATCTTGATTAAACAAAATGTTTCGTGTTACTAAAAATATAAATAAATTTTGCGATGTCATGGTGAAATTTGTTGCCAAAGGCTTTCTTAATTTTAGGCATTTTTCTTGATTTCTTTATCTAATTTATCTAATGCTTTTGAGTCATACTTGAATTTATCCTTTTGTGGCTTGGAAGTAACTATAAAGCATAAAATATTTGTGATTATAACAGGCTGAAGGTGTAATATTTCAATAAAGAAATCCAGTTTTTGATGAGTTGCTGTAGGAGTTATAAAAATATATATTATACCGGGACATTGACGAGGGTAATTGGAAAGGAAAATATTACATTTTCAATATATATTTATCATTTGAACATTAGATGTATTCTCCTATCCTCATTCCACTTCTTTCATTTACATTGTACCCAAATAACACGTTCTTTAAAAAATGAAATTGAAGATTTTCACATAACGCTTATGTTGATATTCGATTTGGTTATGGAAATAATATAGTCAACTTCAGATGGTCTTCAGAAACTAGGATCAACTTTCAGAGAAAACTCAGCTGACAGAAATATCGTAAATTAATTCTGAGGAGTGGTTTTTTATTATTATAAACTTCATTTTGTAATCAGAGGTAATTTTATTTCTTTTTTGCAAATAAATTATGAAATATGACAAAAACTCTTTTTTCGCTCATTGTTAAAATCAGAGTCATGCCCACAACTTTAAATAAAATTATACGCAACTTGCTTGAAAAGTAAGATTTAAATAACAATGAAATGACATTAAATGGTATAAATCGCATGATTGACGGAAGTAGTTCAAAAATGGTAATACGAACTTCAATTTCTAAAAACCGTATTTCTTTCTGAAGCACTTGAAACACTTAGTTCTTCTTAATTTATTTTATTCATAGCTTAGAAATAAGTATACATAAACTCAAATATTGCTTTCTTTTCCGATACCAAATTGATGAGTCTACTTTAATGCACTTCTGAGTAACAATCGAGTTTCGAAGCACCTCATTCCAATCTAAGTCATCTTCAAGGATACTATGAATTCCAGAAAATTACGCTGAAACTCACTGACCTCCTTTCTGCAACCATGGAGCTTTGTCTCGCATCTAATGCATAGACAGTTTATCGAACCACTTGGCTTCAATTGCTGCAATGTGTATCGGGTATCCCTAAAGTAAAGCTTAGACGCTCCTTCCTTATGATCTCTATACACCGACTGTAGTTGCAGAATGACCCGGATGTCTGTTGCTACGATAAGGATTCTTCTTCGACAATACAATTCTTTCCTCTAACAATTCAGAGTGAAGGAGCAATCAGAGGCTTCGTGTCATTGCATTATGGAAGAATGAAAAGGAGTTATTTTCGAGCATTCTGAAGGAAATGACGCCATCGAAGCTTAAGAAAAGAAAATATTTCATAAAATAAATAAATTCAGGAAACTTTTAATAAAGAATGATGTCTTAGTCACACTTATGCTTAAAATTGTGTTACTTGAATACTATTTTACATTAGCTAGAGATTACTGAATTTCAGTCAGATTTTTATTTATTTGTTTTTCGTATAAAATTTCTCAAATTATTACATTACATTGTTTTGATGTTAGTAAGTAATCAACAATTACACAGGCATAATAAATTAACACAAAAAGCAAATTGTAAGTCTTTTAACAAGGTTTCTAACTTCCTTTCAGACAGATGCATGCGTTTGATATCGTCTAATTTTCAATATGAATTGAATTTACTTCTTTTGAGTTAATGGCGTTTGTTGTTCATTTCGGAGAGAAAAAATGGAGGCGAGACAACAAAATTACCCCCCTCCCAGAAATTTATCTAAATATAATTACAGAAAAAAATTAAGAAAGGAGAAAATCGATTGACATAAAGATGAATAATGTACAATAATTTGAGAAAGAAGCAGAAAAGATAATATTCGTCGGAGAAATTGTGTTTAATTATATAACTCAAAGACTGTGATTAATCAGAACTACATTCATGTCCATAAATTAAGGATAATTCAGAGTCACACAGAAATAGAATGCCAAAATACATATATCACACTTGAAATGAGTGTATACATCGTCAAAAATCATAATCAAATTACAGGAAGCCGCCAGATGACACCGATAGTATGTAACAATGATGGCAGTGTAAGAGAGTGATGTATAAGGGATATAGAAAAAGACAGAAAGTTATTTTCGAGTGCTTTATAAGACTTTCAGTGCAACAACCGCAAAGTTATGACATAAAAGAGACGCATTTGGATGATCTTTTACTTCTTAGAATTATCGGCAGTCTGGAATGTGGGCGTACACAGTCGGAAGTAAGCGAGGAACTTGGAATCACCCAGAGTGCTATATCCAGGCTTGGCAACGATTCCAAGATGGTGGTAATGCCAATGGACGTTACAGCACAGGTGGCAACCGAAATACAATGCCGAATGAGGACCAGTATTTGTCAGTTACTACCAAAAGAAACAAACGCTGTCTTCACCCACAAGTACGATAGTTTCAAGGCAGACAGTGTACAGACGTTTAGAGAAAATTGGTCGATATGCTTGTAGGCCTGTCTGATGTGTTCCACTTATTGCAACTCACTGTCACCTTCAGTTAGTGTGGAGTAGATAGCATGCATTGTGGACACATCAACAGTGGACTTGCATGATGTTTTTCGAGTCCAGGCTTAGCTCGCAGTCTGATTCTCGCCTGCTTCTCATATGGAGAGTGCCAGGTGCCTGTAACCACCAAGAGAACATCAAGGAACGACACGGTGGTGCAAAATTAATTGTTGGGGAGGCATTATTCCAGAACTGACGTGAATGTTCAAATTAGAACCATGAGAGGCCAAAATCTATCGGGACGTCATTCTAGAATAACATGTATGTTTTTCTCGTAGTGACCTGGGCACAGAATTCAAGTTTATGGATGGCAAAGTTCGTACTCACTATGCAAGCATCATAAATGAATGCCTTCGATCCGAGGATATCACCCGTATGAACTGGCAAGCATTCTCACTGGATTTGAATCCAGTAAAGCATTGGTGGTACATGATTGACCGACGAATGTCAGCCCTTCAACCACCTCCTACATGTCTACGAAAACTTTGAAGAGCAATGCTTCATGAGTGGTGTAATATTCCCCAAGATCACATCGATAATTTGATGCTCAGTCTGCCTAGACATTGTACGGACTTTATTGCATCGTCTGGGAGACATAATATGTCTTAACCATCATACCAACCTTGTAATATTGGTTTTTGTAAATAAGGTTTTTTTGTAATTTGTTTCTTGTAATTGCAATTCTTATAAATGATAAAAAACATATAACAACTCTTTTTTGCTCTTTACCTTTTGTTTAATATATATACATTATAAATATGCCACATTTGTTTTGCTTCCGAATCTTACTTTTCCTGAACTTGCATTATCCTTAATGTTTGAGTGTATTTGAATAACATCTCTACACACTGATAAATCACAGACTTTTAATAATCGCAAATAATTTTAATTTTAACGAAGTCATATTCATATGCATATTATAATAGAAACGATATCAGGAAAAATCATTACTCTGATCAGATACTATTACTAATTTTACAACAAAAATGGAATAAAACAAGCAGAATTGAACTAAATATTTTACGAATTGAATCATGCGTTAAATATGAAATTGGGAATCAATTCTATTCTTTTATGAAAACGAGAACCGATTTCAAAGCAAATCCTCATTGAAAAACGCTCTAACACTGTGCCTTTTGGAAAGCTCTCGTTGAATTATAGATAGGTATGGAATGGAATGGAATTTTTTTATGATGGGTGGGTCCCATCGTGAAGACGGAAATCTTAGCTGGATCTTTATTCGTAGATTTGACATGAAATGAATTTTTGATAAACATTTATAAATTTTTTTAAATTATTGGATAAAAATGTTTATCAACAACTCTGAAGACAAGAGAAATATAATTGACAACCATTTCTAAACAATGACGTACTGAATAAGTCATAGTTAAAATATTGCTTTTATGCAGAAGCAATGAGGATGCATAGTTTTAGAATATTCACATTTTGACTGATAATACTTCTATAGAATTTTATAAATTTGCTAGCCCTGATTTTGAAATGTTTTTTGAGTATTTTTCTGTATAAGTTAATTTAAAATGACCTAATTTATGTTTGCAAAGGATATATTTCGTTATAAAATTTTCACTAACTTCTTGATGTATTAAATTTGCAAATATTTTCTATAACTGTGTGTTCTCTCAGATTCATCTATTTAATAATTTCAGAACTTACCTATTTGTTACTGATTAAACTGAACTTTAACTTATTTTCAGTTTACATTCCCATTGCCATTATAAAATATAATTGCACATGAATATGAAAAATAGGATAAGGAATTATGTAAAGTTCTGTAAATAACACATTAACTGTCAAAATGTTTTAGGAAATTTTTGTCCAGATGAGTAATATACATGCGCAAAACGCAAAGTAACAATATAATGATGTTCAAAGTATATTTTTTTCGAAAAATTTGATATTTTTGAAAAACGTGTTATTATAAAATGATCAAGAAAATAATTTAATAATTTCAATTAAACACGAAACAATGGAGTAAGCAACGTACCGTTACTATAACCTCTAAATTACATATTTATGTACAATATTTCATTATAGTATAAAACCCAAACTAAAAATATAATGCTACAAGTTTGACAATTCTATTCAACTTATAGACGAATTTCAAATTTTTTGCTTATTGTAGAGAATTTAAGAGAAGAATACACGCAATATTAACTTTTACATATAAAAGGAAACTAATATGTCAGGCATACTAAATATAGCCTTGGCATTGAGTGTTGTACATAAATTTCCAAAATCACGAATTGAGGACTGTGGAAACTAATGGGTTAATACATAATGAAATAATATAAATAGACATTTCATTCTTCTTTACGATGGAATTATTAAAATAATGTGATAGTTTTATTTTTCATGTAAATGTAAGGTTATAGAAACATCTTCCAATAAAACAGATTAAATTACTTCTTTGGTTTACCTTCTTTCCTAAATATTTCAATATTTTTTATTGCAAATACCAATTAAATATTATTTGTAAAATGATTTACTTATAATTCTTAAGATTTTAGAAGCCTTTATTATGTATTCAATTCTCTCCATATACTCAATAATTCTGGATTTCAGTGTATCATAAAACAATTTCCAGACTTTTTATAATTGTGTGTTAAGAAAAGTAAGCATTTCGATATTAAAAACCCATTTCAGCAGTGAAATGAATTTTACATAAAATGCATCAAAAATGCTAATTCATTTAAAAGAATAAAAATAATAAAAAAAAATACGAAATTTGCTTTTATGAGATGAAATAGATTTATGAGCAACAGATGAAAAATTACTTCGAATTGACAAATTAAGATGAATGCTTAAGGATTTTATATTTGTTCAGTATTTTTCTATGAATGCGCCAAGTAGGCCAGCTCCCATTCTAAGGTTGCTCCCTTTTGTAACTGCACGGACCATGAGCCCCTAGAACTAGAAATCTGAACGCGATACTATACCATTGGTAGTGGAGTGACTTCATGCTTCTTGTTCAAAAACCTTTACCTCCTGAAGAAAACCTGAGAAGTGAGTTTTCCTTTAGTCTCCATTCTACAAACAAATAAATTTTATACAACGCTTTATTCTATGATATACAAAAGATCTATTTGACACACTTCAACAGAATATATCATTCAATTCAAATTTGAGCAAAAATGAATTGAAATATTAATGCAGTTGGATAAGAATCTGAAAGTTATTGGTCTGCATCATGATACATTAAATTCAACGTAAATATTTAAGAAACTTCTTTTTCTTCGTCTTCCTCTGTTTTTTGGGCTCTTCAATTTTTTTTCGTCGAGGAATTTATTTCCTTTTTTCAGTCGAGGAATTTATTTCTCAAAATCTTATTGTAACGACATTTGCTACATCAATAAAACCTCTTTACTGTGTTAGCTCAGTAGCAACATTGGTCTTTTATATTACGGAAGAAAAATATGATTCATTCTTTTTTCTCTGCTGTAAATATGTTTGATCTTAAGATAAAACAAATTAATATTATTTGATAAAATGCTTTAAAGTAAAAATTTATTAAAAGTTTCCTATAAAATATCTTTATCAACAAGGATGCAATAATTTTAAGATATGATAAATATAACATTAGATGATATTTTAAATATTTTGTTGTGACATTATTTAAGTGATAAAAAAGAAATCTAAATTAATAAATATCTCCTAGGATGAAATCCCGAAATAACACGCATGCTGTCTTACATAAGGGCATGCATAATTTAATACAAGTAACTCTTTAAAAAGGCACTTTTTCTTTATTATTATATTAATAGTTGTGTGTATTGGAAATCAAAAGCAAATATAAAACAAAGGATTGATTAATATTTGAACTCAATATTGTGAATAATCGAAATGCATTGAGTATCGTGAATTATATGATATTTAATGACTCATTTGATCTTTAATAGTTAGATTTTAAATAGGTGAATTTTCTATTAATATGAAAACAAACGCATGTATTCAAAGTAAGTATCAAATAAAGAAAATTATAACAGTAAAACTTTAAAATGTAATTTTCATTGGAATTTTAATCGAAAAAGTGTCCCTTCATAATCTAAAATCAAATCAACGTCAAAAAGTTTATGGGCTTAAAATGGTAATTTCTATTAATAACAATAATAAAAAATCCTGACAATCATAAAAGTTTTATCAATGTCTATTGACTGCGAATTAAAGAATCGATAACGGCCAAAAGCATTTAAAATAAATAGTAATAAATAACTCAAATAATTTTTCACTTCAATAATTATTTTTCAAAAGAAAATAACGTCTTTCATTTCCCGAGATAACAAGTTTTGAAATTAAAGCCTGTATTAAAATACTTTGATTTCAAAAATGAATCACAGTAGGACGTAATTAACATTATTGAGCCTAAAATAGGAATATTTGTCCTTAGAGTAGACAGTTATAGCGGATTACATCTCTTTTTCTTTATCTACTTTTGTTTACTTTTTTTCCAAATAAAATTTGAAATCTGTATGGAGTGTTCTATACCATTTTCATCTTCCCAACTACCTTTATCCTAAAGTAGAGTTATGTACAGTTATGTAAGCGGCCAAAGCCGAGCATGCGCCAGCTGCCAGACGTTTACATAGCAGGTAATTGCTGACTTTCTTATTCAGAACATATTACATAAAATAATAGAAATTTCGTCCATGCGCTGATTTATTAAGGATATTTAATTGCAGTATATATGCGTTGTTTAGTTAAAATATGCTATATTTTGGTTTAAGTGAAAGGTTAACACATTCAAATTTTGAATCAAATCATAAAATATTTCTCTAATGACAAGTCGTTTAATTTGCCAGTAAAATAAATATTTTATCTCATCCCTATTCATAATAAAAATTTTATATAATTTATATTCACATCGGGAGAAATCTGCGTATAAACAAGAGCCTGCTCAATTTAAACACAACCCGAAAGAAAAAAAACGGCATTTACCACCGAGTGAGCGAACTTTTCATGCTGCAGAAGAAAATACAAAAACCTTGTTATTGATTTTCCTCGATTTAAAATAAAAAGCTTTTTTTGGGAAATCTTTAGGTAGTTAAAGAAGATGACTATTTTTCTTAGCTCATAAAGAGATATAAATAGAAAAATGTGAAAATCATTTTAGAAAGTCTGTGAACAGGAACAGAAATGAATAAAATGAGTACACTCGTGATCCTAGGTTTCTCCCAAACAAGTTTCATCCGGATGTCAATTTTCAGGTTGAATAAAAACATGCCCGTTTTTAAATGTGCATTCTTAAATCTGGGTTTTCAGTTATTTTATATAAATAGTTTTGAATATGATTTATCATTGGAATGTTCAGAGAAAAGGGATATGTGAAATCAATGCATGTTTTCCTAGAACTTGGAGAAAACAAAGCTTCAATCTCTATATAGTGAAGATTAAAATTACATTTGATGATTTAAATGAAATACGAATTCCGAAAATCGAGCACTTTGTGCATGAAAATGTTTAAAATGCTGAGATGATATAATTTATCAACTGCCTTAAACTAAAAAATGATTTAATCAGTTTTCATCCAAAGGTTTGAGCTGCATGGACCTATAAATATCTGTAAGAATCAGAAGCTAGATGAAAAATGTAATGTATACCTAATTAATCTTCCAGCACTACCATCTAAGAGGGCTTATTTTTCCCTGACTTTACATGAAAATTTTATAAAAGGTTTTTTTTTTTGGTTATGGGGAATATCACAATATGAAGTTTAATATCGGGAATCATTCTTTGCTCATTATCTCGTTTTTAAAAGGCGTTTTCTGAACAAAAGAAAATAATCCGTGTTTTAAAATATCAAAACTCTACAGAAATGGAACAATTTCACTATGAAAATTGACTTCAAAAACTATTTTTTAAATAAACTATATAGTGGCACGCTTATAGATTATAAATGTAATAAAAAATCGATTAGCAGATAACTGAGCTCTGTAAATATTGAAATAAGGAATTATCATTGAGAACATACAAGATACAAAATTTAAGACTTCACCACTTCAGATAGTGAGTTCCTAGTCAGCTATAAATTTGTTTATTCCCAAACATGAAAGAAATGAAATTAAACTGTGTTCAACACTACGCTGACATTCGAGAATATCAAGATTTTGAGTTAATTTGCTAGATGTGATTTTATCTTTGATTCTTTTAAATTTCATACTATTACATTAGTTCATTTACTTTCGGAAAAAGAAATGATAGAGTGGAATGCTAATTAAAGATATTTAAAATGTAGAAATAATCCTTTAAGCATTACTGTGATAAAATCAATAGAGATAACCTCGTTTTAAGACAGATTTTCATAATATATAGAACGACCAAAATCTATACAATAAATACTCTCTCAAACATTTACTATGAATTGCATTAATAGTTTAGAAAAACTATTAAAAGAGTTTATATTTCTGAAATTCGAAAAATCTGAGTAAAAGTTTAATTAAAATGAGAATAATAGTATATAAAATCATTCTTGAAGAGCTCTCTATTTTTATAGAATAAAATAATGCATTTATTTCAAAAATACAGAAATTAATACTGGAAAGAAAGAAAAAATACTTATCAAAAATTACAACAAATCCTCATATATGAAAAACTACTTTAGTAACTTTTCATTATTGGCTTTATGAAGCGGAATAAAAGCACACTTTCGAATGAAGATAAATCCCGTATTAATATAACGCTATTTATATTTCTCACTAATAAAGTTAAAAGGATTTTAACAGCGTTTGAAAGGGAAAAAAGTCTTTTTTTGAAAAAAATACGGACGTCAACCTGAAAATAGCTTATAAAAATACTCCAAGCAAAATGAGATTTTAATATTTTAAATCTATCATTGATATACTGATAAAAGTGACCAAGAGAATAAATAGTTTATAATAATATGCTATTGAAAGCAACGGGTGTTGTGAAAAATCAGAATTTGATATCTTCCTTCTTTAATAAAATATTTTCTTTTTTTATGTTATCTTTACTTTTGAAGTTTCACAACATCACAAAAATTTTCTTCTTTTGTATGTGTGCGGAGGAGAGAAACTTTGGTTGGTGATTAGAAATGAAAAATATAAACAAAAGTAATAGATAAAAATAGTCAATTTCGTTGCAGAGATTTTAATGAGCCTCCACAAGTAATTAAACATATTTATTTGTCTTTGAACATGCTAAACTAAAACTAGAGGGGCGAAATATGGTATGAGAATCTTAGCATTAAAAATATAGATTGTTGTTATGTCATGGATGAAATCCATACACTGGAAATATGTTTGTATGCTATAAGTTTGTATATGCATATCATAACTTATAAAGTGGTGCATACTAGATAGATAAAATTTGGCATTTATATTCAACACCAGAACTCTAAATCCATACTAAATTTTGAATAAAATCCTTCAAATCAGCTACCACATAACTTCTCTTACGAAATCATTTTTATAATTAAAATTTTTGTTATTAAATTTTTTTAAAGGAAATATAACTAGCTTTACTTCACTATACTATGTACCAGATTACCTAAGAAAATGAGAGAATAGAAGAATTTCTAAGACAAACGTCCCAAAGACCAAATATTTTTTCTAGGAATTTATTAAAATTAAATTATGATTAGTAGTTTTTTATAAAGATTATTTAAATTTATATCCATAAACAAACGTTGTAATTAAAATCAAAATAAACTAATTTCGATGTAAACAAAAGAATAGCTTTTGTAAACATGAAATAGATATAGAAATCATAGCAAAGTTTTCTTTTAATCAAAATCAAAAGTTTGTTCAGTAACTCGATCTATTAGTTTGATCTTAATAAATGTCTGAAATTTTTCAAACTTTACACTTATAACACAGAGTTTAACACTGAAATACGCTTATTATTTCACATGCTGTTAATAAGTTTTGTCTAAGTTTAATAAATTTCCTGTTAATTCTCAAGAATAACCATGGTTATTTATACAAATAATTCATGTAAACATTTCTTAGATCTTATTTTTAAAATCCTGAAAAGCTGGCTAAAGATTGATCTGTTCTTAATTAACTTTTATAAACTAATTTATTTATTAAGGGATAAGTAGTTCAATTGTTTTATTTCAACTAGATTTCTTTCTTTCTCTGTAAAATCAAAATGTAATAAAAATATGGAATATTTCGTTTTCTGCAATAATTTAGCAACTTTCATAAATATAAATGACTATATTTATAAAGAAGTATTTATATGTGATCTGTTATTTGCTACCATCTATCCAAGGAAAATTACCATGGTCACTTTTAACTCTAGACATCAAGTTCTAAATAACTTAAACAATATTGATGGCTTTTTTTAATGACAGGGCTACTTATTGCATGTGAATGTTTCTGCAAAATTTTCAGTTACATTTTACACTAATTTTTGAACAAATTTCTTTTATCTTCCTATTTTTGGTGAAAAATTATTTTATGCTCTTCACGTCAACATAAATTTTTTAAAAAAATTGAAATATTTATTATTTGTGAAGATTTTTTTCTAGGAAACTATGAAAAGCAAATTACAACCAGTATTTTCTAAGGAAGTTTGTTTAAATTTATATCAAAATAGTAATTTTAGTAGCATATTGAAAATATCTTAATATTTGATGCATGTTTAGGATTTTTTTTCTTATGCTATTGATTTTAATTTTCATATTCAAGTTTCTTTTCAACTGCTTCATACAATACAATTTCGTTTTGATAATTATAGTCTTCATTGAAAGAATTATTTTCGACTTTTATCCACATAAAGATTTTCCAAATGATTATTTACTATTTTAGACAATTTTGCTCAAATACATTAAAAAATTCCTAACTATGATTTTAACACAGCATTTTACAACATTTTCACATATTCACTGCCAAATGGTTCCAAGCTTAAGGAACCATTATTTTAAATGAACTGTTTTAAGACAAATCAATCGATTAATTGAGAATGAAGTTCTGAAAATATTCGATTGAGAACAAACAGTTGGGGAAATATCGTAACTCTTTAAGTCTCTTTAGAAGCAACGCAAAAGCAGTTTTTCGCCATAATGTACGGCAGCTAGATGACGAGGGAGACATTTGAGGCTCTTCTCTTTTCGCCCCAACCAATTAAAGGACATTTGGCCCCAGCGTATTTAGTGTGTACTTGGCCCGTTTACAAGGCAGTTTTCAAAAGAAAAGAATATCTTGGATCTTTGACTAGACGACTAAGAAATTGATAAAAATAATCCATCCACACCAACTCAAAACAAGTTAAAAAAACTGTGTAAAAAACAAAATTTACTTCTGTTATATACATTGTTACATCATTGTTTACATCTGTTATATACATATATTACAATGTAAACATTGTGATATATTTTGCAAATAGATATAATATAAAATGCCCATAATAAAACTTACAGGTTTCTTTAAATCCACTTTACCTGTAAATCATATTTCGACCATCCATCTTTAATTTTCGATGCATTGATAATTCTCTCTAAATTCCAATGCGATAAAACATCTGTAGAGGTGTATCATTATGGTAACTGCCTTGGTCAAAAAGCAAAACGATATTTTGAGCATTACCTTCGGTGTTTTGATTGCTTAATAATTTTGATGTTCGTCGTTATTTCGTTTTTTTATGATTGTCAGCGTCGATAAATGTATACTTTTCTTCTTCCTTCTTTTTCTATTCACACTTGAGATACGAAAAGCACAGGTTTATGAAGGGAAAATCCTTCAACCATAAACTTTAATTGCTGTTTCTCAGCTGCCATTCTTTTGAAGATATGCCGATTTATAAATGAGTGTTTACTCAAAATGAAATTCAAAATAGGAGATCGTGTTTTCGAAGAATTTTAAACTTTTCTGAATCATGTAATAAGAAGGTTAGGACTAATGTACCTTTGAAAGGTATAATAACATCAATATATTAGTAATGTTACTTTATCAGTGGAATGATTACAGCCTTAAAAAATAAGCCTTTTTTGTGTTAGAATGTTTTAATCATTTGTATTATATTTATAGTTTCATTTATTCCACATCAAATGTTGACGGTTTGCTTATGTTAGGCATCTGTAATTTATATCAGAATAAATTTTTCCCTGTAAATTAAGCGAAACAAGTGACTTACATAGAATCTCTAATTTTGATTCATAAAAGAATTTGAATAAATCTCGAAATTGAAATCATTTAAATTGTACTATTGACTGTAAAGACTTTTAATCGTTGGAAATGCATTGATTCTGTTTACAAAGGAAATTTTAGTCTTTTAGTTCCTTGGAATCAACGTAACCCAGTCTATACAATGCGGATGTTAGTGAAATTAATAGTGATTAAATAGTATTCTTCTAAACCCCAGATACGTAAATCTTTTACTAGATACATTCCAGTACATCCTCTTTCGTTGAACTTGTTAGGATAATAAAGCAAAATGGAAATTATCTTGGGAGATTAATACTCTAAAAGCCTTTTTCAGTTTCAAAAATCACGGAATACATTAAATTTTGATTTTAAAAAGAGTTTTCAATTTTATTTCTTTTCAAATTTTCAATGAAATTATGAAGATTAGTAATTGCTTACAAACCTTAATTTTATTAAAACGGAATACTTACGATATCAACAGTATTTTAATTTTAGGCATTTTCAAGGTATTTTTGTTTATTTTAGGAGATATAGTGAATGTAAAATTTTATATTTAATTGCCTGAAGAAAGAAAATGAGTTCCTTTTATAAAACTGATTTTTTTCTATATGCATCAAAATTCTAATAAACATTTAATGGAATATTTATTTTCAAAATCTTTAGAAGAAACCTTTCTGAAAAGTTCAAGAATGTAAAAAGAGTTTTCAGCTCTAAATTAATTTGTATTATTTGTTATAAAGACAGCCAATTGAAGGCGCAATAAAATTTCAAATGATTGTGCATTAAAATGAAATTATAAAAATACACTGAATAAAAAATTTTGCCTGTGACAACATTCATAATTAAAAAATTTTATTTAGTATCTTTTGGAAATATCAAGACAACAAATGACTTGTTTTGAAATTATATTTTTAAACATCATATTATATTCATAATTCATTAAATAATGAATCATTTTATTCTGTTCAATTTAATTTTAAACATATATTTTAGTTTTATAGATCGAAACTCTAGATTGTCTTTCAGATTGAAACTAGACTGAAAATCTGAATTTATCAAATCCCATTCGAACATATTATACGTTGTATTTGAAAATTGATTATTATTTATAAAGAGACAATTGTTAGTGCTATTGTTATTCTTAGTAGCAGCTATCGTATTGATTGATTTTGATTGGCAAAATCGCAAAGCTTTTGAATGAATTTAAAAATATTTAAAATTCTATATTTGATATGTATGTAAGTATGCATCATTTTTGTTATACAGTGGATACTTTTATGGTGGATTTAAATATTTTTGTTTCTGTATTCAAATAGGGATTGAATACAGAAAAAAATAAATTCATTTCAGTTAATTTTCTTAAAATTCTTTTTTTGTATTTCAGAATTATTATTATTTTTTTATTTTCCATTTTTAGGTGAAAAAAAAAACATTTTTTTAATAAATATCTGATACAATGGTTTTCTTTTGCATACTTAAATGAGTGAAAATTCCTTGTTTTAACTAAAACTGCTCATTTTATTTCTTATCTAACTCAACTAATTTGATCGAAAAATAAATATCATTTTTATCATTTCTAATGTTTAAATAAATTATATTGGTTTCTTAGCAGCTTCGACTTGCAGAATTTTTCAATTCTGTTCTCAGATTTGAAATTTGCACATAATTCAAATTAATATTTTCAGCAAGGATAAATATATATATATTGTTATTAGGGAGATTTTCTGTAATTTATCAATTGGCAGAAACAATTTTGAAAGGTTCTGGTTAATTAGAATCCTTTCATACCTTCCTTATATATTAGGGTAAGAATTTTCTAGCACGCCCAATTCTCCATTAAATATTTAGTGCCCTTGTGAGAATCATTTTATATTTATGCTAATAATCTTCTGTCAAAGTGTTGCCAGGAGCCCGTGACTCCGACACCGTAATTGAAATGGAGAGAACCAAACTAGATAAGAGTTTAGGCATCGTTTTTCACAAAACTTCCTCAGAGCAACGAAAGCTGAATAATTTAATCAAATTTCGAACATTATTCTCGCAGAACTGTACAAAATCACTAAATTAAATATCATTAGCATATAATTAAGTATAGTTATGGCAAATAAGAACAGCTATTGAAATAAGTGATTGCAAACAATTTTTTCTCCAAAAGCAACGAATTCGAACTGTTTCTCCTTTCAGTTGAACTAAAATATGTTTTTCCCTCTTGTGAATTATAGAGGGTCGCAAAAGATTAAATAGAAATCATTTTGCAAATCTTCATTTATTTATGAGCAAAAATCTTTTCGTTTCATAGTTCATTTACAGCATTTATGACATGACTCCTTTTGATGCGCATTGAAGAAGATGATGATATTTCAGTGAAAAAAAAGTTTAGGAAATCATTTAAATATTTTTAACATTTATCTGCAATGTATCGATGAGAAGTATACTTTTGAGGACTTTAAACAAAGTGGTTCTCTTTCAAAATCGATAACAAACTGAATTTTATCCTATGTTTTTAAAGTAAAATCTATAAATGCGCAGAATTAATAAGGCAGTCATAAATTTTGTATTGAGTCGTACGTAATCCCTTGATAGTTGAATCAGCCTATTTTTCAATTCTTACTATTAGCTCACACTCTCCCCATATATATATATATATATATATATATATATATGTGTGTGTGTGTGTGTGTGTGTGTGTGTGTGTATGTATGTATGTATGTATGTATATATAAAAGAGAGAGAGCGTAATATTTTATTACTTTATTTCGTGATGAAATACATAATATTAATCAATTGCACGTAGCTTTTGCTTATAACTTCATATGGAATTTTCTATAAAATCAAATCTTGAGATCTTAACGGACTCAAGACAGGAATAATTTTGTCTAATGGCACAACTCTGCCAACTTTCCTAAATTACTACATAAATGTTTTTCTGAAGGAAATGTTACATTTTTTATTATGTTCTTTATTACATAGACGATAAACATGAATCTTTACATGGGTAAACTACTGGCGTTTTATGTGCTAATAATTTATGGTCGATAAACTGGGATATCACTATTACTATGGGTCACTTCCTCATACATAAACTGCTATTTTATTCTTGATGAGTTTAGGATGGATGTGGAGAGAGAAGGAAAATATGTTGCTGTTATTTCCTTTCTTAATTTTATGAGTAAAAAATGAGAGAAATGCTTGAAGCGATATGAAATAAAAAGCTGGAATTACTTTTGCGGCGTATGTGTTCTAATAATTTAAATAGCAAAATTGTTTCTGAACTAGGATTTCATAACATAGTTTGTTTTCCCTGTATGATTGTCACTTTGTAGATGAAAAATAATAACTTTCAATTGAGATCTAATATCCCTCTGACTAAGCATAAATTTAAAGGGAGGTGGGAACTGCAGATACAAATAAAACACAGAATTTCGCACTAGGTTCAATATGCTTTCTAGAATATTGTGGCTAAAATCAAAATCTAATTTTAAAATGCAAATAAAAAAACATGGAAACAAAAATTTGTAAATAAGAATAAAAGGAAGGGTTTCTTAAATACACAATACTTATCTATGCTAGTTTACAGTTCGTAGGTACCATCAGTTAAAAAAAAATAGAAATAATTTTTTTGAGCAGAAGGAAGGAAAGAAAAAAAAACACCCCAGTGTTTGCAAATGCAAAAATAAGCGATAAGAGTCAACGAAGTTAACTAAATCACAGCTTAAAATTTCCCTTAAATAATATAATTTTGTAGTAACAGTGGACGTTAAAATTCTCTAGATAAATACAAAGCCATGAATTTTAAGCGAAGAAAGGAGTTTAGAGTTTCCCGTTTCTTGTCAATCCACTTGAAATTCCTGTATTAATAAGATCAGAATTCTCCTTCCTTATAATTCAAAGAAACTTTCCTTTCAACGTAACTGAGTAAAACTTTTTTTAAGAATTCTAAAAACTGTATTCACTTTAGTATTCGCTTCTAATCTGTTAGAGGCGTTTACGGAGCCTAAGATCATTCCATTTTCAGTAGCACAAAAATACAGAATACGTTTTTTTATAGAGAAAATTTACTTTATTAAATTTCAAGTATAAAACTTAATGCATTTAAAATGTAAGATTTTTCTTGAAATATATCATTATAAAATAAGCAAAAGTAAAAATATTGGATTAAAAAATGTTTTTATGAAACTCAGAATGGGCAATCGCTCTATTGTTGCATTAAAAAATAGGTAACAAAAAAATTAAAATCTAGAGCTTTCTCCCTTACTCTCCAAAAGCTATAGCCTTAGTATAAAATTATAGACGTTAGATAAAGACCTGAATCCCTTGCGTAGTATTAGTGAATGATAATAATGGGATGAGAGCTTTTTTATCGAGGGAATATACATTTTAGATAATCTATCGAGCTAATATACATTTTAGACGCCTTTTGGCGGTGGATTAACACCAAAATTTGATACAAAACTTTAGTTGTATTAGTAAGATAAAATACCGGATTTCAAAGGTTCAATTTATTGCGCTTGCATGCCTGCAGAAATATAGTTATATATATAATCAACCCTTTGACAGATTTGGTTCAACATTTTCAGTGTCGTATATTTTTGAAACTAAACACCTTTCGCCAGTTTTATCTACCCAGCTCTTCGAGTTTTATGGCTATCGAGTTCACTTGTTCTTGAGCATCCAAGCAGACGGACTTCTGCAAATTTATTCCGTTCAAAATTTTATTGAAATATATAAATTTGATAATAATTTTATGTACTAAATTTCAGTCATCCATCTAAAGCCGTTTTGATACATCGTGTTCACAAACAGGTATACATAATGGCAAAAAAGTATTTTTAGGATTCATGGATGTGTAAAATTTGGAGATTTGTTAGAATCTTGATTTCAAATTTTCTGACGGTTATAATCCCTTTACTATACTTCGAATACTATATAGCAAAAATGAGTTTAATTACCATAGGTTTTTTATTAAAGCTACACATTTTAGGTAAATTCTTGTCGTCATTCTCCTTGCCTCTTGTTTTTTTCTGAAAACTGTCTGTTTGTTATGCTTTAATTAAACAGTATAGAAAATAGCATGAAACCTCGCAGAGAGGCAGTTTTTTCCCTCGGAAGGTTTGTTTTCAAATTTTCAATTTTTTTTAAACTTATGGGGGCTAAAATTATAAGGCAAAGTCATACATTTGTTCAGAAAATAATTTATAGTACGAAGTATAAAAAAAGTGGGGGTGGATAGAGAGTGAAAGTAGAAGTGAAAGATTAAGAAACGAAATTCTAGCGGTTAAAAAATATCTAATTAATTCCACTAATTTGGAATAGAAACATCTGAAATCGTTAGTAGGTTTATTTGTACCAAAACTGTATGTCGTCAAGAAAGCTGTCTGTAATGGTAGATAAAGAAATTTTTCTTCTTATTATTATTCCAATTAAAGAAAATTAAACAAAGTGCTTAGAATTTAAATGTTTAGAATATCAATAAAAACACAAAACATTTAGAGAAAGATCAGTTTTAATGACAAGAACAAATTTTATATATTTTAAAGTGAATGGTTGCAAGAAAGCAAATACTTCTCTAAATCCCAATAATTTATGTCTAAAGATGAAACTTGGAGTATATTATTATTTTTGGGGATTGTATGTCTGCAAGCAAAATTCCATATTTCATATTTCTTTTTCTTTATGCTTCAAGAAGACACTGTGGCAGTCTGTAAAATTATCGTTGCGATTTTTAGCCAATATCTTTTATTTATATCTGATTGTATAAAAGAAATCAAGAACTATGCTTACCATTCTTATGTTTCATTTTAAAAATGCTGGTAAGATTATAACTTTGAATTTTATTTCTAATCATATTACGAATGGTAAAGGGACAGAATAGTTAAGTTAGTTTACTATCTTTCAACTTTCATGATGCGACACATAGGTGAAAATTGTACCTTCATTATTGTAAGCAGTGCCATTACTGTATATATATTTCTCCACAGTCCTCAGAGAAAAGTGTCTATGGAAATTTCTAGTCCATGCTAAGAAAGGTTGTGCAGCAACATCAAGTAACAACAATCTGTTATTTAAAATATATTCTGCTATAATAATGAAACAAAATATTTTCTGATATAGCTTACAAGTTAGTAGAGCCACGATGTCTGGAAACAATAATCCGTACTAATGTGCTTCAAAATATTAAAATTTATTATTTTTATTTTAAACAGACATGTTCTCGATATTATTTTTAATCTTTTGAAGTTTACTTTCAATTCTACATTTTTACATTTTGTTTACATGTAGTCTTATTTTAACAAAGTTTTCAGTCACGTTTCAGTAGTATTATTAAAAATGATGCTAATCATTAATTGAAAATAAATAATCTATATTCTTAATAGCAATTATTTATTTGATCAAGGAATGGTATTTTTTCGGTAAAAAATGAGGTGTGTTTTCCTTTTTTGGAGTCATTGTGGTTCAGTTAGTAAATTTAAATATAAGAGGCCTTTCCATCACCCATGATTAATATTTTCACTAGCTCACAAAATTTAAACGTACAGAAATTTGATCCTATATGCGTTTCTGATTTTATTAGTTATTTACAAATTCATTACTGCATTTTTATATTTATTTCACTGTAAGGAAATAAATTCTTTTCTCTTTCTCTGATTTCTGATCATCCATTGCATATTATGTTCATATAAGTCCTTGACTAAACCGGACAGACACTGGAAATAAATTTCTTCAGAAAAAGGACAAAGTTTTGTAGCTGGAGATCTCATTGACATCAAATCATGAACAAAATAAGAAAAAGTGACATTCTCTTAAGCAAATTTCGAATTAAATGCGTCTTACTTACAATATATTTCATAGATTAAATATCGTCGCGTCTTTCCATTAAGAATCCATTTGGAGGAAAATATAGCGTACAACCCTTTTCGCTGGCTAAGGTTCCATAAACCACCTCTTAAAAAATTTCCAAATCTGAAGCCGATAAACTTGATTCTTCTTTCCATAGTCTATTTGATTTTTACAATAATGCCATACTCTTGCTAAGGAAAAGGCCGGATGATTAAGTAACAAAAATAAGCACATTGTACACAAAAAGTACACATTGGAGTTCCCAAAACCTCGAAGGGTAATTTTCAGAGTCAATAAATTTTGAACGTTTGAATTTATGCCCTCGCGCTTATTCAAATTAAAAACAGAAATACTGAAATATCGGGTGTCCAAAAAGTTCCCGTACTGATGATTTGTGAATTTATTTTACAAAAACAACAGGTTTAAAAAGAACTATTTTTATGCCAATGATAAAAAAGAACTTTTAATATAACTAAGGAAAAAATAATGAACTTAGATTTATAATAAATGTTCAAAATATCCACCCCTTTCTTGGAGACAAAGCTGAACTCGTTTGCGTATGTTTTTCGAAACGCGTTTTAACCTGCTAGGAGTTATTTCTTGTATCCTTTGGGTAATTGCGAGTTTCAAGTCATCTATTGTTTGACGATCACCTTCATAAACTTTGTCCTTTAAATATCCCCACAGAAAAAAGTCAAGGATGGTCAGATCAGGGGATCGAGGTGGCCAAAGATTTTTTGAGATAAGTCGATCGCCGAAAAAAGCTTCAAGCATGTCCATGGTTTCATTACTCGTATGGCATCTTGCACCATCTTGTTGAAACCAAGAATATCGTTCATTCACTTCTAACAATGCCACAAATTTCCTTGTATACAGAATCATCAACAGTTGATTCGAAAAACAGAGGTCCAACAATCCTATTGCGTGATACAGCACACCATACGCCAATTTTTTGAGAATGTAAGGGTTTTGGCATAACTGAATGAGGATTGGTAGTTGACCAAAAGCGAGAGTTTTGTCCATTGACGTAACCGCTTAAATGAAACCATGCCTCATCGGAAAAAAAATGTTTTATCCAAAATATTGATGTTGCGAATAAATCTCTTGAACCATTGACAATAACGAAACCGCTTCTCATTGTCCAGAGATTTAATTTCCTGTACCATTTTTAAGCGATAACCATGAAAATGTAATGCTCTTAAAGCATTATGTGTCAATCCACGAGATGCACCAATTTCTTGTGCCAAACGCCTCACGGATTTTTGAGGAGTTTGCAATATCTTTTGTTGAGCGTCTTCCAGAAAGGTTGGTGTAAGAAATTTCGGTCTTCCACTCATGTGCTTGTCTTCCGCCGAACCTGTATTACGAAATCGTCGAACGAGCCGGTATAGCGTATCTTTACTCGGTATTGCACTATTTGGATATTTATTTCGCCAAACATCTTTGCATCTTTCATACGATTTACATTCAAAATAAACCTCAAGCACCCCAATTCTCTGATTGCGAGATAAACTCATTTCACAATGCCGAACAAAATAACATAAACTTCATTCTAGTACAATTTGAGCCTGATTAAAATCAAAAGATAAAAACTAAAGAATTTATGCAACGGTTAGCAGACGATAAAATTTAATGTAGTTGAAACAAATCATGGACAATGATTTTTTTAAATTTGGTATACGGAAACTTTTTGGACACCCGGTATTATTCCAGCAACATTTTTAATTAATTGTATATTGTTAAATTTATTTTCCGTAGCCTTCTTATCCTGAAAAACTAAGCTACTTTATAGATTGTACTAAAAATGTCTTTTTTTTAATATTTTGCATAAAATGATTTTTAAATATGAATTTTTTTATGCATGATGTACTGAATCTTTTTAAATGGACCCTCACTGTGATGTCTTACTGTTGCAGTTGGTTAAAATTTTCTCATTTTTATGAAAATTGAATAAAAATGTATCTAATTTGAAAAGTTAGGGCGAGGCCAAAAGAGACCCCGATGCTTCTATTGCCTAACGGCTCCGAGATGGCTCGGCTCTTGAAACTTTTTGCCTCTCTTGCAATAGCTCTGATTCTTCATCTCATCATTTTTTCAAGTTACTGCGAAGTTTTTAAGTTATTTTGTGTAGGTTTGATACCACATTCCTAATTTTTCTCTCGTAATTCTTTGTTTCTGCAATAAAAAAGTTAAAATTAATTGCTTTAAGATAATTTCTTTTAAACTTTCAACGGCGATATTATTTAAGAGTATTAGTCTAGTGTAACTGCAACTATTTAGTTTGTTCTCGAGTAAGCAAGCGATCATAAAAATCCTTAGTATACGTGGAAAGTTTAGCAATATTTTTATTTCATACACTTAATAATGCTGATTATTTTAATGGCAATTTAATATTGATTGTAAGTTAATAATTAAAATAATTAGTGCGCGACATAAAAAAATCCAGTTTTTTTACCACTGCAGCAGGTTTTTTTAAAATTCGAATTAAATTTTTTATATTATGCTTTGCATTATTAAAATTTTATCCAGATTCCAAAAATAAGGGGGGGGGCAGAAAAGAAAAAAAATATTCTTAAGTCAAAAGACGTGGAGCTTTCTACTGCAGTTATGCGACTAAATTTATTTTTATTTTTTTCTTTTCCCTCAAACAATTTTATTTTTTCACTTTTTTATATCAGAATGAAGGAATGCGTATTAAAAATTAGTAGGCTAAATCTAAGACTCTTCTATTACTTATAAAATTTTGTATTAATTAAAGTATCTTTGGGTATTTTATTTTTCTATTTTCTTATCCGGAGTGTAGTTCAAATTTTTGTTTTGAATAAGCTGAAAATTGAGATCAGGAGTCATTGAGTCAGGAGAAATTTCATCAACCGGAATGCGAAATTTTAAATTTAAAACTGAGATATTTTCAGAAATGGGATTTTATCACATGTTCATTCTTTGAATCAGGGAAAACATTAAGAGCAGTTACATAATTTCCTCTGATGCTCAAAAAGTATAATCGTGAATTATTTATTTATTTAAAAAGACAGCCGATTTAAAGAAGTTCTATCAACCCCCTTTTTTGAAGACTTTTCAAGAATTGTAAATTAAATGGGAATCAAGAGAAAATCTGTCGTTGAAGATTTTAGAATATAGATAACTAGAATGAATTGAATATACATGAATACAAATACAATAACTACTTTGAGCTAAATCTTTATTTATCGAGCTAATAATTTTTACACTGCAAATGCAAGCACAAATAAACAATGTAAAATTACCTCGTAAAGTTTAATGAAAATTAAAAAGACCCCAATAAAGCCTGTATATATGATTTTAAATTTAGATATACTCTACTATAAAACTAGATTTTTGTAGCAAAGTTCCTCTGGTTAAAAAATATTGTTCTGCCTTGCAGAAAACTTACTAAATTCAGCAAAATTTAACTAACCAGTAAAAGATTTTTGGTAGTAAGTAAGAGCACTGAGAACCAATTTGAAACTACTTTTTAAATATTCAAGAAATGTTTTTATCATTAATTCATTACATGTTCTGTTGGAATTTGAAGTTTCATTTCTATTTCAAAAAAGTTATCATAATAGTAAGAATAAATTGCTCATTGATTGATGTTTAAAATGTCATTTTAAAGAAGGACTAGAATAATAATATATTTATTGGTTTCCAGTTATTTAATTAGTCCTTGTTCATAATGAAACCAATTGAAATCTTCAAGGAAAACTGCTTTTGATTTCTACTTCAACTACTAGCAACCACCTTTCTTTTTTTGACTGCACTAATATAAACTATAACCACATGATGTGTGAATCAGGTTCTAAACAAGCAATTAAAGAAATTTAGTGATAAATAATACAAATGCTGTCTGAAATCTACTCTTTTTCAAGCCTTTAGAAGTTTAATAAATCTGAAATGACCATACAATTGTTTTTTAAATCTAACGTAAATTAATTATTATTCCTTTACTTTTGAAGCTGTTTTCTTATGAATTTATTTATATTCTTAAAATATATTTTTATAAAAAATGCCAGTTTCTACAAAAACTTTTTAATTCTTTGATTCACTTTAGAAAAAAGAAATTTTTAAAAAATTTAAAATTTTATTTTCACACTTTATTGAATGAACTTATTACATTAATTACACTTATATGGAAAAAGACTGCAATTATAGTTTTTGAGATTATTTCTAGTTATAAAAAATGTTTTGTCACCTCGATGATGAATACTAAATATCAGGGCTCAATTTTATATCTTTTGAGCATTTTGGATTAGGCAAAACTGTTTTAAATTATAAGATTTCCTTTTATAATAGTCAGAATATGATTAAATTTTTATGTTTCGATTGTTTGTGTATGTTTTGTTGTAAGATATGGGCTTTAGAAGCTTCCATCCCAATTAAAACTTTACCTTGCATGAGGACCATTAAAGCTCTACCTTTCAAGGGTCGGGGATGGTGAGATGTAACGGAAGTTGGATACTTATTTCTTGGGCTTCGTCCTCATTGCCGTCACAAGTATCGTATCCAAAAAATTGGATTAATCATTTCAAAACTTCTTTTAAATGATAATTAAATTTCATATCCGAAAAATATTTTTAAATATTTTTAAAATAGATTTTTATCACTTTGCCATCTTTATAAATATTGTTATTTGAAGATTCAAAATGTAATTCTACATAAAAAAAATTGATATAATTGCTTTAAATCTCTATTTTAAAATAATTAAAACAGGGAAAGAAGCAATGCTTTTTTTTCGTTGTGTTCAAAGAATTGACCTAAATAAGATTTTCCCAGTCAATGTATTTTATAACATCGTTCTTATGAATATATAATGGATCTCGCGTTCTGGTTTTAGGTTACATAATTTCATTCGATCCATGTATTTGAAATCAATATAGAAGAATATTCCTTTTGATAAGACGGAAAAGCCCCTTTTTCTTCATAGATATTGATTTAGCCTGGAGAGGGCAGCACAATACAACAACTGTGACTTGAATAATAGAAGAACGACGGAGAAGTTCTCATTCCAAGGGAACCGAGCTGGAAGGAATTAGGTTTTAATCATTTCATTTTATAACCATTTAGTTTAAAAACTGTTTTCGCATTAATAAAGTCTACTACCAAAAAAAAGTACAAGAATATTTAGTCAGGGCATTTTATTCAATTTTTATATAAAAAGGTATATAAAATTAGCTTCTCCAAAGGTAGAAAACATGCTCAAATCGGTAAAACTTTCAAATAAATGATAAAAATAATATTAAAAAAGCCACATCTGTTTCAAGAAAAACTGGTAAATAAATTGAGACTTTCTAACTGATAAAATTATTCTACGTTCTAAGCAAATCTAGGCTGACTTTAAAAGCAATTATTATTTTAGTGTAAATTATGTAAGTAAAAGAGTAAATTTTTCAATAAAATTTCAATTAATAACATTAATTTAATTCGTCTCCCGAATTTGTATTTTTGGTTAAATAAATTAAATTTTAATGTGGAAAGCATTTTTAAAAATATATACTGATACATTGTAGTTAAATATCAGCAAAATCTTTGAATTTCAAAGTTGCTCAGCTCATTTTGTAATGAAACTGTTGCTGTCTATGCCTTCACTCTAACCAATTGAGACACAAAGAAAATATTTTTCTTGTTAAAATGTATTTCCATAACTGACATTCAAATGACCAAGACAATCAAATCATTTCATAATGTTGTAAACCAAAACTATTTCAAAAAATTATTCATCCCTTTTCAAACAAAGGAAGTCAACTATAAACATAATTTAAGCTTCATGATAACTGCGTTACTGTTAGCATAATTATTTATTATATCAAACTTCTAAATTCTAAAATTCATACTGTGAAATAGAGTTGTTACAAATTATTTTCCAAATTTAACTTAAGCTTAGCTTGTATTGCATGATGATAAAGAGGTCAACATTAGTTAAACATTTTTCGTGCCTTTTTTAATTAAAAATTTGCTTACTTTTACTTTTTTATGTTATAAATTAACTTATTATTTTTCGCTTCGTTTTTTAAGGAATAATTAAAAAAAAACTTTCAGCGTTTTTAATCATCTTGCTAATATAAAAAAAATTGTTAATTCTATGAGTTTAGTTAAGAATGTTTCTCCAAGCATCAATGGAAGTCGAAATCAATACTTGAGATACTTATCAGTAACTCTAGATTGTGGGTAAGTGTATATGATAAAGTCCGGGGAAAATGTTTCAGGTGGATTTATCAAACTGAAATCATTATTACCATTGAAAAAAAATCACGAATTAACACTCTTTCAATGCCTTCTCTTCTTTTCTTTTCTCGTATAAAATGCTTTTTAATCACTTCGTCTCAACAGACGCGAGAAAATAAGACTACCTTTTAAATATGCACTATTTAATCATGGTTCCTTATTTGTTACAATAATCAGTTAATAAAAGATTTTCGCACAGGGAAGGAAACAGCTTTCCAACATGGTATTTTTTTATATATCCTAAATGAAACTTTTCTATTAATATTTACTGCATAATGAATTTTTTTATTATGTTTCCTGCTTTAATTATGAAAAGGTAATGTGCATTCTGATTTTCTACTATCAAGGTGTAGAAAACTTATTTCGTGACAATACAAATCAGTATTTTATTTTCTTAAAAAATACACTTTATAGTGTAGATACCTTTAGGCTTCGTAGTTAATTTTCCTTTATTAAAATTTGTTTCCAGTCATCTCCTTACATTAGAGAAGAAGTAAATTGTGTGGCTAATTAAGAAAGGATGGGAAAAAAGTTCCGTGAATAAAAACCAGTTGGTTCAAAATAAGCCACCAAGGGATTGGTGAAACTAAAACCCAGAACACAGGTACATTTTCTCTCTGAATGCGACGCTATAGTTATTATAAAGATTACAAAGATTTGCGACAAAACTTGTTTCAATGCACTTTCCAACCTCCTAGTTTTTGAAGCTGTGTTTTATCCGTTTAACTGTTTTTATCAAAATGATCATTCTGCTGCACAGACATTTTTGGACACTAAATAGATCCAAAGGCTACTAAATAAATCCGAAACATGATAATAAAATATGAGGAAACAAGATTGCTTTCTGTTCATGCTGGACGAGGACAAAAAGTGTTTATTTAGGGGTTATAAAGGTTGCTATTCTGGTAGATGAGAACAAAGCTTAAATGCCAGCATTTAGTGTCTACAAAAAGAATTATTATATTTGCAGATTACATAACAGGTACTTCATCAAGTCAAAAAATTAAGCTTGTGAACTTTGGGCTTTATTGTAATAACCTTCTGGTGGCCATATTTCCCTTGCATATTTTTCCCACTAATATATTAAAACACCCACAAAGTTTCAAGCTTTTTTAAATGGCTGAATTTGGCTCTCCAGGTCTGAAAAGAGGAATTTTAATTAGGGACACTCTTTATATCTTTCGCTGCATTATTCATATCCGAGCATGACGCGTTGCTTCTATGTGGCAAGAGAATGAATGATGCATTGTTTATAGAACCTGTTTTCAATGAATGATTGTTTTTTTAATGCAAATGCCTTTCTTTCATTGTATTATTTTTGCATGTCTCTTTTTCAGCGCCTTCTTCCTTCCTTCTTTCTTTTTTTGTATTTTTTATTTCTTCATTTCATTATATTTCTTTGAATTTTTATCACTTTTTAAAAATTATTTCCTCACTTTAATTTTTTCCTTATTTTTTTAAAATTATTTTCGTTTATTTAAAAAGATTAATGCTATTCAAATGTCATTGATATTAGCAACGAATTTCTATGTAGATTATTCTCTTTCTTTCAATTGACAAAACAGTAAACAAAAAAAAGCTGTAGTTATCCAAGAAATATTCTGAACCACCTCTCAGTTATTCAACATAGTATCCCTCAGACAAAAAGATAGAAACTTCTAACTGCGCAGTATTGTAAATATTCATTCTAATTTTTTGTTTCCATCATTCTATATTTTTCTCATTTCATAATACATTGTTGTGTAAATCTTACAGATTTCCTGTTGCCTGCGTGATTAATTATTCCGTGATTAATTTGTAGTATACAAATGAGCTCATTTTTGTATCTTACAGTTACTGTTTACTAACACATTTCTGTTAAGTCAAACAAATTAGCAGCATAACATAGAAAAGTGGCCGTGGTGAATGGAATCGCTGCTGTTAATATTTTACAAACGTCTTAAATCAACAACTGGATAGCGGTTTTAGGAGTCTGATGAAGTTAAATAGATGCCATTCTTTAGTTGGTGAAATTGTCTTCACGCTGATGGCAAATCATGGAGTGGCATTTTGTTATTTGATTTTATGCAGACATTAGTATTTTAAAATTTTTAATTCTTCATTGGCTACGTTATTAGTTACCATGATCATTAAAGGTGATTGTTGTGCACGATCATACGAAAAATAGTATGGATTGAACTTTCTGAAAGGATTTTTAAGTTGTCTTTAGATTACACGTCAAAAATTTGCCATCCTTTCTTTTTGCAACAAACTTGAAATTTAGGAGTGGATTACGGAATAAAATGATTCTGACACATAAATGATAAAAGCATTATTTAATCTACTCTCGGAAAAAGGATTTCTTTTATTAAAAAATTGTTTATTCACTTTAAACAAAATTTATTATTTTTCATAAATATTCTTTATAACTGATCTTTGCTGTAGATTAGTTGCAAATCAAAAGAATAAAAAAAAATTCTACATTCATTCTTCGCAAAAAATTTAGTAATAATCATAATCAAGCAGTGATTCAAATGACAATACCCGGAAAGATTAAAAATAATCCATCATAACTGTAAATCAATTCGATTCACACAGAAATTTATACACCTTTTAACGGGTAATAAAAATTCTCTCTACTTTCTAAATGTTCAGAATAGAAACATTTCTCACGGAAGCTGAAACTTTAAACATTAGTTTGATGTAATGAGTTGAGGAAATCAATTAAAATTTCGTGTTTTTATCGTCGATTATCATTGAAAGCCTATTTGGATTAACATGTAGCATTAGCATTAGGATTAACATATTTTTTCTGACATCAGTTTCATTCAGAGGCCTTTAAGTATTTAATGTTTTGTTGCTAACTGAATTCAGCTGCTTAGGTAAAACTTTTCTTTTCAATGAAGTTTTTAATCTTAAAGTGTTAACTCATTTCTCTCCTGCGGAAAGAGATAAGAGAAAGAGACAGTGGGTGAATTAAACCATCCCTTAAATTTTTCCATTGGCTATAAACAATTTTTGCAAAGGAAATTAAATTATTATATGTTTGTGGAAAAAAAAATAATCCTTTGCAATTCTTCTTACATTTTGAGTAAGCTGAAGTTGGAAATAAAATGCCTGCTTACAGAGGACACCTATGTATAGGGAATTATTAATTTTGCAACTTATATCAAATTAGTCTGAATTGTCAAACCTCGTTGCATCTATTTAGTTTCACAAGGGAACATGTTATGCGTCAAATTAGTTCATCACAATTCTTCTTAGTCTTAGTAATTAAATAAAACAAAGAATTTTTTCAGTTCGTGTAATTTTTATTCTTTTATAAAAGAATGTCACACATTTGAAGAAGTTTTGATAGTGAATTTCGTTATTCTTCTTCGGGTAGCGTATTTAAAAGGACAACAAGTATCAAGTTTTTTGTTTTGTTTTATAATTTGCAAAAGCATCTACCTTAAAAGAAAACTGAAAAAATATTACGAAAGTTTTCAAAGCATATTGGAAAAGAAAAAAAAGTGAAATAATAAAAATAAATTTTGTTCCTTGCGAGATATTAAAGGATAAAATGTTCAATTTCAGTTTTTTAATAGTTAGTTTAATTGCTGTTATTGTTCAGTCATTAATTTGTAGCCCACATTATTAGTTGAACATTTTAGTTTTAATTGAAATTCAATCCAAAGAGTTTATTAGGATAAAATATAAAAATATTTGAAATATCAGAAAATACTACTACTTATCTTTGATAAAACTAGATACTGCTATTTATAATGCGACTACTATAATAATAATATTTATTTCGGCTTGCATATAGAAGACTATGAAGAGTATTGTTTTGAGATGGTTCCAAATTTTTTATATCTACTAGTTGTTTAGCTATTATTATAATATAGTTAATTTTGGATTTAAAGTCATGCAGTTAGGCAATTTTCTCATTGATAGAAAAATATTATTTTTCTAAAAAATAATATCTGTATTTATTCCAGTAATGGGAAATATTCACAATTTTGCCAAAATTTCTTCTTGATTTCACTATTTAGAAATTCGATTCTGAAATTTATATCTATTAGTTATCATCAATTTAATAAAGCTAATAGTTAATCGGTTTTTGATTATTAAATATCATGTCAATAATTTTATTTACTTTTTGTAATTAAACTTAATTTTCTTAATTCAGATTCCGTAATTTTCTCTTAAATAATGTAGTAAAAGTGACGTCACTTTTTAATTTTTTTTGGCCAATGCTTTGAAGTGTATTAAGCACCTTAGCAATTTGATTTCATAAAGGTCATCAATAAGCGATGGATGGATTGAATATTCTATTGCTCAAACAAAATTGAATAAACATTCATTTGTAAGATCATCATAAATAATAACTCCTTCTGTAGAATTCATTATCTAATTTGTGGAATCCAAATAATTTTAAAGCAATTTGAAATTTATGACTCGGGCTAAACTATGCCAATTTGTCATTTTTCATTTCTTATCAAATCATCGAATCTTTTAATTTTATTATTGAACTCTAATACGACGAATCAAAAATAGAAAAATGATGCATCTACAGTTTCATTTAGATAAATAGAAAGAGAAGCTAAAATAATTAAGTAGATTAGAAATGCCAAACGATTTTCCCAAAAATCAGGACGACTTTTGAAAATAGTAAAACCTCTGTTTTTGGTTTAAAAGAGGAAAAAACCTTCTGTGTGGCGAAACACGTACTATGAAAAATAATACTGCACTATCGTGGTTTATATACCAGAAATTATACCATTTCAAAACCAAATTTTGAACACAGTCCTTTGAATCCTAGCTGAGATGCAAACCAGTGGAGAAGCAATCACGACAGCAAAGTACAAAAAAATATACTAAGTAAAACCAATAAATACATTATGTGATTTCCTGTCAAGTCTTTGTTGATATACGCACTAAAAACATCCTCATAAGAAGAGCATTCAAGTTTCAATTTCGATGTCACATTTGAAATTGATGGACTCACTTCATCACTTGGAGTAAATCTATTACCATGAAAACGACGTTTCTTAGAACTTTTTCACCTCGCTTTGGGTATACTAAAACCAGAAATAGATTTTTAGGATTACAAAAAATTGGTTCGAAGTTGAAAAGAGAGCGTAAATAAATCACTTGAGAAGTCCTCAATAATATGAAGAAAATAAACAAACGGGGCTTCAGTACAATAAGTATTTTGCTAATTTTGATTAAACAAATTAAAGATAATGCCAACATATATTTATTATCAGGCATAAAATTCATATATTAATAATTTTAACTATTTTTAATAATTATTAAAATCAAGACTCCTTGACAGACCCTGATAATTACATCAATTTCCGATTTCGAATTGTCATTTCCGGTTTGATTTTAGCCACACTATACTGATTTAAAATGGTTGTAATTTTATTTCTAAAGAAGATAGAATAAAAAATAAGACAGATTTGGAAAGTTAAAACAACATGCTTAAATATTAAGCATTAAAAATTTTCGTTACTTCTGTTAAATTTGACGATTTTAATCCATTCTGATACTTTGGATTCTACCCAATTTCGGTTACTAGATTCTTTCACCGTATTGAAAGTCTAACGTAGTCATTTCAGCCAAATTTATAGAATTACACCTTAACACGAAAATAAAGATAATTTAAAACCTACATGCTCAATTAACATTAGAAATGCTTATTCTTATTTGATAAAATTGGAAGAAAAGATAATTCCATTGTTTGCAAAACGGTGAAATCAGCCCAGATAGTGAAACTGAGGCTCATACTTTGGGACTCCGGCCAATGGAGAATCTTGACACATGGAGGACGAACTAGTGACTCCTCAAGGAATCATAAGCCTTTATTTGAAGTAAGAATTGGCGAAATAGTTATTATGATTGTGACTGGGAAACTGTTTCATGGTTTTTACCTTACAGAGAATGTAAAGTGAAATAACGTGTTTCAGGTTTCTCCCAAAAATGGAGAGGAATAGGTGCAGACGAGCATTGATAAAAATCTAAGTATCAGAAACTTTCATAAAAAATAAAAAAAATCTTTGATTTTATCTGTTATCTTAAATATAAAGAAATATACATTTATGTAGATTGTAATAACCTTCAATACTGTAAAACAATTTATCTATTGTAAAATTTCAAGTACTTCGAGCTTCTAACGAAAATAAATATGAACGAAATTATTTCTGCTTGACAAATCATTTACTATTTAACGAAGTTGCCAGGAAAGCAACTACATAAAAATGTTCCGAGTGCTTGTATTGTTATAATGGGCGCAGCGAGTGAAAGGACTTCATCCAAAAAGACTTCGAAGAGCAAAATGCATTTTTAACCCTATTATCCGACATTTTCTCATCGTTAACTGCTACGCACTCGAATGAATCTTTACAACCGGTAGGAAACTAAACGATCTCAGGTCAGGAAATGAGGCGCCAATTTGTATCGCCAAAGGAAGGATTAATTACTAAAAAGACGTCGTATTATCGCAGGAACAGATTTCGAAAGGTTAATAGCAGACAGACTGCTTTCTTTTTGGAAAGGCTGCTTTTTCGTTGTTTTCGTTCCCTCTGGAAAGTAGGGTCGCAAGGAATATTTGCGATGAAAAATGGGTAGACAAAAGCAGCAACTGAAAATATTATCCAACCAACCGATGATCTAATTATAACCTGATATCGACAAAAACTGAATTTTAAAGAGTTGTTAGATATTAATATTTTCTTCTCTAAAGAATCATAAAATAAATAGAATAGAATGAATTTGATTCCAAGTAGAAATTTTTGGGCATTCTTACAAAAGAAAGTGATTGGTTGTATAAGAAAAAAATTGTTTATTTTTCAGAATCCAGTTATAATTTCTATGCCTGATATCCCTAAATTTATATTTTAAACAAAAAGCAGAGCTGTTGAATATTACTAAAATACTTTTTAAATGTTACTCCAGAATCAAAAATTTAATTTAAAAGTACATTAGAATTTATAATATTTAAAGCATCTGAAGAATAAATCAAGGTTTTTAAATTATAATTGAAATAATTTCTGATAAATAATTTAGATCCTTTTCATAATTTAGGACCAAATATTTGTGAAAAACCTCTATCTATTATTTTTTTAAATGCTGGATATATAATTTTTAGCTTACTATTTTTTAAAACTACTTTTAGCTAACATGCGAAGTGTGAGCGATAGGTTCTTAGTATTATATATTCAAAAAATTTAATAATACGTTTGAAATGCTTTTCTGAATTCCTAAGAATTCTTTTTATAATTTTGATCAGGAAAACGTTGCTATCATAACTAGCAACAAAATAATATCTTTTATTAATTTTAATTTACTTATTTATTGAGATAAATTTCAGCATGGCGATTAAAAATTAGTGATTTGCTTTTACTTGAGTTCAAAAAATTTCAAAACTTTTGAATCCATTTTTACGCATCAAAAAGAAATTCTTTCCTTTCTTTAAAAAAATCATCTTAATATTTTCAAAATCATTCGTGCATAATCATTGCTCATCACACATACAAAAATCCATTATATTTCATTATCTTAATTTAGAAAATCGCAGAAACAAATATAAAATGACGACCAATTATAATGATTCAACGACTACAGTTTCAAAATTTTGTTGATTTTAATAATTCCAGAAAAATTGAGATTCTTATTGTACCGAAAGAAAGCCAAATTCCAAATAAAATAAAATTAACATCAAATTAAAATATATAACTCCTTATGAGTTTATATGGATCATTAGTCCTCTAATGTAAAATTTCAATACATCCTAAATTCAATTTTCATAACTATTGTTTGCAAATTTTTTCTACATTTCCACCTGTATTTAGGAAAAGAAAAAAATATTTTTTCATGGGCGAGAAGCAAATCATACAATTTCAAATTTTAAGAGAAAAAAAAACGCATCACAGTTTTTAAATAAGTCATTAACACAAATCAAAATCTACCGTGATAGAAAAATTTATTTGAAGCTACCATAATTCGTAATTTGAGCAGGGGATCAAAAATAAGCCCTCCGAAAGAAGCAAGTTAAATGCAATTAAAAAACAAAACTATTTGCAATCATGAAACCTGTTACATGTCTAATGAATATCTGAACTAAACAGCCAAAGAGGTCTTTATATCTGTTTGTATTCATAAGCTTTGGGAGTTCTTCTGACTACTGAAATCGGAGCAAGTACCAGGTAGTTTAGCCAAGCCTATAACTAAAAACAAGAACTTTTGGCGATTTTCTGTTTTATGTTTTCATCGATGATGTAAATTAAGTAACATATGGAACAATAATTTATCCTGAAGTTTCTGATTAAAAAGGTCCTAGGGAAATTTTTGAAAAAAAAAAAAGAATGTTATTTATGTTCTAAATGGAGATTTGAAACAAAGAATGCTATTTCTGTACTAAAACAATCGTTATCGAGTAAAACAATCGTTTCAACGCATCGGTCATTTCATTAGAGACTGAGCAATTTGTACCAGTCATGCTTTCTAACAGATAAAAGCATCAAAAGCTCGGTCTTTTAAAGCACTTGAGTATCTTATCCTTATTGTGGGATAGTGATTTTCTCACACTATACATTTAGGGGCGAAAAATCAAGTGCATTAATTTTCTCGTAGTACAATATCGATTTCCACAAATTCTTTGAAGTAATTTAAACACTTCGCTAAATCACTTTCTCTGTTCACCAGATATAGTAGTCCATGACATAATTTTATCCTTGAAATGTTGTGAAAGAACCTAATAAGATTTAGAGTTTTTTTTAAAATTTATTCCATTTAACTATCAATATAATTATTTTCTTTGAGCAGTGTAATCAAAATTACACGTTGTTTTCCCCTTAGTCATGAAAAGAAAACTTTATTCATCTAAACTAGAGAAAATGGCAATATATTCCATTTCCAACAAAACACATATTTGAAATGTTTCAATTAAATACATTAAGGATAACGTCTTCTTTTCTGTTATACTCGGAAATTAACTTTAAGTATATTGTTATGCTATTTCATATTTTAACGGCTGTATTTTTGATGTTACATAAATCAGCTATAATAGGAGATCGCTAACGTCGTTTCATAGTTTACAACATTTGCTAAATACCAAAATGATAATCTCTAGATATTCTTACAAGTCGAAAAAAATTATTATTGCTCTTAACACATATCACTGATATCGTCTGGAAGGCGACAATTGCGGGGAATCAGATGTATTCTAAAATTGGTAGAAATCCAAGCACAGTTCACATATCTTACTGTAGAATTATTTACTTCCTTATTATATTGATATTCATTCAAACTTTAATTTTTTTAAAGACTGAAATAAATTAATGAATTTTAACTTTAAAGAACAATTTGATAGCTAAAATTATAGGAACTGTTGACGAAAACCAAAAATAATATTGGAATATGAATACGCAAGTTGGAGAGATAATATTAAAAAGTAATATAAAAAAATTAAGCCAATTCCTACTAAGGCCAACAAAGAAATTTTTATTTTATTTTAGTTACTTTTTATTAAATAAATGCAATTGTTATTCTCGTGTTCCGCTTTACAACGGAAGGAAGGGTACAGTAACTTCTGAAGGTATGGACCCCTGAGATCTTGAAGGTATAAATCTGACTTCTAGATCACACACTTCATAAAACCTTTTTACGGGGTGGACTTCATTAATGCATTTCATTCAATCATCCACAGATCGTAATTTATATCTGGAAAAGAGAACGATAATCTCTGACACAGTACCTCTGGTGGTATTACTCTCGACATGGAGGATTTTGTGACCACGACAGATTTAACGTCCCATACATAGACATGCTGAGAGTCTTCGATTGGTGGGTTCGAATTCGCAGTCCAAAGGATATGAATCCAAATGCCCACCAACCATGCTTTCCCTGCATAATAATTACAATTACTATAAATAATTGATAAAAAATTAAACTAGCGTTTAATTGTCAACGCCAATTGAGGCAACCTAAAATGAGTGAATTTTCTATGCCAGTTGGGGTAACACAATACAGATTAGATATTTTTAATTTTCTATATTCTGTATAATTCTAATTCAAAAATACTTCAAAATGAATTCAAAAAATTGATTAAATAACAATGCTCAGTTTTAAATGTATTAAGAAAATAAATAGAATCGGATGAAATAATCGACAGAAAACATTTTAAGCCTAACCTTATTGCGTGAGGAAAAAACTGAATTCTTTACTTATTTGGTAACTTTTTTGTGGGGAAATGTGGATTTTTGGTGGCAAAATTAGTTTTTAATTAATTAATTAAAAACTAATGAATTAACATTTGAAAAAATTATTAACATAAAATTTTACAGCTACAGATTTTACCCACTACAAATTTTTAAAAATTTACTTGAACTTGAGTGGATTAATAAAAAGTATTTTATTAACGATTGAAAATTTAAACAATATATGTAGGAAAAGCATGAGCTAATAGAAGGAATTGAAAAACATAAAACGCAAGGGAATTTTTTTTCAAGTTCTGATAGATCATTAAAAAAAAGGCAACAGTAGATAATAAAAGACAGCTTATCTCCAAAAGCTATCTCCAAACATGCTTGCGTTTTCACATAATCGTCATGAAGATTCATGCATTTGTCATATTGATGGACCAGACTTTCAATCCCTTCTTCTAAGATCTGCCATTGATGTGAGATGAACTCAAGATTTCCTTTGAGCTCTTACTACTCTGAAAGGTTTTCAGACAATTCTCTAAATCAGAGAAGATATAAAACTCGCTCAGCTCTCACACGTTCTCGATGAAGTTTGTAGAAACTGAACATTTTGTTAAACGAGTTTATCATATTATATGAAAGAAATGGGGAATTCTAGAAGTCTATTAAAACAGCTGAGTGATAGATAGCACTCCAAAATTGCGACTTTGAAGGGTGAATGTTTAGATATTCTTGCTCCCTACTTTTTTAAAAAATTAAGTACATTTAATCGTTAGACTATTGAGAAGCGCTTCTCACATCATTGATAGAAAGCTTCTGCAAATAGACATTGGAAACCCGATCCACCGATGTGACTGATCTTCATGACATATGTCGAAAAGTAAAGTTTCTGTATATCTTTTGGTAATGACTTCATTTTATTCTCTAGTCTTGTTCCTTCTTTTTTTTTGGCCCATTAGAGCTCTAAAAAACTCTCCTGTTAAGTTTAATTAATTTAATAACAATCACAGTAATTAGGTTGTAATTTTTAAAATAAAATATGTAGATCATTCTTAAAGCAATTAGTTATTTTTCCATTCATTTTATTAACTCTATAATAAAATACTCATAGCTTACTTCGTTTAAGTTAATTTAGACTGTTTTTATACGGTAATCATTTTGAAGTAACTATGTCGGTACATCTTGTTTCAAATATCATACTATATTTTCAAATTTCAGATTTCGTTACAAAATTATTTTAAATGGTTTTCCACCTTAATGTACTTTAGGGAATCTCAGACTATTCTCTTATACAGATT
>JAOUZG010027617.1:9282819-9300214 GCA_026289955.1 Argiope argentata
TTCATGTGCATGTGAGTTTTGTATCATTTCTGACCATTTTTTATTTTTTTCTTAAAATTTCGAGTTGTTATGGCTAGTTCAAATGGTAAAAAAGATTTCAGGGGAGGTACGAAGAAAATTGTAGTAAATGTTTAATGTTAAATATTTAAAAATAATAATATTCTTAAATTGAAAAAAATTATTATTGTATTTTTGAAATCAAAATATATAAAAAAATTATGTATTTTAAAGATAATACCTTTAAGAGGTTCTGTATTTACAGCATTTTTGAAATGAAAATGAAATGTTTTGAATGGAATAAACTCTGGATTATCCATTACTGTTAATTTTGAAATATTATCAAAAAAACATTTTAATACAAAATATTAATTTGCAAAAAAATAATTACCAAATTTTAGGAATAGAAATTTTTTATTTATTCGTCATGATTTAATGTTTATGCCCTTTATACTAAATCAAATTGCTCTAAAATATTTTACTGTGCATTAGTACATTTAATAGTACTTATGCATAGCAGATGATTGAGTTATACATATATATATTATATTTATAAAAATATAAGTGGATTTGTAGAAATTTCAACTGCTTCAAGTATTACCAATATTCTAAATTAAATTTTTTTTAAATTATAAATGATGTGACAATATTATTTATTCATGAAAATCATGTTTTAGCTACAGTACGTTACTTGAGGGTACAAGTCTATTACCAAAGGTTAAGTAAACAAATTGAAGTAAATTTATCATTTTACTTTGTAATTGAAAATTTCATATAATAAAAGTCTTTATAAATAGTTTTTTACAGTTGTTTTTCATATCTCAAAAATTAAAAAGGCGGAAATGATAGGTATTTTTAAAATATTTGTCTCAAGAAATTTTGTATAGTTGAAAGGCTGTTGCATTTTTGTTCTGGAATTTTTGTGAAAAGTTCGTAGTTAATTATTGATCAAATTCGGTTCTTTTGCTGCCAAAGCAAACTGATCATAAATCAAGAAAATATTAGAAATTTAAAGTAAATTACTAATTTGTCTTGTAAAATGTTGTCTATTAGACACAAGATAAAAAAATTCATAATGAAGTATGAAGATTCTTGAACATAAAGTGTGTAAGTCAATAGCAAACATAAGATATTTTGTACAAATGAAAGAAGTGTTTCATTTTTGTGTCTGAAATTTTTGTATAATATTCAGAGCTTACAACAGGCTAAATTTGGTTCTTTTGCCTCGATATCAAACCGTACTAAACATATATCAATAACAGGTATTTAAAGTAACATTAATTTGTGCTTATATCTATCTATCTATATAATTGAAACTATGTTAGTATTTTTTTTCTCATGCAATAAAATAATGAAAATAAATAGGAAATATAAATGAAGGAAACAAACTTTATATAGATATATGAGATTATATTATTAATAATAAGATGTGCAAGTAATCAAATTTAAAATTATTTTAGATAATTTTAACATTTCTTTTTTTAAACAGTAGTAAAAATATGTAATTTGAAATATTTTATGGTAAAATATATACTATAATAATAGTTAAGAAAGTAAAGAAGAGTTAAAGTTATTATAATGAAAAATGTCATTCTATCCAAAACAAGTGTTTTACGGAATTTTAAATTTATCAAAATAAATAACAAACAAAAATATCCATAAGCAAAAACGAAAAATGAACTACTTAAAATATTTCCTTTTTTTTCATACACTTGAAAGTTTTTTGAAAGTACGATAGTTTTAAATATTATGAAATTAAATTATAGAGTTTAAGAAAACTAAATAGACAGTAAATTAATATTTCAATATCATGCGCCAAGTGTTCAGTAATAAATGGCTTATTGATTGGTATTTGATCACCCATTGCTAAAATAAATTTGGAAATAGTTTTTATTGGGTCGCCCTTTGCTAAAGGAAATTGTTGGTATTGGGTTGCCCATTGATAAAACACATCGGGGAATGTTTGGTGTAATATCGTTCATGATAAAACAAGTCGAGAAAGGATCTACAAATTCGTCGGTCCAAAGCCAAGGTGATCATCGCGTTCCGCAAGGGTACATGACCAATGTCGGGGCCAGATCGCCTTCGATCTGGCCCCAGCCTTGCGCGTCCTATAGCCTTTTGTCGCTTAGGGACTTTGCATTGTAATTCTAAACATCTTCTTTCTTCTTTCATTTAATCTTATTTTGGTGAATTGAACCAATCATAAAACATGAACAAAGTACGGAGAGTTTAAAAATATTGCTGTGTGGGAGTATGACATTCAGAAGAGCAACTGACCCACCAAACTACTTGAAATAAAACTTTCTCTAACTCTTTGAAGAGGTCTTTCGAAAACCAACACTTTTTTGTATATCACGTCAGGGTGGGGTTAATGGCCCACCCAAAAATGTTTGAATAGGGTAATCTTTGAGTGGGATAATTTAGATTTTTTTCTGCTTGCACTGAGAATCTTACTTAGGGTTCTGTGAATATTAGAAGCACTCTTAGAACATAGAGCTCATCACTGATTAATTATTGAAACACTTCGATTTCGGGATATTTTATTGCTCTTCATAATTCAATTAATTAATATTACCGGATCCTGTAATTTAGAAGGAGTAATTAAATAATTCAATATTTATAGTATCTCCTTTTACATGACTTAATTTTTAACAATAAGTGAGTTTAATAATTCAATATTTATAGCATCTCGTTTTACATGACTTAATTTTTAACAATAAGTGAGTTTAATAAATTTTTCAATTCAGAAAGATCGGACATCTATGTGCCTATGAATTTCTAAAACCTCGGATTCATCCCCAAAAATTGGGCTCAATTATTATCTATATAGCTTTAGTACTAATAGCAAATTTTAATAAAATATTTCTAATTTTTTTAAAAAAAAATTTGTTATTAAATTATTTATTTGAAATATTAAATAGGTTTAGTTGAGAAAGGAAATTCAAACAATTAAGGTTGGACATTTTCAACTTACGCTAAGTATTTGATGTGTGTAAAATGACCTAAAGTTTCTGTTTAGCTTGAGTGCTCCTAATTTCTGACTGATTTTCGCAAAAAAGAGAATTTACTAAATGTTAATTAAATTACTCATTTTTACCATATTAATAAGGACTATAGTTATCTTGAAAATTGTGTTAGGTCAAATTCTATTCCTCAACTTTTCTAAATGTAGAATATAACCAACTTAATATGATAAGGTCTGTAAATTGGAAGATAAAAATAATGAATTTAGTTGTAAAATTCATATATTAGATTAAATATCCCCTAGTATTTGAAATTTTTAAGCCATTAATTGAGTGATTATTTCTAAATTAATTTTGTTTTAATTATTTATTGGATTTTGTAAGTGCCATTATTCATCTGCTGAACCTAGATTTAATATTTCATATCAGAGTTCTGGAATATTTCAGACTGAGCATTCATCTAAGATTTGTAATAATTTCTACTTATATATAAAAAAATAATTTGGAAATAATAAAAAGGAGTTAGAATTTTTTATTTCTTAAAATGAGTCTTATTTCTAAACAATTATTTTTCAATTATTATTTCACCATATGTATAAAATAGGTCACTTACATTTAACAAAAAAAAAGAGTAAATTGATTGCAAATCTTTCTCTCTGACATTCAGCATTAGTGAAGTTGTTTATTTGTAAATAACTAAAATTTTAAAAAAAAATTATTGGCGAAATTCAACCAAATAACTTGGTAGAAATGTTGCTTCGCTCAGAATTGAAATTATGATTACTCCTATACAACCATGAATTAGAAGAAAAACAGTTGTAAAATATATTGTTAAGAAAATGCTAATACACATTAAAAAGCATAATGTCTTTGTCATATAAGAAAAAGATTTTATAAATGCAATGACCAAACTTAGTTTTACTTAATTTTTTTAAATCTACATTTATGGTGGCTGAAATTTTCTTAGCTTGTTTTGGATTGTTTATTCATAAGAATGTACATAACTTCAAATTCCCTTAGACTTGTAATATTTACTGGCGTTTTAAAAACTTATATCCCATTTTGTGCAGTGCATCTCTTTAGTCTTCAGTAATCTAAACTAAAATGGGAGCTTGAAAAATAAAGTGTTTAAACTTCAACTAATACAAAAACTTTCTCATTCAGCATTGTTTATATGAATTAAAAATAAAATTCTTATCTAATACTAATTAATTTCACTAACATTGATCCTTACGCGTCCAATAATTAATTGCATTGAAGAGTAACAGGATTTAAAAATGGACACGCTTATAAAAATTGGAATGCTATAGTTTCCGAAAATAATAAAGCCCAAAACTGTTTTTTGCATCAAAATAAAGCTCCAAAAATTCTTTTTAATGATAATTTAACCCACAATTTTGACTTAATTAAATTAATAAATTAAGTTTACCCATATCTTTCAACAATATATTTCGCACAAAATAAAATTTAAAAAATTAATCCTCGCTAAAACGTCAATGGGGAAAAATTAACTTTTATCAACGTGTTGCCGTCGCATTAACAGAAGTTCAAATAAAAAAAATAAATCAACTATTATTAGAAATTAAATATATAAAAATGTAAATTTCAACAAATGTCTGTATGAAGTGAAAAAAAATTGGAAATATATTTTCTAAAAAACAATTGGAAGAAAAGATTTCCATGATCTTTCAAAACATTTATATTATTAATTAAATAAAACATTTAAATTTAAGGCAAGTTAAATATGTATAGTTTAATCATTGTAATAAGCGCACTTCAGTTAATTTTAATCAGGGGAATACTTCTGCTATCAAGTTAAATAAAATAATTATATTTTATGTAAATTGAGTCAATAAATGTTTCCATGGATTAAAAAGTTTACATTTTTACGTAGGTCATTGGTCTTTTGAATCATATTTAACAAAATTTTCTTGAAACACCAATATTTTAACTAAAAGTTGTTGAACTCTAACCAACTAAAATATTCACCTAAATTGAATAATTTATGAAATCTGAATATCAATGTTCTATAAAAACTGGCGATTTTAAACCACTTCATAGACCGTCTTGAAGAAGATACGCTAATCTTTTACCAGGGTTTCTCCATAGATATTGGCCTATGATTATGAAAATGCTGATTGTTCTAATATTGTTGTATAAAAAGCGACAGATTTGACTGAAAGATAGACAAATTTATTTATTTATTAAATAATTCAAGTGTCAAGAGTATTTCGTTGAATATGATTCTTTAGGTCAAATAGACTGTGTAAAATTTAAATTTCATCATTGTTTTATAAGTACATTTATAAGTACATAAGTAGTGTTTTATTGACTGAAGTCAAAATATTTCTATTTGTTTCATTTTAATATTTTAAAATTAAATCTAGAAAATGAATTTTGCGATGAATCAGAGAAATTTTTGTTGAACAATTCTTAAAGAATAATATATATTACTAAAATTATTCTTCAATGCACATACAACTTCAATGCTGAACGCATTCTACTTTCAATTTTCATATTTAAAAAAGATGTGCTTGGTTTTAGTAAAAATCTATAATTAATTTCAGTTTATTTTTTATTCTAATTTAAGTATAAATTTTATGGGCTTTGACAGAAAATTAGTAAGAGTTAAGTATTACAATGAACAAAACTGTTTAATTCTTAAATAATAGTAAAACTGAGTTATATAAATATCAAAATATGAAGCTTTGTTAGATAAATATTTTGCAGAAAAGGCTATTTAAGAATTGAAAATTTTAGAGATCATTTATACTGGCTAACCGGCTGGTCGACAAAGGCGGCTAGTTTTGTAATAAAGATATTGTTTAGTGAACTAATGTAATATGAATCAACATTCATACATTTCCCACTCTTTTATGAGTATAGATAATAGAGATTTTGAAGATAACTCATTCAGAAACATGAGAATGTTCAAATATTAGAGGATATAGAGTTTCTTGTATCTTGATTTTCTACAAATGAATTTAAATCCGTTAATTATTTTTTCTTATAACAATAATAATCATATTTTTCTACTAATAATAGAATTAGTTATGATTTATTGAAAGAAATATGAATAAGATAAAAGCATATACAGGATCTCATAAATGTAAGATAAAATCAAATTTTTACAAAAAAATGCAGAGAAAACTGCATCAATTTCTGAATTATGCATAAAAAAGCGCATTTTTAAAAATATCACTTGGAAAAAAAGTTACGGAAGCATCGTATTCTCTCCCTTTATTTTTTTTTTATTTAGGATCTATATAATCGCAGAAGGATTCCAAATTTTCATTGAACCAGGATATCTGGGATCAACAAGTTTTGTCAATAAATAGTCAAAATAAAAGAATCTCAATTTTATTTTCCTTTTTTGTTGCCAAAATATAGGATTGCAGGTTTTATGCTCTTTATCTATCCACTTTGAAAATAAAAAAAGGCTTCTTTTTTCTATTTTATGCAGCTGAATCTGCTCTTAAACATTAATATTCGAGATTTTTATTTTTGGTTATTTTTCTCTCCTTATTTAGATTCCAAAATTGAAATTTTTTGACTTTGATTGCTTCCTCTCGAGTAATATTTTTCAAAGATGCTGTGAATTTTATTTCCGCGATACCATCAAACACCAATTAATCCGTCTGGACATGCAGCTAAGTATGCAAAATTTGAGTTTTTGAAGAAACCACATAAGGCTTTCAAACTGTTTTTACAAAAGTTTACTAAATTTGTTCCAGGATTTCGTTAGTATTCGTCGAAACAAGTGTGGATTGTGAAGGTACATATAACCACAACAATGATGATAAAAAAAGAAAAAAAAAAACGAAAAGGAGGAAGAAAATAATGCTGATGTTGAGATTTTAAGGAAGAGTAGACGTAATAAAAGTCACTGTCAATCACAGGTTAATTGGAGGGTTCATAGTGTATTCCTCTGCGAATGGGAAGAGTTAAACGAGCATTGGGGGGCAGGGGAATTGCTTTTTCAATTATAAGTCTAAAATAGTGCTTAATGTTGTTACCAATCCCCATGGTGTATAATATAGACAAACAAGGACTCTTGGCAGCATATAAATAGTGGACCGGAGTAATACGCCAAGCATAGAGCAATTTAAGACTATTTAAAGAGTGGATTTCTGAAGGGGTGAGCTCGCCAAAAGTCCCCATGGGCAGATCACAACCTTGCTTGACGAGCATATCCGCAATCTCGTTTCCATTACCCGTGTCCTCAGGCCAATCTCATAGAGAAGCTTCAATATGAGTTGATCTGGGATATCAAAAATTTTTGGTCAATTTTTAAAATACTGAATGGCACTCATGCTATCAGTTAGGATCCAAATACTATTTTTGTTAGTGGTTAGGGCTTGCTCTAGGACTGCACCTATAGCTATGATCTCTGATCTAAAAACGGAACAATATTCAGGATTTCGGATGCTGAGTCTCAACTCATCCTTAGTATCGTTTACAAAAACACCACTCCTGGTCCTACCATCTTCAAATTTACTACCATCGGTATAGATAACCAAGGCGTCAGAATGCCATTTACAACCTCCAAGGCTCACTGTTTCAAAAGGTCCGGCTGCTCTTCCTGTTTATTAGCAGGGTACCTCAGAACATCATTAAAACTAACAACATTTCAAGACAATGTGGGAGGCAAACAACCAAAAGTGGCTGAAAGAACGACCTTAAAATCAATAAAACTCTCGCTCCGGGCATATTCCAGAGGTGTATCTCTCTTTAAACTTTGATTACTCTTCCAACTTGAAATGTGGTTAGAAGTGCTGTTATAAAATTTTAAACTCTTCAGTTTATTAAAATATTTAAAAGAGCCCATCCTGAATCTCATGGTCAGAGACAAAAGGACTACTTGTCTTGGCCAGCTATTCCTTAACACTGTGATAATTTTTGTAGAACTTAGCTGCACTCTTTCCAGAATCTTTAAATTACAGTCCGATGCCGTCTGAAATATTTGGTAACCGTACTCAAGAATAGGACGTAATAGAGAACAATATATAAGTCTAAGGGTAGAAGCATCAGCTCCCCATTTTCTACCAGAAATGGACTTCGGAATCTGTATTCTCTTTCTAGCTCTATCCACTATTTTCTCAATGTGTTTTTACAGTTAATTTCGGAATTCAATGTAAATCCCAGATAAGTTAGATATTTGTCAATGTTGAGCAACTGATCATCAAAATATACAGCAAGGGAATAATTGCAGAGAAAAAAATAATGTTTTTGCACATTTTTTAAAAAGTTTGATATGAATCAGAAAGAAGATACCCAAACGGATGTTTCTCTGTTGCTACTTTTATTTTATTTATCACAGATTTAAAAAAATGTTAAAATTGTTCATTTGAAATTTTGTGAACTTTTAATATACATTTAAAAATACTTTGAGAAGTCTGAGGAAAAAATTCCTTTGGTAGAAAAAGTGTTTTTATTACTTCTACTAGTTGCGATTGATTTCATGAAAAAGAAACTGCAATAGTAAATGAAAAAAATCACAATGTTACTCTATAGGATAACATTAAGTGTGAAAATTGTAGATGGTGTGTATAAGGTACCTTTAATCCATGCGCACATTTTATGGTTATAAAAGAGCTTATTTTAGTCTTCTCTGCAATAATTAAAATTTATTACGAGTATTCTTACGAGTCATTGGAGTTTCAAAATCTAGGGAATCACAATCTCTAGAGTGAAAAAAAATCATAATAGCTCCATTTTTACAAAGGCTTTTTAAGGTTGGAATAGCGATTAGTAAGAAATGCCTACATAAAGAAAGAAAATCCCACATAAAAATAGTATTGAAATGTGGAATAGAAGAAAAATTTCAAACAAAGATTATAAATGAAGAAGAAATGAACGCAGACTGGTCATAAAAGCATTTCAAAATGGGAATTACTCTTTCGAGTGTTGATATTTTTCTATATAGAAAATATTTACAAAGAAATTTATGACACGTTTTATTTCTTCAAATTTTATTTTCTAAAAGATAACACTCTACATTCTTAAGATGTAATACTTCAGTTTTATCTGTTGAAGAGATGTAACGTTTCAAGATTCTTATAAAGAGTAGCAATTAAAATTACATTAAAGTAAAGCATGAGCTGAAATCCTTATTTAAAACTTCATTCACCTTCATAAATATTTCGCTGCTTTGCTTAATTTAACCAGTGCATTTATTGTATTTTTCGAAATGATATTTTACGCTAACTACTTTTTTGACGTAATTTCAGTTCTAGTTCCCTTATTTGTAAATACCACCCTTCATTTTACATTATTTAGAGGTAATCTATTTAAAGCTGCTTTTTAAGAATGTACTTTGAGAAATAATAAAATCCTCACTATATAATTAAAGACTGAAAGCAGTTTGCGAAAGCTTAAGCATCTAAAAACAAATTCTTAAAGAGCATATTATATACAAACTTTGAATTTTCCTTAGATTGTCATTTGTAGAAAGCTATCTACATTTAATATAGTGCAGAATTTCTATATCTTGATTAATATGATATAGATATCTTAGAGAAGGTTTTTCATCCTTCTATGGGCTGCAGAATGTAACAGTTTTCAAACACTTACATGTAAAATTTACATGGATGTTTTTTGTCATACTTCGATTACAAAAAAATAGTATCTTATTTTATAATATATATTTATATGCATGGAAGTGCTCAAATAATAGGCTATGAATTAATAAAGGAATTATTGGGGAATGAAGGAAATTTAAAAATAGTTGCAAGATAAAAATGATTTTATCTACAATTGGTGGACGTTTTGTGTTTCGATAAAGCTTAGTCTCAAGTCTTCCAGATCAATTGTATTCCATAATGTTCGACAGTGACATTTTTATAGCGATTTTTAACTAAATTCTGCCTCTTAAAATCCAGTTTCAATTGCTAAAATATTAACTTTCCCTTTCATCAAATCTTGGAATGAACCTGAAAAAGAAAAAGATTTAGAGACATCCGTAATATATAGTAATCTTTTGATATATTTGTCTAGAAATTATATTTAAGAGTAAAACCGTATTTCCGACTTTCTTCAGGATGAAACAAACATAAATTAATAAAATATTTCCCTTTTGAATTAAAAAAATCATTATAAATTTTTGCAAATATCTGTACATATATGTAAACCAGAAGATATAGACTGGAATGACCTCTTCAAATAAGTTATTCATTTTTGAAAAGACATTTGCAAAATATAATTGAGAAGATTATATTATTTTATGAAAATATGGGAAGCTATTTAAATTTATATGTCTGTAACTGCTAGTACTTTAGTTGGTGTGAGGCCCCGAATAGGTTTCACAGCAAGAGGTCGGGAAAGTGCGGAAAGTTTATAATAGTAGGACCTCAACCCAAAACTGCCTAAATGTCTTTGACATTATGTAGAGAAATTTGGGTGAGAACATAGCTGAATTGGAAAATTGCTTTCTATGCCTAGATACTTTCAAATTTTAGGCATATCACTGGAATGAAATACCGTAGTGCCATTTTATACTATCAGCCAAACTATGAATCATTTTTTCCATCTGGTGTCGAACAAGAGAGTATGTGAGCAAAATTTGGTTTTGAACCATGTTATATTTTGGTCCAGGCGATTCCTAAACATTTTTTGTTTAATTTAAATCATTCTTCATATATTCTTTATTAAAATCAGTAAGAAATAAATGTAACCTAAAATATCCTTAGCCCATGGAAGGATTACTTTCACTATAGAGCCTTTTTCCAAAATTTTTACAGAAACTCGGAAATAGACAGCTAACATTATATAAATATAGAATTAAACAATCACTTAACAACCCTTAATACAATGTTTTGTTCTCCAGTATATATATTTGTATATAATGATGTATTCATTTAGCAACAAGAAAACGAGGAATTCAAGATTGGACTATAAGTTCCTTAGATAAAATACTTGCGCTAAGTATTGACTTTTTAAAATAATTCTACTTTCTGCTATCTTGATACTCTACCCTCTTCGCTATTTTTCTTTTCTGTAGAAACTTTTCATTACAACAAAACTGATATTTTCTTTGATGTATCAACTATAAGTTCTTAAACTGTTTTTCTAACTCCACTCGTTGCTCAAGGCTTGCTTCAGACTTCCTAAAAATCTGATCTACGCATCAGATGGACGAACGATGCATCTGTCAATGATTCTACTTTCTTCCATCTTGGGGAAGCTCATGGAGATGTAGTTGCTCCTTCATCTCTCAGGATTACGCTTGATATAACTACAATGAAAAAAAATATGCTAGATCATTTGCTGTGGAAGAAAATTGTTTCCATTATTAGGTTCCATTTTATAGCTTTACAGTAATTTCCAACTTTTTTTAAATGTGAACTGATGACGTAATTTTCATACTTCGATCACAGACTTCGGGGATGCAAATTAATTTTTATTATCATTATTAGAATTTTTATAGAAAATATCTTCTATGTATATTGATTCCCTAAAGTTCAATGGTGACTTGTCATGAAGGTTGAGCTATTGGATACGGAATGGTGTAGACAATATGCAAGGTTTTGAAGAACGCCACTATGATAAAAATCTGGAGAAAAAATGCCAACTTATATATCAGACCTTGTTATCTGACTACTGTTCAAGAATACGAGGTCCATTCCCAAGAATCTTTTGACAGAATCGAAACGGGCTGAATATCAATTAATCGATTTGTGACAGAGAGAAAGGCCCTTAAAAACGCTAAGGAGTGAATGATTCGCAACTAAAGAAAGTTTTAAACATTCTCTCATTAGCGTTATTAACGGTCCAACTTCCTAAAGAGTGAAGAATTGATTACCACCGACAAAAAATGAAGCAAAATATATTCTTTAGTGAAGAGGTAGAAAATGTCTCGAAAATACATATTTTTCTAATAATAGATTGAAGAACATTTTTCAGTTTTGTATACTCAAGAATTTTGAAGTAATTAACATTTTCTTAACCCAATAATAGATGCTATTAATATTTCTAACGATTTTAAATTAAAATAATTTTTTTTTTATTTATCAGCAGATTTATAGAATGTTTCTATTTAAAAAATATTGATTTTGCATCTATTATTGTTTCCATGATTAATTTCAAGAATGTTTTTGTAATAATTTAAGAAAAGCAGCTCATTATTATTAAAGGAATACGTGTAACACAAATTGATAACGTTATTTTCTTCAAAATTCTCGACCTCGAAGTAACATTAATTGCATCATTTAATGTGTTTGTTTACAAGCTCTATTGAGTAAATTCTGGATCTAAAATACTCTTGTCTGATTCATCGATAATGTTTCTAAAACATACTTTTTAACGTTCTTTGAACACGTGATTAAAGTAAATGAAATGTACTTTGAACAAATGATGTGATAAAACAAGTTTTGTGTTTTTCTGTTCTTAATGCGCTGCCTTTTCCCCTGTAGATCAAACTTTAACTAATTAATTTTTATTACAGATTTTTTTTCACGCAACCAAAGAAGCGCATATATTATTAACAAAATACGCCAACTAGAGCAGTTTGGGTAGGGTTGTTTTGATTATAGCCATCCTCTTATATGGAGAATTGAACTTGGACCTGAAATCCTTTATCTCTTTGTTATCTATGAAATACCATACAATCAATTCTAAAAAGAGCATTAATCTATCAAACAAAAACAAACAAATAAGTAATTTTCTTGAGAAAATAGAATAGTCTTCAAATACATATCTTTCCTTTACTGTCCTCTCACATTTGCTGGAGAAACCAAATAATTAGCTCTACTGAAAGCTTTAATGTCTATCTCCAGTTGGGATTAAACGCTATTTAGATTTATATCATTGTATTTATATATTTTGTTTTAAGAACATTGAAAATAAATGCATTGATGAAATTATATCTAAAGCGTAGTTCGAATTCCTTTTTCCTAACTTCTATTTCATAATTTTGAATAAAAAAAGTATTTTACTAACGGGTAGCTCAATTAACCATTGAACTATATTTTGCACAACTATATTGTGGAATTATTTTACTTCAAGTGAATAAAATAATACCTCTTTTCTCATGCACTTAATTCCCTGCCAGCACTAAGACGGAGTAAAATGTGCTATGAATATCAAACTACAGTTCCGTGCTACATATAATGACAGATTCTTTTAAACAGGAAACTTGGAACCCAAAATTGTCGTAAGCCAGCGTTTCATTTTATGAAGAGTAAGTTCCAATTTTCTGAATTGAGAAGTTTTAACACGCTAGATATCGTGTTAGCACATCTCGTTAATATTAATATCTTAGAAAATGTTAAGTTTATATTCATCTTATTTGAAACAAAATAATCGTTTGCGCACCTACAACTTTCTTTCAGAATTTGTAAGTTAGCATAATTATGTTTTTCTCTTACTGAATGGTTTTACTTAGGAATAAATTCAAATTAATTTTTCATAATTTCTAGTTTGTAAATCAATATTCTTGAATTATGGCCTTTAATGCCATGAACTGTAATTTATCATAACAAAGGTAGGGTATATCTACTCAATGATTTTAATGCACTTGAACTTTGTTGCTGTTACAAATCCCCTTGATCAAGTCTAGCAAATCCAATTCATAAATCACGTGGTAAGCGTATTATTTTATGTTAGTCAAGGCGACATTGGATCTCCTAGATAGAAAAAGCCTGACTTTAACTCCAAAATAGGGTGTTGCTTTCCTATACGATTTGAGAGAATTGACCTACATTCACGTTTCTCTTTGAAAAAACCCTCCAGCAAGCAGCAAATATTTGATAAATTTAAATATTTGCTCATTATTCATAAACCTTTTTTGGAATAATGTTAATTTAGAGGGAAGGGGTGAGTAAAACTAAAATCTTTTTTCCCAATTGATGTTCCCCAAATATGAGAGTCTTAGACCATGATATCATTGAGGGGCTTTTGAAATTGATGCTATATATTCATAGGAATAAGTAATGACTTTTTTTAATAAGTACTATGTACTAAGAGAAAGATGTGAATATCATCCAAAGAAATTTATAACGAAAGACACAAAAGATAAAATTTAAAAGAATAAAATCACCTTCTCTAAAGAATGAGTAGACAGGGTGATGAATTATATTCCCCATACAATGATTTAACAATATTACAACTAGTTGATTCAAATAAACCTGTGGCGTGTGAAGGTCGCGGTAGAAAAATGCGAAGTTAGGACCAGTATAACCAAAATACCAAAAGTCGCCATACATATCATACATGTTACTTGGCTTATGAAGTTAGAGCTACAAACCTACTGGCATAGACACATACATGTATATATGAGATATGGCTAATGTTTATATGAGATGTAATGCGAATAAAGAACAGCAATTAATTAAGCCTTCTGCTAAGATATTCTTTTCTACTATCCAAGCAAATTGACATATCCCCATCTTTTATTGTTGAAGTCACGCACTTATATTTATTCTCAAGAACTGAAAGTATATTTATTAAATAAATATAAATCATTCATTTGGAAAAAGAATGATACTATGCAAAAAGTTACAATTCTACTTTGAAATTTTAGTTACACTCATGCCCATAAATTAAGGATAATTCAGATTCACGCTAAAATTGAATTCTAAAATACATATATCAATCTTAAAATGACTACTCACATCCTCAAATATCATATACAAGTTGCAGAAAGCCAACAGATAATTCTCGCCGGATTTCATATGGAGAGTGCCAGGTACCCATTACCACTAAGGGAACATCATTAAATGACACCGTTATGGGGGTTCAGGATATCTTATTTGGACATGAATTATTCTGGGCTCCAGTATAGAACTGCTTGTTTAAATCGGAACCAAGACAAGCCAAATATATTGGGATGTAACTCTTGAAGAACATGTACGTTAATTTCGAGGCGCCATGGGCGCAGTCGTGTTTATGGATGACAACGCCCGTCCTTACCGTATAAGCATCATAAACAAATGCCTTCGAAGGGAAGATATCTCTCGTATGGACTGGCCAGAATTCTCACTTGGAACCAGTACAGCATGTGTGGGACATGCTTGACCGATAAGTTACAGCCCATCAACCACCTACTTGCACGGACAATATTGCATCTTATGGGAGGTATACTATCTCTTAACCATCATACCAACCATGTAATATTTTGTTTTTGTAATTAGCTCCAGGGAGCAAAGAATTGCAATTTTTATTAATGACATCAAACATATAGCATCTTTTTTTTGCTCTTTACCTTTTGCTTAATAAATAGGCCTTACAAATAAGTCACATTTGTTTTGCTTCTGACCCTTTATTTTTCAGAATTTGCATCGCCCTTAATTAATGGACAGGGTGTATTTCAGGCTATTTCCCAGCTGAAAACAGGATGTTCGCAGTTTTAAGAAATTAGTCCGCTGCTCTCTGCTGTGAATGTTAAAACTGAAATTCCGTCATAAGAAATGTACATATTGTGAAAATTATCAGCAAAAAAAGTAAATGGTCTGTTTCTTTCACGATATTACAAGAAAAATTCTAAGGGTTAGAAAAATTCTATAATATAAAAACAGCTGAATAAAGAAAATGCCTTGGGAACAATATAAAATGCTCTACTTTTACATAAAACCTCTGTCTTATTATCATTAAATCTAATGTTCGAAATTTTATCCTTAAGAAATATGCGAAAAAATGAAAAATGTGAAGTACCGTTTAAACAGAGCCTGTCCGTACCCGCCCATTTTCTCTGCTTGGCTCTCCAGTGATGGACATTCGAACTTTTGATTTCATGGCATCAAGCAAGCTCATCTAAAAATAAAGATTCAATTCAGAAAAAGAGCACGTTGATGCAATTTGGATTCAAATGTTTGTACTTGGATTAATGCAAATTACGGTTATATTTACATCTTATCTGAACTATTCTATGAAGAATCTAATTCAAAATTTGCTTTTCTGAAATATACTCATACAGAAAGGATAAAAGTACACTTTATCACTATATAATTGCCTATAGCATTTCACTTCATAAAATGAACCATGATAATTGTAAACTAATATGAGTTAATCTCGCATTAAAAACGGATTAGCGTAATATTTTATACCATTTTTGAGCTGCGTATTATAAAGAATTCAACTGCATCGATTGTCTCTTTCTCTGTCAATACATTTCTTTATAAATATAAGATACAAAACTTGTTAGTTTAGAGAAAAGTTAAGATCATGAACCTCTCAATATCAATATTTGTTTTACAAACTGACACTGATTAACAGCTGACAAATAAATACCCTTCTGTAGAAAAAGAATAACTCTTATGTAGATGCAAGCTTGGGAATCGGGATAGTCTGGTTGGCAGGGTATTGGATTCGCTTCCCTCAGGTTGTGAATGTGGTGGCTGCTTCACATATAAATCCGCCATAGCTACCAGTCCTGTCATGGCTATATTCCTACATGTCATGCAATACCACTGGGGCACTGGATCAGCGACAATTGCTCTCTAATTCAGATCTAAATCATGATCTATAATATGCAAATGGAATGTATGACTGAACCTTCTCACTCCGTGATGCCTGAGTAGCTAAGTCTTACCTTTGGCCTTAGATGGCGCTACTGAGAAACAAACGATACCAAAAATTCAGCTAATCAGTCTATGACAAGTGCCATAAAAAACAACGGCAACATGCGATTTCAAAAATTAGTTAATGATTTATATAAATTCATTCTGTGAATTTGTGAATACGAAGCACCGGTCACTAAAAACGAAAGGACTACAATAAATAATATATAACATTAGCAAAAAGAATACTTCACATAGTTAAAAGACTATTACCACAGAGAAAGTTAGCATAATCTACTTGTCACAAAAATAGTATTGAAATATTCTGTGGATATGGGAACTAAATCAGAAGCTCAATGTTTAAATTTTTAAAATTTTCTAATTTTTATTAAATGGTTAAACAATCAATTTCTTTCGTAATTTACTGAATCAAGCAAATATCTTGATCTGAATTACGCGATAAATATAAAATACCACATAAACTACGTTACAACAGTTTATTATGACGATGCATTCTGTTAAATAAAATATTTGGTTTTCAAATATCTCTTTCAAAGATTCTACTTAATTCAAATTTGTATTTAACTAATTATTCAACAAATATTTTTCCTGACAGTGTCTTCCTTTAGTGAAGGTTTTTAAAAATAAGTCCTTTCAATGTAGAAATAATCAGTGCAAAGAAAAAAATTGACTTGTGTATGTAGGAAAACAGATAGTGCGTTATTTGAACACTTGCATTCTCAGGTGATAACAATACATTGTTCTATATTTCCTTCGATTTAGTATTAAAATGGGCACTTAACAATTATTTTTAATAATGAATGTTGAGTTTATTTATCGTATGCTAAATTCAAACAGACATAATTTTCATCCAAATAACCAATTCAATCGTTTAAGCATGTATTGTGAAGAGGCTATATATATATATATATATATATA
>JAOUZG010027617.1:9300614-9313315 GCA_026289955.1 Argiope argentata
ATATATATATATATATATATATATATATATATATATATATATATAAACTGAAGTGACAAAAGTCATGGGATAGCCAATATGCAAATATACAGATGGCAGTAGCATCGCAGCGAAAAAGTATAAATGCGCAGTTCGTTTTCCAGAGCTTTCATTTGTGTTCAAGTTATTCATGTGAACATGTTTTTCGTGATTTATGGCGGCACGACGAGAATTAACAGACTTTGAACGTGGAATGTAAGTTGGAGCTAGACGCATGGGTCATTCCATTGCGGATATCGTTAGTGAATTCAACATTCCGAGATCCACAGTATCAAAAGTGTGTCGAGAGTATGAAATTTCAGGCATCCCATCCCATCATGCACAGCGTAGTGGGCGACCACCTGCACTTAACGACCGAGACCGCTGACGTCTGTGTAGAATGGTCAATGTTAACAGACACGCAACACTTCGTCAAATAATTGCAGGAATCAATGCGGGACGTACGAGGGACGTGTCCGATAGGACTGTGCGTCGAAATTTGTCTTCCTTGGGCTATGACAGCAGAAAACCGACTCGAGTCCCTTTACTGACAGCACGACATCGCCTGCAGCGACTCTCCCGGGCTCGTGAGCATATCGACTGGTTCCTAGACCAATGGAAAACCGTGGCGTGTCAGATGAGTCACGATTTCAATTGTTACGAGCTGATGGTAGAGTTCGAGTGTGGCGCAGACCCCACAAAGCCATGGACCCAAACCTTCAGCAAGGCACTGTTCAAGCTGGTGGTAGCTGCATAATGGTGTGGGCTGTTTTTACATGACATGGACTCGGTCCTCTGGTGCAAGTGAACTGATCATTGACTGGAAATGGTTATGTTCAGCTGCTTGCAGATCACTTGAAGCCATTCATGGACTTCACGTACCCACACAACGATGGGATTTTTATGGATGACAATGCGCCATGTCACCGGGCCAGAACTGTTCGCGATTGGTTTCAAGAACTTTCCGGACAATTCCAGCGCATGATCTGGCCACCTAGATCGCCCGATGTGAATCCCATCGAGCATTTATGGGGCATCATCGAAAGGTCCATTCGTGCCCAAACTCCTGCACCATCCACCCTTTCACAATTATGGACGTCTTCACAGACAGCATGGCTCAATATTCCTGCAGAGGACTTCCAACGACTTGTGGACTGCATGACACGTCGAGTTGTTGCACTTCGCCGGGCAAAAGGAGGACCGACACGATATTAACAGTCATCCCATGACTTTTGTCACTTCAGTGTATATATATATATATATATATATATATATATAGAGAGAGAGAGAGAGAGAGAGAGAGAGAGAGAGAGAGAGAGAGACCTACCTTTACGTTTTATAACTATCTTGTTCACTTGTTTTGAGATTTACTGACAAACGATGGATTTCCATCAAACTCAAATGGAAATCTACAAATCTAGCATTAAAATCATATATCAAATTACATTCTTCAAGCTCAGCATTTTTTTAGATAACTTGTTTATACATTAAAGCAGATATAACTACAAAAATATGTCTTTTTAGAATCTGGAATGTCCGCAATAAGAATATTAGAGGAGTTCAGTGTTTGAATATTTTGTAAATTAGAATAATTCAATATTTGAAAAATCCGAAAAAATGGAATGCATCGGTGATAATAAGGCCTCCAAATACTTTGGCATCACATATTCTATAAGTCAAATGCTTTATTTGACCTTCTAGCAAAAAGTTTAGGTTTTAAGTGTAATGCAATTTAAATTGTAATTTATAACATCACCTGTCTTTCTAAATTTTGTATTACTTTAATAACTTCTTTGAATTTATATCTACCATTAGTGATTTGATTTTTTGCACTTAGATAAAATAAATATTGAAGGTAATTTCAATAATGCAGGCACTTCTGTATTTGTAATGAAATTAATTTGAAGAAAACCTTCGTAAACATCTAAATCACTACACCTAAATTATGCTCAATTTTAAATAAAGGTATTTTGTGAAGATAAACTAGTCTTTTTAAAACTATTATCTTTTAACTTTGCATTTTAATAGGATTTCTTTAATTAGATGTTGCAAATTTTATTCCCTCGAAAAAGAAAAACAAAATTATTTTTTTTCTATGCCCATCTTTTTTTCATACGCTCTTTACCTTACGCTATTGTTTAAAATTAAAAATCAAATAATTCACCAAGCTGGTGGCAGTATCCTTATGAAATCAATAATAACAAAAACATTAAAGCCTAAGGCATGAAGAGAAATAACCCATGAAATTATTGTTTCCGACCACTGGGTACATTCAAAACGCAATTTTCTATATGCGCAACAACTCAATGTATGTGAGTGAACATATAGCAATGTATATAATGTTATGACTGAAGAATAATAAGAAATCGCAAGATGATAAAGTGGAGTTTGTATAGTTTGCACCTCATTTTAAAGACAATTTTAATAGATCCTTACACATCCGTCATCATCTTACTGAAAACTCGGATCATCACTTAGACAAGGCGCTTTTAACAAATATTATCCCGATAACACTAACGCCCAACAGATGCATCTAACTTAAAATTTCTTTTAATTAAAAATAATAATAATGTCGATACATTTGATGCTATATATATATATATATATATATATATATATATATATACAGGATGATTAAAAAATAACTTCTCCTATATATGAAGCCCTAGCTGCCTATCGGCTCAACCAATAGAACCAAAATTTCAGTCATATTTTTTTGAAGGTATGCGCTGAAGATTGTAATTTTTTAAACAACTCACAGCTCACAGTTACGATTAAAGAGAGAGAATTTCTATATTTGCGAATAGTAAAACATACTTTTTTCTTGACAAAATTAATCAGCGTATTGAAAAACCACTAATCGTGTTAGAATGAGTAGCGAGTGACGAAAACTGCCGGTGTAAAGCATTTGTAAAAAAAGAGCATCATAAAGGACTAATGGCAACACAGAGAGGAAAGAGAGAAAAAAGCTTTTATTGGAATGGAAAACTATAATTACAGGTTTTCACCGCGTTCAATTTTGCAGGCGACAACACATTGCATTCCGGAGACTGTGGACAGCAATGTCAAACGTAAGATGAAAGGAGGAATATGTATAACTTCACGTGTTAAGGCATCTTTCAATTCTGACTCATCTCGTGGACCAGTCGTGTACACCTTAGATTTGAGATAACCTCAGAACTAGAATTCCATAGAATCCATATGATCACAAAACTGCATAGTTACGAGTGATGATTCGATCACCAAATTCTTGTTACATTGCTGGTCGAACGCATCGGGCGACGTGTGGAGGAGCCCTTTTTTGCATCCATACGATGCCATTAATTTTATTTCATTGCTGCAATTCAAGAATAACGTAATTTTGAAACATTTATTAATACCGAGCACTTGTGGCAGAGCATGATTTCAAACCTGAGGTAGTGATCTTCAAAGAAGTATGGACCGAGAACCAGTGTGCTAGTGATGCCACACCACAGAGTCACTTTGACTCATGTAAACGCACTGGTGCCACATCGTAGAGGCTTTCGTCAATCCATAGAACACAGTCCTTGGTGTTAACGTTTCCAGTTAAAGAGAAGTGTGCCTCATTCGCCCATATTATGTGTAGTGGCCATCTGTCATCTCCATCATATCTGATGCTGAAAAAATTTGAGGTCCACACGCAGTTGCTCATTTCCAGACTGCAACGTCTGGACACGGTGAAACAGATAAGAAAACATACGCAGAACAGAGGGAAGAATCCTGAGAACTTTGGTTTTCAGTAAATCCAAATTGCGTTCAACACTTCTTGCAATATGCGATGGACCTGCAATAATCATGTTATGCACTTCTGCAACAACTTCAGTTGGAATACACGGCCGTCCAGATCGAGGGCGATCGAATTGCATCGTTTCTTCAAACTTTCTTATCAAATCACATACACTTCTTATAAATCATGAGCCTCGCCTTAGCTTGTGATTTCACCAATAAATTCACACTACTTCGGCAGCATTTTCTCGTTCAGATAAAACAGCTTTATCAATTCACTTCGTTGTTTCTTTTTAAACGTCATCTTGTTGGCACAATCAAACATCTAATTGAAGAAACACTTTTCACACAATGCTTTTTAAAGGTTTTTCCACAAAGCAATGTTTTGCACGTGGTGTTCTGATATTGGTACTTCTAATGTCTAATCTTGTGAAATATGCAAAATGCGTCAAAACTCCTTCTCTCTGTGTTGTCATTGGTCCTTTTTTTAAATGCTTTAAGCCGGCAAATTTAGTCACACTCTGACCGTTCTAACGTCATTTGTGGTTTTCCAATACGCTAATAAATCTTCACAAGAAAAAATTATGTGCTACCACTCGAAATTCTCTCACTGTAACCGTAACCGTGAGCTCTGCGTTGTTAAAAAAACCATAATCTTCAGCGCATACCTTCAAACTACCATTCCTTGAAATTTTGGTTCGATTGATTGAGCGGATAGGCCGCTAGGGTTTCATATATATAGGGGATTTTTTACCACCCTATTTATAAGTGTGTGTGGTGTGTAAGCATAATTTTAAAAATACGTATTTGAAAAAACTTTTGAAATTTAACTTTGATTTATCTAAAACCTAAAGCATATTATGTACAAGGGAGAAGCGATAAGATGATACGTCAGTCTATGTCGCGACAGAAGAGCAAAATAGAGGTAAATTTGTTCCTGATTTTTTAAATGAGACTTTGATTCTCATAGTAAAAATTTCTTTATTTTTTTAATTCTCAGAGACATTTGACGGATCTTAGACAAGGGAATCATTTTTTTAAAGAAAGAAGCAAAGCTATTAAGGACTTTTAACCCTTCGCCTCTGCCGTGAAAACCACGGAGTTCCCAATTTGATCAAGCTCGTGTTAGAAATTATTAATGAAAAAGTGGGAAGTGGATCAGGAGAAAGGAGAATAGCTTTGAATAGCAAAAGCAAATTTAAGATAAAAATTTGGAAATTAATTAGGATTTAATATAAATTAAAAAAATAATTGCATGCACACACACATAGCATTTTATGTAATTTAATAAGTGTTCAGATGTTAGTGAGATATGAAATCTTAGAATCTTAAAACTAAAAGTGATTTATTCGATCCTTTAATACAGAAGATCAATTAGCGACTGATTTTTGATACTGAAAGTTTTCCAAAAACTTCAGTTGTTTTATTTTCTGAATCTGATTTTACATTTCTTTTGATTCTTATTACTTTTTATGGATACTTTCAATAGGACTTTTTTTATTCAGCTTTTTATGATTTAGTCAACTATTTTAAGACAGTGATTATGTATGGAGGATTTATTTTCTAAAATCTTAAGAGCCTTTTTTTATTTCTTTACTTATGGCTATACTGACAGTTTTTATTGCTTATGCTCTATTTTTTAAACAACTCTATTACATTTTTTATATAACTTTAAGTTAATCTTTCAAGCAAAACGTAAAGAATTCGGCTTTAGGTATCAACTATTAGCTCCTTCCTCTCCTTCCAAAAGTATTTTTCCTTTTTTTCTTTGGATATATTCTCCATTTGATCCATTGTTTCTTACTTTCTATAACTTCTGAGAAGTAACCGTTTCATTCAAGAAGAGAAGAGTCGAAATTTTCTGCTTGAGCAGTCATCTGTACCATTCGGGTTATTTCTTGGAGCCATTAAAACTGCTTGAAATTCTTCTGGGATACTTGGTCAGAAAGACAATGAAGAGTTTCTGTAACTAACTTTTCTTTCATTTTAAAAATAAATTGAAAAATCCAAGGTATTGTACTGAGAGAGAAATAAGAAGCTCCATAGTTTCTAATTAATGTGATGCATCTCCATTAAATTAATAAACCCTGAAAAATAAATAGTAAACGATGATTTAAATGATCATAAAAGTTTCCTGCAAGTAATATTCAAATATCAAATAATATGGTTATTCAAAAACCAATCATCTGCAAATTTTAAGAAAAGCGTTTGTCATGTCAAATTACAGAATATTAAGAAGTATGAGCATTATTAAAATCATCCCAACGAATATTTTATTATGTGTTTGAAGATGGATTATCTAGATTGGTTTCTAAATTTAGTATTAACTGGGTACTACTTCTCAATAAAAATATTTATATAATTAAAAAATTTTATTTATAGCATTATCAGACTAAATATTATCTCATATTATTTTAGAATCTAATATATACAGAATTGTTCTTGATCTTTAAACCAGTGTGGATTAGGTTTATTAAACAAAAAAAGAAGAAAATTCTAATCAATATTTTTTTCTTTATTTAATCTATAAAAAAAATTTACTGTCACACTGAAACAAATAAAACGAATGTAAAATTTAATTTTTTGAATAGAAAGAATAAAATTAAAACTACTTAAAGTACTTCCTTATACTGAAAGGTAGGTATGTTATTAAACAATTAGCTTAAACCTAATTGTGCGTAGTTTTATATGAATAATGAAACAACTCCAATAAGCATATAAAGTTTAACATTGCGCATTACATAATGGACCAGTTGATTTTTGAAAATATAGTATTAATTTTTCTCAAAAGCTTTGCGAAAAGGACCAAATTCCAAATTATATATTACTGCTAACGTGTAATTTTTTTATATCCATGGTATGCACCTGGAATAGTTTAGTAAGCTGCACCATTCATCTGTGGTAGTAGAATCTGCAGCAAGGAGGTTTTACGTTTTGAAAGAATAAGACAACAATCCAAGAATGAAAATGAATAAAGTTTTATTAAAAAAAAATCGACATTAAACGGTGGCCTGATGGGATGATATGACTTTCAGCACTCTAATGTCTTGGAGGAGATATTGGAATATGTATTATGATATTCTCTGCAGCTTCTCTAGAAAATTCATTGCGGTCTTAAAAAGACGATATCATGGTAAAGAATGAAGTAAAGTTAAGCTGAAAAAGCAAATAATAAATTGACCCCTGCTCTTTCAAAATTAAGCGTAAGAAATCATACTCTAATTCCTTTTAAATAAAAGAAACATTCTTAAAATGGCAATAACTCGTTTGAAAATAATATGTTTCTATACTTTAAGTAAAAAGGCTAATAAATGCGCAGTATCTGATCAGAATGTGACCCCATTTACCTTGTTCACATTTATCCGTAAACAGAATAATAAATTAGAACAATGATTTTGTGGAATTAATTCAATGCTAAATATAATTTTGTGTATTATATATTATTTGATGAATATAAGTGATAACAATCATCTGAGAATTATTCATCATGTGCCTTTCAGACCGGGCTTTGATGAGGATCACAGTTGGAATATGTATTCAACCGATTTCGTGCATGAACGCAATGACGTTGCACCCGGGCCTGTAAGAAGGAAGTGAGAATCCATTAACTTTCCCAAACATATACAAATGTTTTAAAGAGTGTATCGATTTTGCCCCTGACACTGGCGTCCTACTTGAAAATAACTGACAATTAACGGACTGGCCGCATAAATTTGAACAAAAAAGTCCCTGTTTTAACCCTGTATGTATATGCAGTATAAGAGAAAATATGTGAACAGCACTTATGAGCTAGATATAATGGAATAAGCTATACTCCAGAGTTTTAATGAGACGAAAAAGCAAGATTTCTTCAACACAGGTGGATTTAAACAGTGCATTTCTTTATGTACAGTTTTTAAAACAGTAAAGTTTTTGGATATACATTCAAATATTTTTATAGCATTCTTCTCAATTATGAAACACTCCGCTAAAAAGGCTATTTTTGCCACCTTCAGTAGCTCCAATAGAAATCGAGTAATTTATATCCATTATTCCAACATCGGTGTTTTTTTCTCGGCCTTAGACTTTTAGGATTATCAAGCTTTTTTAAAAGTAACTTTCCAACGTTTTTGTTTCTTTTGACAAAGTTTTTCATTAACAGTTTAACAAGCCTGAAACAATTTTCATTTGGGAAAATCACAATTAGTTCAAATGTCTGAACTTACAAAAGAAATGATTGAAGAATATTAGCACTATAAGAAGTTAGTTTTCGAATCAATTTATCCTGGCAAGCATTTATAATATTATCACTCGTGGCAGATCCAAGAAAATATTTTTTTATTGAAATCTAGGCATTATGTCAAAACTCTTTACTTTCCATTTTTAGTGCTATGGTTACGATCTTTTTTATCTTGTAATTTTTAGAGATCACCATGTTTAGCTGAATTAAAAAAAAGAAACTTCTCTGTATTACCCTGGATTTTAAAGAAATTATGAAATTTCCCCCTTTTTTTAAAGGATTTTCAATTTTTTTCTATTTTTTCGGTGCCCTTGGCAGCCCTGATTTAAGCAAATGGCGAAGGAAATCCAAGTTGGAGGGATGAGAAATGTGATTTGAGATTATAAAAATGTTATAAAATAGAAAAAAATTTGCAATGGGATTATAATCACTATTTTAATACAAAGAAAGAAAATCTGAAAAAAAGCTAAGCCTAAAAGAATCTTTCATTTTAGTGAGAAACAAATGAAATAAAAAAGGGCGATATACCTATCTGCGATTATTTATAACTTCTATGTACATTGTACAGTGATTTCCCATACTTTCTATGACATTTTTTATAGGTTATGGAATCAAAAAAGTTCCAAATGTCACAAAAAACTCTCTTCAGCTCTGGAACGAAGCCTAGCAAGTACCGAAGGGCTGCAAGTTGTTTCCTTAACATACTCTACACATTCTCCATGAAATTCAAATCAGGGCAATTACCAGGTCATGAAATACATTCGATATTTTCCGTTTCAAGGAATACGCCGATCGGACACATATGGTAGCAAAGTGGACTAACCTTAAATAAGAAATCAAACCCGACAAAATCTGGATGTAGGCTTACATAAGGCCCAAGAACTTTCCAAGCCTCTTTTAGCAGTCAAATACCTCGTTCCTATGGTATAAAGCGCTTCCCTTGGCGGAAAACGGTGTTTGTCTGTGATGTTTTCCAGAAAAAGAAAGAGTTTCTCGTTCTCGTCATACGGTCAACTGGTAAGAGCCAGTGTTCAGACTGGATTCCTCTCTGAACATCACATTGTCTCACTATCCCAAATTCCAGGATTTATGTACAAAACTCCAATTTAAGCGATCATGTTCATATGTAGATAATGAAAATTGCTGAGTATCTGGCATAAAGACTGCAGTTTTCCGTTAACATTTTGTTTGTAAATTCGTATTGATGTGGCGACTGGGACATTGAACACAGCTCTCTGATGCCAAAGAGTTATAGCTAGATATCGGTTTAGATTCTTGGCTGCCCCTAGTACTGGTCGTCGATTAACATTTTCAGCGTTTCGAAACTTCTGCCAAGGTTTTGAGATTACACACTGAGGCACATTGATAGCTCAAATTAACGGTCCTTCCGGTACGCCCAGTTGTCGTTCTTGTGCTATAACTCGTTTTATTTCATCTTCTCACGTGAATTGTACGAAACCTATCTGATTTAAAACCTAATAAGCTTGTTTATACGCATTCTAAAGTTCTCATGTGATTCGTGTATGCAGACACTTACTACAATTCTTTATTTAAAGAGAAAATATTGTCTTCAGCAGATACTCCTCAGCAAGTTATTTCTGATGTTCAATATATTCTCATAATTCTATGTATTTTACGATATTGGGCTTAATTTCTGTGCAGTGTAATTTGTAACCAGCAGCATAGATTTAATCGTTTCTAAGCTCAATGGTTTGGAATATAATAAAATAAACCTGAATAGCAGTTGCTTTTAACTCCCTTATTATAAAAAAAATAATTTATTAACTTAAAATTGACAATGAAACACAATAGTTTTTAGCCAATAAAATCAATATTACGAGTGAGCTTGAGAAAAATTGGGAGTGTTTGTTATTGTCTATTTTCTGCCTATTTTCTTTTCTTTTCTTTTTGTCTTCAATTATTCAAAAATGATACTTCCCAGTATTTTTATTCGTTTGAAATAAAATGTCTGATAGGGAGTTAGCTGATTTCTTCCCAAAATATTAGGATCAGGTTTTGTCCATATTGGATCTTATATTCACAATTTATTTTTTATCTTTTCTATTACATCAATTTTTTTTTTAATTTCAAGCAACGTTGTTCTTTTCCTCCCCTGGCCGTAAAACTGCTGTAGTGTTACAAAATGCTTGGCAGTTCTGCAGTTTCATCGGAATTTAAAAGGCGGAAAGCTTTTAAATTCCGATGAGGATGAATTGGAACTAGTTGTTTGCACGAATGAGTTAGTTCAGTAATATTATTATATAGCGTTAGGGCGGGTGAATAAGTGATGTAACCTTAAATTATATGTAAAGAAAATTAAAAAGGTTTATAAAAATTATAAATTAATCTAATCCTACTAAATTAATTATTTAATTTTAATAAAAGGACGCCATCATTTGCATGACAATATTTTTAATAATAATTTGTTATCTTATAATTTAAATTGTAAATAAAGTTTGAAAACATTATTGTCAATTGATTATCTATTAAGTTTAGTCTAACTTACATTACGTTTGTTTCTATTATTTATAAATACTCTACTTCTAACCGATGGAGTAAGTATTGTTAAATTATATTCTCACTTTTGATCGTCTGGCTTCAATTCGAGCTTTGTAGCAGAACTCCATCAATGCGACTAGCATGGCTAGGATTAGTCCGCCTATAAGGATGTAAAAGCATCCTGCAACATTGCTCAAAGTTAATTCGTTTTGTGTAGACTCCTGGAAAAAAAGTCAATGAAATACGTAATTTGATTTACTTATGCATCACAATATATTGATGAAAGTTACATTAATGAAAATTATAAAATGAGTTAATAACGAAATCAATCCATGCTCACATTATATACATAAAATGCAAAACATCAATTTATTTTCAAAATTTATTTTGCATCTTTTATACATGGAATCAGATATTTCAGTTTTTATTTCATCATTTTTCAAGGGTTAATAAATCGTTCTTTTTGCTTTTCATTTGATGCTATTATCAGATGAATATAGGTCTGTGATGTTATCATCACAGGGTTTTTTATTCTCAACTTTCCACTTCAAGCAGATTATTGTAAAAAAAGTAATTCAATCATTTAGAAACTGTATATGGAGATTCATTCGACAGCGAATATACAGCATTGACTTCCATGTATACAAACTTCTGGAAAGATAAACAACTCAAAGATGAATCCATATTAAATATCAATGCATGAAGCGCAAACTCTAATCGTTAATAATATCTTGATCAAGATTGATCAAATAAGAGAGTTTATTTACAGCCTTATACATTTACAATAAACAACTTGCTATCAACTATATAAATATTATTTACAAAATCAAATTATAGTTCAATGACAAAATTGTTCATCCATCGAATCGGAAAATAAGTCACCAAAAAACTACAAGAGGGCTGTTCTCTATGGACACTTCGGAAATCCTACAATCTTCATCGAGAGTACTCTAATAAAGAAACACGAATCACACGGAGCTTTTCTAAAAAATCGGAAACAACTTCTCCATACACCGACGCCAATTCGAAACCAGCCTTTGGTTTCTCATTGGTAAACTTGAGTTCTCAATTGTCCTGTTATAACTATTCAGCAACACTTCCTCAACGGTCTCAATTCGATCGAGGGAGTTTCTGTTAAGGATCCATTTTTGTGGGAAACAGCCTCTTGAGCATACGTCAATTATAATCAATTTTCAGCTAATACGGTTTGAAGTGAACCTGGGTTTGACAGTTAATTACAAAGGCTGCTCGTGATTGATTGTTTCTTTCTCTTCATAAAAGAAAAAAATGTTTATCATCTGAATGCCTCGGGTTCCTCTCCCTTCAAGGAATTACGAATCTTTTTCAGAAGATAGGACGCATAACTGTGATCCCTCACCTGGATAGTAACAAATGACCAGAAGCAACGACTGCCCGAGTGAAGGATCCAAATCTGGAACTCCGCACGACCTTTGCTATGTGTAAAGAAAAAGGAAGACATTACATCTGGTTTAAATACTAGTTACCATATGGAAGAAGAAGGAAACGTTGCAAGTTTAAAGGAAACAAATGAAACGCCCCCATTATTCCGCCATTCAATAACCCTCCCTTGAAATAGTACGAGTTTATGAAACCAATCCCAACCAATTTTTTAATCACGGTCCCTAATTCCTTAAAATTCCTTCTACAACTCTGCACCATGATTCCTTTTTGGATAACCACTACTTTCTAGAATTTGTTCACACTATTGTGAATCTAAAGATATATTACCATATGCAAGTCAAGTTAAACAAAATATTTAATATTTTTTTAAAAGAAAAATCGATATAAATGAATGAAATAGGTAAAACCGATTTTGTGATATAATTCCATCAATTAAATCTGCATACAGATTTATCGTTTTCAATAGATATCAGACATCCTGACGAATATTCAATGTAATAAATTGTACTTAATTGATGAAATTTTCACATTTGTAGGGCAAACATAACATAATATTTTTTTATCCCAACCACTCTTATTACATTCTAGTAGTGAATTTGGCATAAATAAATTTCTATTGAGCTATTATCCGTGGTAATATACTTGTGTATGACTTACATGAAATGTACTTTTCAGTTATGTTTAATAGGGCAATCTCGAAATCTTTGATGTTTTCCTGTTACATGTTTGTATTGAGTAAGGAATATTGATTTTTAATATTTTTATATTTATTTACTGGTATATATATATATATATA
>JAOUZG010027617.1:9318315-9393103 GCA_026289955.1 Argiope argentata
AAAAATAGCAATAAATTTAACCTAAATTGTTAATTATTAATTATTAACGTAATTATAATTATTAATTATAATTAGTCACATCGTAAAAAATTATTCAATATTTCTAAAAAATTATCCTATATACATTTTTTTCGATCATATAAAAGAACCAGAACGTCAACTATAGTAAGTTCATTGCTAACAAAATGTATTTCGACATCTTGCACAACTGATAAATGATGAAAGCCCACAAGAGCAAGGTTTCTTTGAGAGATCAATGGGAAAAAAACTTCATTCGAATTTTAAATATCTCTCATCAGAAAGTTAGGCAGCGCACCATGCATACTGTATTATTTTATGTAAAAATGGTGATGACAATTGTTGGTGTATTTGATTGAATTTTTATTCTATTTTATCGTGAATTTGTTTCTTGATCGTGTTTGATTAAATAGGAAGAATTTTGTATAAGCCTAATACACTTTAAATCATTTGCTTATGCAATCAATAAATTAAACCTGCTCTCTACTTTTTATTTTGACTACTGCAGTTGAGACTGTTTGCTATATTTAATAAATACCCGCTGCTTCCTTCTTTTGTTGATATAAATGCAGTTTCGTTCAGATAGAGTTAATAATTTATTATAATTAACAATCAATAATACGAAAATTAATTGTTTGAAAATGATGCCAGAAACTTAAATAAGCTGTAGCCATTAATTTTACGTTTTTAATTATTTTTCCTTTAGAAATTAAATTATAATTTAAATATTAAAAAAGAAGCATTTATTCTGTCGTAAAAATAGGTAGCATATTAATGAAAACTATATGTAAATAGTTAATTAAATTTAAATAATTTAATTTTATGTTGCTATGGATTCTAATAATTGAAATCCTTTCTATCTTGTATTTATATTTTATCTAGTTAATTTTTTTTTCAGAAAATTGCAACTGAACTTTGAAAATTTATGTTTAAAAGCAATGTTTCATATTAAGGTTCTCCCTTTTAAATCGTTTTAAATTTTACTGTTTGAGATTTTCCTTAGTTTACATTTTTTTTTTCATACACTCTGTAATTTATTTTCTAGAACATTAAGGGGCTAAAATTGCCCAGTATCCTAATTTTTATTTTTTTAAATTCATAAAAAATGTTTTGAAGAAATAACACGTTTTAAAAAACATTTGTTTAATGAATACAAAAAATTGATTTGATTTCATTATAGATGTACTCACATATTGGACAATTTACTTGTATTTAAATTTTATATATTTATTACCTTTTAGAAAAAGATTTTGTTGATGAAATAAATATATTACTTTTACCAACCTTTACATTATTTTATTATTATCTAAGCGAACTATATTTGTTTTTCACTGACAAATATTCCCTACTTTCTAATTTCCAATGCGACCAATTTATCTATTCTTTTATAAAAGTTTCTGAAATTTGCTTTGCTTATCTTCTTTCTTATCTCCATAATGGTCTGTCGGAGTCAGACCAGATCAAATAAACCGTTGATTCTGAGATGGTCGGTGACTGCCCAAGGAGATGAATAAATATCCACTACACTGAAGTCAAGGCACTCAAGGATGTGAGAGGGAGTGGCCTGGAAGTGTTGACATTTAGGACAAAGGGGAAAGGATTTCTTTCGCCCAGAGAATTTAAGGCATTTTAAGTGTCCGCTGGGAAGTCGTGAAATGCAAGTATGGGATGACCTATCTCTTGAGATGGAAAGAAAGAAACCTGGGTTAGGACCCTTGTACCAGTTACTTGATGGAGGAACCAGCCAGTCTTTTGTAATAGCAGATTTTTTGACAGAGAAAAGCTCCTGATAGGTCAGCTTGGTAGAAGTTGGGGTATTTTGAAAGCAACCCTCTTGGGCCATTTTGTCTGCCTTTTCGTTGCCGTGAATATCAACATGTGATGGAAACCAGTGAAGATGTATTTGATGATGTTGAGAGATGGTCTTGAGCTTATTGTGTATCGAAATACTAGTACGGTCTCCGGCATTTAATCGATTTTTAAGATGTTGAAGCGCACTGCGGCTATCTGACAAGATCCAGACATCACCAAAGTGGTTCTCTTCAGAAACCGCCTCAAGACCAATCTCAATTGCGAGGAGTTCACTTCTGAAGACAGAGCAAAAGTCAGGGTTACGTTGGAATAAAGAGACTCTGCAATGAGGGGTTTCGATGTAAACCCCACTCCCTGCTGTTTTATTGATTTTGCTGCCATCAGTGTAAATTTTAATGTCTGTTTTGGGAATGTTATTGATGATTTCCAAGGCTAAATGCTTAAAGTGGTCTGGAATAAAGTCTTTTGTTGACAGGGTCTGTAAAGTTGAAATAGAATTGAACTCTTGGAAGATCTTCAGAAGGGTTTGAAAGGAGTAGTAGAGAATGAGGTTCTACGTCAGCTAGATGCAAAAGTTGTTGAGACATAACATGGCTGAAGGGGCTGTTTTTCATAAGTCTTTGGTTGCATTGCCAAGAGTTTAAATAACTTAACGTCTTATTTTGTTCACCATAGCTGGTGAGCTTACAGTAGTATTTAACGAGGTTAACCAGTCTTCTGAGTTGCAGTGGCTACAGATCTGCCTCAAAGAGGACAAAATTTGATGGGTCCAGTAATGATACTACGCCCGAGTCCAGTAATGATACGGGCAGCACTAAGCTGCACTTGTTCCAATTTTTTTAGGTTAGTGCTAGAAGCACAACAGTAGACTAGAAATCCAAATTCAAGAATAAGCCTGATGAGGGTATCAGGCTATCGTAGTATCATACGTAGATCTCAGAGTAACCGCATCAGCACCCCAATCTCTGCCTGCAATGTACTTCATGAAATTAAGCCTTTTCCTAGTCTTCAAGGTAATATTTTCGGTGTGTTTATTACAAGTGAATTCAGGATCAAGAGTAAATTCTAAGTATATAGGATGTTTACCGTAGGGCAGAAACTGACCCTCGAACAGTAAATTCGGTCGGTAATTGTAGGGGTGTTTATTGGTGGAAAAGAATGTAATAATGGACTTGGAGGGATTGAAGTTGAGTCTAAGGTCGTGTGCGAAACTAGACAAGGAGCCCAACGTGTCGTTAAGTTTAGACTCTAAGTCAACGATATTTGTGCCAGAGCACCAAATTTCGATGTCATCAGCGAACATTCCTATACAGGTTCCAGGGGAAATAACTTTTTCGACACCAGCCAAGTAAAGAGAAAAAAGTGTAGGGCTAAGGACTGAACCTTGTGGGACTCCCTGACTAAGCTGGAATGTTTCTGTGAGGCTATTAGTGACATTTACTTTGATCAGCCTGCGTTGAAGGTAATCTGAAATCCAAGATAAGATCTGTCCTCTGAGACTGAAAGAATCGTGAACTTTAATAAAAAGTTTATGAATCCATACTTTGTCAAAAGCCTTTGAGAGATTCAATAGGGCAGCAACTGTATGATGAGTAGTTTTATGATTCTGGGCATCCCTTATGGTTTGGGCAAACAGTAGGACCTGGTCAACTGTACTGTGTCCCTTTCTAAAACCAAACTGCTCTGCAGGAAGAAGGTTGTTAATGTCCATGTAATATTGGAGTCTGATCAGGATCATTTTCTCCATTAATTTACAAGTTGTACAGGTGAGAGCGATGGGGCGAAAGTCCTCTTTAGAAGAAGAGTTCTTATTGGGGTTCTTGATTGGTATGATTGTAGCCCTTTTCCATTCTCGAGGCAGTCGCCCTTTTTCCCAAGAGATTTTAAAGATGTCGAGGATTCGTTGTTTTCCTCTAGTGCCAAGGTTTTCAAGCATTTGTCCATGAAGGCCATCCGGTCCTGGAGATTTTCTCAAATTCAAGAAGGCCATTGCAAGGAGAAGTTCCCGCATTGTGAAGCATTTCCGCAGAAGAATATCCCCATGGTCTGATGTTCGACAACCATGGAGGATGTTTCTAGCTTTTTTAAGAACTTGTTTATCATTTTCAGAAAAAGCAAGTCTACTGGTCTTTTGGTAATAGCTTGCAATGCCATTAGCAGCAGATTTATCGTCTTGAAATATTTGTCCATTGGAATCTTTGACGGAATTACAGTATTCATATTGAGGATATTCTTTGTTGAGACCTTTAACGATTATCCAAAGTTTATTATTTGGGGTTTTAGCGTCCAATTTGCTGCAAAGATCTATCCATCCGGCTCTCTTAAGTAAGGATTATGCTAATCTGATCTCTGCATTTAATTTATTAATTTTAGCTCTAGAATTTTGTTCTGTGTTCCCGATAAGACGTTTTCTTTCTTCAATAAGAGGAGCTATGGTGTTAGAGTTGTGGGCATAGTCCGGAATGTAGCGTTTGATATTACCTCTTGGAAAGCAAACTTTAGTACATTTGATCAGTATTTTCTTGAAAGTCTGCCAGGAATCTTCGAGGTCGTTTGCTATAGGATTCAAGGCCAGTTCGTTATCAACTGAGTCTCTGCAAGTTGTCCAGTTAGCTTTCTTGAAGTTCCAAAATTTTTCATTTGGAAAATATGCTTTTTTGTTTTTTCTTAAATTCTATAAGAATTGGCAGGTGGTCACTTCCGATGTTATCTAAAACCGACCAGGAGCATTGTGGAAAAAGTTGGGCACTAGTCATTGTTAAATCTAAGGCTTCAGAGGTGTTATAACTATAGGAGGTATTGGTGTGAGTTCCATCATTGAGGAACATGAATTCGTTATCATCTAACATCTGAAGAATGTCTATGCCTTGATCATTGTTATGGGAGCAGCCCCAAGCAGTGTATTTTGCATTAAGATCACCGATGATGAGAGTGTTTTTATCCATGATGCTGGAAAAGTTTTCAGGAATATGTGAATGACTAGGAGGACAGTAGATGTTGAATATGTTTAAGAGTTTTCCCCGCCAGGAAATTTTAATGCCTTGTATTTCGAGACCAGAGCTCTGATCATGGGGAACGTCAATGCTTTGATACTTGATATCTCTGATGAGGAAAGCTAGTCCTCCTCCTCCACCAGTAGATCGATCTTTTCTAAGTATGTTGTATTCCTTGTATTTTAATGTTGTTGTACTTTTCATTTTCGTTTCTTGTAATGCAATAATCTGCAATAATCTGGAATTTTAACTTTAGCAGCTTATGTGGCGACGCTTTGCTTATTCTTGTATTTGAGCTTATACCAAGCATTAATTTTTTTAAAGTCCACTATATTATTTTTTTTTTTCGATTTCCAACAATTTTTGTCCTTTCTTTTATTAGAATTATCATTCTTCTACCAGCAATCTTAAATGCGATATAGAATTCTTATCCTCTATTTCCGAACATCTCAGTGTCAGGCAATAAACATTTGTCACTAGGAAATTGCATCTGAAATAGACGTATCTCAGAAAAGGATTTCTATGCTCTTCTCCTCATAGTTTGAATATACTCCTTGTTTTGAAATATAAGAATCCATACTATACTTTTCACTATAGCAGACTGCCTAATTTCCCCCTTTGTTAACCCTCCAAGCGTCAACCCCGCAAAAAGACGGAATCGTATCGCCCTTCAAAGTGCCACATCCGTGAAAAGACGGAAATTGAAATCCCTTTAAAACTGTCACTGCCCGTACTTTTACGGATCCAGTTTTTCGCTTCTCCCAAACTCAAGCTGCGAGGTAATGAGAAGGAAATGTGAGATATGGAGAAGCCAATCGTTATCAGTGGACGATAGGAATGTTGTCTTCCTGGTCGCGTTCTTTTAAGCATTTTAAAATTTCGTTTACATTCTCAACCTTACTTTTGAGATTTTGAGAATAAATGCGAATCCACATTAAGTTTTAAATAAAAGGAATAAAACTGAACGTATGAAAATATATTCCCGGAATGAATATATACGAGTATTATTATTAATAAATTCATTCATAAGATTTTAAAACTTTCTAGGATGGAATAATAGTTAATCTAAAAAATAAATATAAAATTAAAATTTGACAATTTTCTCTTTTATAATGTACTTTGATTTAAGAATTTTCGAATTGTGATTGCTTATGCAACTTATTTTTTTAAAAAAATAAGACACTGAAATTATATGCAGAATTTTATTTAATGAACGAGACTTTTCATCTTTGAATGATTTTTTTTCATTTATAAGTGTAATTAAAAACGGGGAGATATATATTATTTGTAACAAATCCATAAGTTAAAGTGAGTTTTTTTTAGAAAGATAAGATTTACATTCTTTATATTAAATTATATATTTTATAACGTAATAATTTATATATGAAAATTGAATATTTGTTTGATTTGCAAATTTTTTGTTTATGGAATTTCACATTACTTGACGAATATAAACAGAAATGTATGCATTGAAGAGATGTTTCTTTTATATTTTTCTCTAGTTTTTAATAATATTTTCAAAGTTAAAATAAGCGCAGTTTTTATAGGTTCTATTTTTTTAATCGAAATATTAATCTTATTTCACTGTTCAGTCTCATATATACAACACGCGCTTCTGTGAATGTAAACATAATGTTAAGTGACATTTTTATATACGTTTAATATTGAGTAATTTAATCTGCAAATTTTCTGCTCGTGAAAGTAAATGAATGAAGGAGTTAAAAGTTATAATATTTTTAAGTTAATTTCATTAAAGTTAAATAATTATACTTTATGTTTTAAATTCTAATTTTTTTAAACTCCTTGGTCTAATTTTATCTCATATCTTACCATTAAAAAATTAATGTGTGAAACTGGCATTTAGATTACCTTCTTCTCTTGTTTGTAAAATTTGAGTTCACTAGAGGTGATTTTAGTTTATTTATCCAGTTTGTTCACAGGAGTAAGGAAAATTCAGAAATACCCACATTTCAAGTAATTTGAAATTCTTTATTCTTAATGAACTTTAGCCTCACATTTTCATTTTTTGAAAAACATAATTTGTTTGGACAAGGGTGTCAGACACGCAGGTCTCTTATCACCATTTCTACTAAAATAATGAGCATCCTTACTGATAGTGAAGATGAATATTCGTATTGGCGATCTCCAGATCAAACTAACTGTTTGACCTAGGGCGAACACATTTTATCCGTATATAATTTGGAACTGGAAATAAACACCTCGAAATAAAATTATCAATAATTTTAAATTGAATTTTTATTAATTAAAATTACATAAAATTTTAACATTTATTCGCAATAAAAGTTGAAATAACACTTTTTATATAGTGTATAATTTTATTTATACATTTGAATATATCACCAAGAAAATTCATTCTTTGAGAAAATTAAGATCTTGAACTTTTTGTACCTTATTTAGTGACATGTTAGTTATAGATCTTTCGCTTCAGCTACATGGTTTATTCGTAATTCAATAAATAAAATTTGGAAAATGATATGGCAAAAAAATTCGTATCATTGATAAAGAAATTTTTGAATTCACATTTAATGTACCAAATATATTTCTACTGTGTTATTTTCGAATGAACTGTAAAATTTTAACATTTTATTAATGCTTGAAAAAGAGTTTTTCCAGTCATGATGGATTAAAATATTTTTAAATTGAGATTGCCATAGGAAAAGTAATATATTTATTAGATAAATTTGATCTCATTTATTAATTAAGTTTGTCATTTAATAATTAAAAAACAATTCAAGACACATCCTTTTAATTGAGATAAACAAAAGAAGCCTTTAAGTTTGTCATTCGTAAGAATTTATGCATTTAAAAAAATCGTAAGAATTTATGCCAATTTGTATAATTTTATTCAAATATTGATGAATTTAGTGATGAGGATAAAAGCATGCCTTTAGAATTAATATTTTGAAAGCGCATTTTAGAAAACTGAAGTACATTGGAAATACGCTGAAAGAATCTTTTTTTTTCAAGAATTAAATCACTTCTATGTAATTTCGAAATATAATTTCACATTACGAGGGGATTAAAAATTTTACGAAACATATTACAATAAAAAATAATAGGCGAACACTTTCAATTCATAAAAGTTAGATTCGTATCATATTACATACAACATAATTTATTTCTAATTTAAATTATATGTAGTGTTTCATGAAATAATCAGAAATCCTTTAAAACACAATCATATTTTCTGTGTTTTCAATCTATGTTATTTCGATCGGCTGAAAGAAACATGGTCTTAGAAATCGAAAGACTGCGATAAGCAACAGCTGTCACTCACAACATGACATCGGCTAATCTGCCTTCCCCCTGCTGTGCTGTAATAACAGCAAAAGGGGAAAGCAATCCTTTTGTCCAAACCCTGACACTTTTAAGAACAAACCTGTTATTCAGACGCGCCGCTTTCGGTAAGTATTGCATTCTGAATGTCGCCGACTGAAGGGTTAAAAGAAATATACAATAATAGAATGTCTTTCAGCTTTAATTCATTAAGTAAAAGACAATTTTAAAGTTTGCAATATTTAAATTACATTATCAAAGGTAGTCGCATTACAATGTTTAAAGATACATATTAGGATAAAGTATATCGGGTATTTTTTCGAATTTTGTTGAAAAAACGTTTGAAATAAAATTTTAATTTTGTTCGAATAGTTCAGAGAAGGATTTGAAATCCTTTTGTTCCACTTACCTTACTGTCTCCATTTTTGCATTCACTTCTGTCGTACCACCATTTGTTTTCAAGACGTGCTAAATCGCCTTTTTCTTTCATTGAAAGCACAGCCAGATTCAAAAGATCCCTGTTTTGAAATTTAAAAAAAGTCTAAATCCAAATATGATTTACGGATAATGAATAAATTGTTTGGGGTTTCGATGATAGTATTTTTAGTATTTCTTGCTCTTTTTAACCATTAAACAATATGAAAAAAGCTTTTTACGTATTTTCAACTATGTACAGCATTGTTCGATTCAAATTTTAGTACTAGTTACTTTTACTATCATTTTTTTTAGGACACACTCATTTTGAGATCATAAGTTTTCCTTGAAACATAATTTGAAACTCCACTGTTGGTTTTTTTCACATATTCGTGAATTTATTCACTGATTAGAAGTTATGAAAAATTAATTTTCCCTTCTCCGCAACAACAATCAAAATAATTCAAAATAGGACAGAAACAGTTCAGAATAGAAAGTTGTAAGAAATTGATTATTATTTTTGAATTATTGTGGAAATATTTTTTTTTACTTAAATACAATTTAAAGGCCATTAAAATCGTTTATGGGCTGAACGAGATCAAATTGACAAAAAGTTGGTTAATGAACCTTGGTAATGAAAATAGGGTTGTTATAAATATTCATATGGACCTAAAAGAATACCAAAAATCTATATACATATTTTGCATAGCTATCTTAAACATTGATTAAATTTTCACAGTCATTTAATAATACGTTTGTCGAACTGCGTCAAGTATTAGATAAATTCAAATTGCTGATCCTTTTTACGAATAACTGTTCAATAGAATGGTAAACGATATCAAACGTATCACTTAGCATTTGGGAGAACTTTCTTTCAATGAATATTCAGAAGTTGCTGATCATGTTTTCTAAGGATTATTTCCTTGTAATCCATCTGATGAAGGGGAGATTTTGTGGCAATGGGTGGAGTTTCAATTTTATATTTTCATCCGAAATATCTAGTCACTAGAATTTGATCAAGATGGATCTTCGTGTTACAATCGTAAATCAAACCCATCTGGTTCTATCTAAAGAAGATCCTTTCTTTATTTTGAAACCTCTTAAGAATGCAAGGCATGATTAATCTCTACTATTGAATTCCGGAAAATATAAACAATGGCGGCATATCAAGATAATAAAAATTTGATCAAAGCTCTAATAATTAGGAACTCTACACATTTATTGCTTGATAAAATCAAATGATGTTACACTATAAATTGGAAATTATTATCTGCAAAATATCCGTAATTATGTCGATTAAATTGAAACATTACTGATAAAAAATCCTTTTGATGTAAAAATTGAAAATGATTATATTTAATAATTAGGTTCCAGAAACTTATAATAACTGACAAAAGTTTATTCTTTTATTTATTAATCTAAATATAAATCATTATTATATATTATTTAGATTTGGATTTTTTAGATTATTATTATTTATCATATTAGATTATATTTATATTTATTTAGATTTGTTAGATTATTTTTTATTTATCATAATTTATTTTAGAGTAAGTGTTTATTTAGGTACAGTGTAAGTCAGGTATTTTAAATTTAATATAAAAACTGAATTTTAGAGTATCTAATTCTAATAGGGGCTAAAGGTTATGAATTTACAAGGCAATCAAAGAAAAACTATTTTAAAAATTTGCTTTGAATCGTCAAGTTACGCAAAGGCTGCTTAAATATTCGAATAAAGAGAGTGTATTTGAGACTGCCTACCGTTGATGTAGTTATGAGGAAAGAAAAAAAATATCTGCAAATACCTGAAAGTGAACGTTCGGTGACCATTTTACTCAAAGGATTATTTCAAAGGATTATGATTGGAATATGCATGACTGTAGAGGGTGATATAAACTATTGGTGGATTTGCCCATATCTTCTCATGAAGCTGTACTATAATTCCTTTTCCCAAATATATAAGAAAATAATGAAGTTAAATGGATCTATTTAAGACGATATGAAGAAGGTCTTGAAAATGACTCTTTTGTTTGTTTGTTAAAATCTTGAATTTTCTATTGAGTTGAAACCCTGTGCTTTCTAAATTAAGGAGTTCGGAGGATATATTTAGTTTCCTTTTGTAAAACTAGTGGTTGAAGGATGAGTTAAATGGTTTGGATATCTGATAATGCAATATTTATGCTCGAGAGTAAAGAGCCTTGAAAATTTCGTGGAATGAATAAAATAATTTTACCTTCGTTTCAAGGCTACAAGGATTATCATATTTACTTTAATGAACTCAAAACGAAATATTGTAACGCTGTAGCATAAACCCTAGGGAGAATCTATCATCCAAAATATAGCATCTACTATAGTGGTTAAATTATTTATTTCACTTCAAAGATGCGACATTCATATATCTATGGATGGAAAAACAACTGAGTTTATATCAATTCTCTAGGAAAAGGATAAACAGCTAACTGATTGTAGAAAATCTCTGTAATACATTTCAAAGCAATTGAACTGAGTGAAATCAAAGTAAATAAAGCCGCTCTTAGTAACGACCAAGTTGTACTACCTGAATATTATCAAATAAATCCAAAGGCTCATTGTGCTCCAAATTCTGCCGGGACTGCTTCTTTCAGTGAGGTGAGTGGTCAATTGTACACAAGAAGAAAGGGAATATGCTCCAAAACTGTTGTAAGAGATACTGAAACTGTAAGTCACTCAGGATTACAAGCATGTACGAGTCACGCTTTATGACTTCTGATTTCTTAAACAAGTTCTACAAGCGATTGCAATTTGCTTTCAAACTTCATTGTGGTTGCGAATATTTCTAGCTGGCTTTCCAGATTTTTAAATAAGCTCCTAAACATAATTTGAAAGTGATTCAAGCAACGAAATCCGCCATTCTACAATTAAGGAAAATTGATTTGTTTGTGGTTCAGATATGTGGTAGGCTTTGATAGTGGATGAGAGATAGTATATACTACAATCGGGTTTCTCAATAATTCTTGATCATAGAACTCAAAATCAGAAAATAAAGAATTTTTACGATCTACTGTAGACATATTTATACCACGGACTATATTGAGCTGATAAAAATTTAGTCTCCAAACATGAAATGCATGATCTAAGAACCTCAGTTAGATAAAACTCGACCTGAATTAGATTTTTTAAAAATATATGCTCAAAAATTGTTGCAAAATCTGTAGAAATGATATGAGAGAAAATAAACGATTATAGCAACAGTTGATGGACTTTTCTTTATAGATCCCAATGCCAAAATTTATTAAAAATCTGAATTTAAAATAGTATTCTTGATTAAATAAAATCAACTTAACACAATTTAATATGTATAATTATTTCATACATTGCGAGTGAAACTCGAGTTATGATGGTCTCTTCATAGACTATTTCACAAAAAATTAAAATATATATTGACGGCTATTTAAATGATGTATTTTCATCAAAATAAAATTACCCTCACTAATGATTCACTTAGAAATGGGATCATTTATAATTTAAAATACCCCGGTATATATGCTTTTAAAACTGTAAAAACCACAGTGCTTCACCTAATAGTTTAGACTTGTTATGAAATTTCAATATGTAGCTCACAGTTTTTGAATATTTTTGTTATAATTTTTTGCAAACAGGAAACAAAAATAAAATAAGATGCTTTTTAATATCAAAATGTTTACCTTATACAAATCTGAACATGCTTTTAAATAATTACACTTTTGCTATTTTTTTCATGCTTAAGGAACCCATTTTGAAATAAGAAGATAAAAGACGTATTTTGTTTCCAATATTTTCTACTGATAAGCAATATTCGGAAAAATTAATGGGTTCGTGGATGAATGTGGTGGACACGATATTAACAGTGGATGGATGCAAAGTGAAATAAAATAATGCCTCACATTACATTAAATGGTGTATGTTGGAAATTACAGTAACAATACTTTTCTTCTGTCTGAAATCCAGAAAAGTTTGAAAAGTGTTTAAATAATGAAATTGGTACTATGAGCTAAATGCGTAAAAAGGGAAAAAATGCAGAGGTTAAAAATACGAGATAGGACCGCCAAGGAAGGCAATGAAAAATTCCATCCGTCATGGCATGCTTCGAACAATATTATCCAAGCAGATGCTGGGATAATTTATTTCATTCCTTTATTAATCTACTGCTGACGATGTCCTTGTTTATTGCAGGGCATTTTCGGCCGGCAAGACACCTTCTCAAAACACTTCAAATATTTTCATTCGTATTCAGATCTGAGGAACATTCTATCTATTCAAGGCATTGAAAATCTTCGATCTTCAAACACTCCTGGACAGCAACTGCGCTAAGATGTGTTACGCTGTTGTGCATGAAAACCAATATATCAGCGACAGCACTATAGAATATGAACATGAGACAGCAGAATGTCATTAATGTATCGTCCACCAATAATAGTACCAGCTGGAAACACATAGATGACGTACGGGCATGAATATGATGATAGGCTATACCATGACACTACGTGTAGTATACCGGAGCCTTTCCGGTATATTTATCGGACAATATACAGTTTTAGATTTAATTACTAAATAGAGTTTTATAATAGAAGATTATCGATTTTAGAAAATACACAACTCAACTAAAACTGAATTTTGAAGAAAATGATTTATCTATCGTATCATAAAGAAGATCATACAAGAAGCGAGATCATACAATAAAAACTAAAATTGATACAGTTTTTGATCATGGTGCTGTTTCTTTAATTGCTGCGATCACGGAAATAATTTTTTAACAGTGGCGACAGGAAATTAAATGAATAAGCACAAGGAATTTTTAACAAAATTTTAAGGCACAAAAGCACGAATATTACTCATCCGTAGCCTCACACAAATTTCTAGAAACAGAAAATTTTTCAAGAAACTTAATATTCAATTATCATTTCCCATCCTCTCTCATACATTTAAAATATTTCAGAAAAAAATTACTTACATACATACAGCACTTTGAATACTTAGTTATTGACAACGTTCTTTGAGTATTTCATTTCTCTTGAGATCTTTTCTAACTCAATAGAACATAACCACACTTTTGTAGTTTAAATTAAAAAACAATGAATTTCTTGAGAATATTACATAAAATGTGGGTTTGAAAACTATTGTGTTATTTTTTAGCTCTGAAAATTGTCAGTTTAAAATATGCAGTTTAGAAACATTTGCAATCACCTTATTGAGATGAATCGCTGTGTAAGATATGTTCATTCCAAAGAAATAAAATTGGGTAGATACGTGTTTTCCATTTGTTTGAAAGAAAAAATTACTTATTTTACCAGTCAGAATAATTCTGTAAATTCAAAAAAAAAAAACTGCAATGACTATTTAAACATTTAGTTAAAGCATAGAATTTTAAATAAAATTCCTAACACTTACTTTAACATTCTTCTCTTTTTCTGCTTTCAGTTACCGATGAGTATATAGCAGAGATTACTACAAAAGATTAATTTTTCTTTGTTTCCTACTTCTTGTTTTTAAAAACACATCCTCGATTAAAAAGTAATAAGAGAGAATTAATAAAATTTAATTGAAATTAATTATCTTTTTAAACCACCGGTTTATTTTTACAATACTTCCATGGCCAGCATATGAAAAAAATCTACAAAAGTGATTCATTGGATTTGCTACTCGTTAAAATCAAGAATTTTCCAGGTGTAATCAAATTTAATAACATTTATAACTTTCAAAAATAAGGATTCTTAATTAAATCCTTTATTTTGATAAATAGATGAATAGAAAGAAATTCTAGAACAGAATTGTTAACTAATAAAAATTAATCCTGTCTTTTAAGATCATAAGCTTAACCTTGGATTTATCTATCGAAGACGTTTCAGAGCTTGAAAATTTGATTAAGAAGATACATAAATGTTTAAATTATTGAAATATATTAAAATTATTTTCCTTTATTTCTTGAAAAAAATATTTTTCTGATGTTATTCGCACTTTTATAAAAAGTAAATAACTTATCCAAAAAGAAGGGAATCAGAGTTTATTTCTCTAAATATTTCGAAAAATAAAATGGTAGAATATGTTAGAAAATATAAGGGTTATGATATCTCATAGAAGGTCTGAAATGCTCAACAATGAAACAAAATACTTTTCCATTACTGCGTGCTTGAAGACTACTTCAGCTCAATGTGGAGGAACGCAATGAAATGCTTATGATTGGAGTTGTATGTAACTGCGAAACTGGTCTAACTGTAAGAGAATGCGAACATAATTTTTCGAATTTCTTCTAGGAAATGCAGTAGCTGATTTATCGAACGATGGATAATTACAGAATCCTTACTGAACTGAGTCCTTACTGAGGTGGAACGAAAAGAGTGAGGCTTGAGACAAATGATACAGATATTGACATTTTAATTTGCTTTTTAAATTAGCCTCATGCTAGAATAAGATCGGAAATAAACTTTTAAAAAATGAAAGAGTTAATAATGTCAACATAATTAGCGATATTCGTGAACTTTATGAAGAGCAACAATCAAATAATTGATAGATATAGAATTTTGTATTTGGATTCTCTTCAACCTAGAATCTCTTTCTAAGAATTATTATCTGGAGAAGCAAAAGTTGCTTTTATAGCTATAGAAACATCAACTGTCAAAACGATCGCATTTGTGATGATAAAAATCCATTCTTGGTATGAAAGGATTAATATCAGTGCTAGTTTTTTTAAATGTGGAAAGCATTTTCAGAAAACCATTGGGTGATCCCAAATCGGATAGCAGAAGGTTGAATGGTGACTGATATATTCAGTTAGTTTTGAATATGTTGTGTTAGAACTAATGGATGGTAGTATATCCACACAAAATGCTGTCATTAGAAGATTATCCTCGTGCATGCATATCACTGTAAGAAGATGGTTAAATGCGAAATTCTTTGACAGATATATTAGTTTAAAATGACCTGCTCTCATAAATCATCTGACTTGGCATTTTTTATCAACAAGGTCGCTTCTTGTCTTCTCTATATAAAACGCCTCCTTCAGACAAAGATGATATTTACTGATTAATTTTTGGAGCATATCTTGCTGCCACAAGTGATGAGCTGGATCACCTACACCCGATAATTGTTAGAAGATTACAAATTTATGTAGGAGTCCAATATATTCATTGTAAACATTTGAACTAAGTATTTGTTTAGTTTTTAAAATTTAACCAGAATTAATCAATCCATTGTTATTTTTTATCCCGCTGTTTTATAACCTATTGTGATTTATATATTATCTAAAAAATATGCAACAAGACAAGAGTTGGAGCACCAACCTAAGATATGAAAACTGATTGAAGTCAATACATTTGCCTTTTAATAATTAGGAAAAGTTTGCGGAAAGGAAGATCAAGGTTTATGTGCTCATAGATTAATACAGAAAAAACATTTAAATAAGCCTCAGGGTTTCGTTACAGAGCTGTCAAAATTTAATTCTATCACTTTTGATCATAAATCTTTACAGCAACCAAAGTGATTTCATATATCTGCCCACCCTATTTAACTACAAAAGTATGTGTCTAATTGAAATATTTAAGAAAGAAACTTTTTCGTTTCACTCTTTTTGGGACATTCACTTTACAATTTTGTACAATATATATTTTTAACTTCCTTCGGGCATCATTTGTTGCATGAATCACGCCCAGATTATGCAGGATTTCTCGTCATACTTTCTTGTCGCGGACCACAAAAAAACCCTCATGGATCCTTAATTTCATTCCTATCACAGAGCTTAGTGAGATATAGCGCATCTTTCGTTTCTTACTGGCAAATAAACACTTCAATGTAAATTTTGTGCATTTCCTTGACACTTCTATTTCATAAGCATGATTTATAAAATATTGAAATGTGACCACGAGAATTTTTTAAAGTGTAAAGAAACCTTATAAGAGATAATTTAATGCTAATCATTTTAAGATAAATTTGACCCCTCCATATTTATTTCTATTAAATTCTTCAATGAATCTTTTTCTATAATAATTTTTATACGGAAATGCTTGTACTTTTATTGTGAAAAGATTATCTACACACTCATTAAGCTTATATTTTGTTAATCTAAAGTAGTTGGCTTTGTTTGATATAATATAATTTAGCAATTTCAGTTTTTTTATGTAATATACACTGAAGTGACAAAAGTCATGGGATGACTGTTAATATCGTATCGGTCCTCCTTTTGCCCGGCGAAGGGCAACAACTCGACATGTTATGGAGTCCACAAGTCGTTGGAAGTCCTTTGCAGGAATATTGAGCCATGCTGTCTGTATAGACGTCCATAATTGTGAAAGTATGGATGGTGCAGGAGTTTGGGCACGAACGAACCTTTCGATGATGTCCCATAAATGCTCGATGGGATTCATATCGGGCGATCTAGGTGGCCAGTTCATGCGCTGGAATTGTGCGGAATGTTCTTCAAACCAATCGCGAACAGTTCTGGCCCGGTGACATGGCGCATTGTCATTCATAAAAATCCCATCGTTGTGTGGGTACGTGAAGTCCATGAATGGCTGCAAGTGCAAGCAGCTGAACATAACCATTTCCAGTTAATGATCGGTTCAGTTGCACCAGAGGACCGAGTCCATGCCATGTAAAAACATCCCACACCATTATGCAGCCACCACCAGCTTGAACAGTGCCTTGCTGACAGTTTGGGTCCATGGCTTCGTGGGGTCTGCGCCACACTCGAACTCTACCATCAGCTCGTAACAACTGAAATCGTGACTCATCTGACACGCCACGGTTTTCCATTGGTCTAGGGACCAGTCGATATGCTCAAGAGCCCAGGAGAGTCGCTGCAGGCGATGTCGTGCTGTCAGTAAAGGCACTCGAGTCGGTCTTCTGCTGTCATAGCCCAAGGAAGACAAATTTCGACGCACAGTCCTATCAGACATGTCCCTCGTACGTCCCACATTGATTCCTGCAGTTATCTATTAACATTGACCATTCTACACAGACGTCGGTGGTCTCGGTCGTTAAGTGCAGGTGGTCGCCCATTGCGCTGTCCATGATGGGATGTGATGCCTGAAATTTCATACTCTCGGCATTCTCTTGATACTGTGGATCTCGGAATGTTGAATTCACTAACGATATCCGCAATGGAATGACCCATGCGTCTAGCTCCAACTAATATTCCACGTTCAAAGTCTGTTAATTCTCGTCGTGCCGCCATAAATCGCGAAAAACATGTTCACATGAATAACTTGAACACAAATGAAAGCTCTGGAAAATGAGCTGCGCATTTATATTTTTTTGCTGCGATACTACTGCCTTCTGTATATTTGCATATTGCTATCCCATGACATTTGTCACTTCAGTGTATTATTGATTTGTCAAGGTATCAAACTGTTAACAGACTAAAATGCAAAGTATTAAGATTTTAACAAGTAATATCTACAGATTCTAAATAAAATTTTTGAAAAAGTATTTATAATATATATTTTATTTCTAATCTCCTCTTGAAACCCGTAAGAAATTCTACTTGACACTTCCAACAAAATTGTAAATCCGTACTGAATCCAAGTCGATTTCGTCTGAAGAAATAAGAATCAGTTTAGCTCTAAATATATTAAAATCAAATAATGAAACTTTTCCACATTTATAGAGAAAGAAAAAAATTCAAGTGAATTTAGTTTTCATTTCAGTTGTTCAGTTTCATTGGCTTCGCATTCTAAGTTTTATTAATCTATTTTTGACGTAATTTTAATTTCAATTCTTCGAATACATAAATCTTAAATTTTGGAGCATTATGACTGTAATGTTAAAATATTTTTTACATCTCATCACGGTCAGATTACTGTATTTTAATACGCATCGTTCAACATGTAATTATTTTTACTATATTAACGTAATAATAGTCACAAAAGAAAAATAATGAAAAATGTTCTGCCCAATATATCAATTCTTGGAATCGAATTTTACGCCATTTTATCCGGTGGCATGCGATATCGTCATAACTAATTTCATTCATAGAATTATGCATTGCACTCTAACCAGGATATCCCCAGTCAATTAGATTCAAAACATTACTAAAAAATACAACCTCTGATAAAATTCTTAAAAAATGGAATGTTATCTATTTAATTTCTTTGTCAATTTTTTAAGTAATTTTAAAAGAATTAAGCACATTGTCTCCTTTGAGAAGAGAATCTCACAAGTGTTTCAAGTAGAAAAGTAAAGCTGTGTCTTCATAATATTTTAGCGACATAGTCATAACTCATACACGAAAATGGCAAACAATGTCCATCTTTTTGCATTTATTTACTTCTCCATGCTGCTAATGATATTTTTTCTTCTTCTAACATAATAATTCCAAAGTCTTCTTTTTATGCTATGTTTCATTTCTTTTATTTAAAAATTTAATCCAAAAATGAGCAGAATAATTGTCAATTTGAAAGTACCTGATATTAGATCCTAAAGGAGTAGCTACGCCGTAGCCTTTGGCATCCAAATTCCGACCCACTTTCATTGTATCGCAAGGTTGTCTTTCGTTGATATAGTCGTTTTTTGTGGACTCTATAAGGAAAGCATATTTCCCTTTGGACTCCCGGACTCTCCGTATTCCATCTTCGTATGATTGTACAAAGACATGCTTCCGGGAATTCATGAAATCCCACATACGGGAGTAAACACTTATTTTTGATCTCTGTAAACAAGAAGAGACATTCAATGGTTTTTATAAATCCTTTTTAAGGCAAAATATAAAAATGGGTGAATTGCGGTAAATTATTAAAATTATTAGAAGGTAGATTTCAACATATTGATCCCATTATATGAAATATAAAGACTGAAACAATTTTATTGTCTTAAAATGATTTGGTAAATGTATTATTAAGCTTAAAAATTCTTCATTGTCTTTTAACAACAGTATTGATAAAATCCGAAATTATGTGAGTTATATCTCCTTTGGAACAATCCTCTTTAATTAGATATTTTTACAAAATTATTTCACTTAAAAATAGTTTTATTACGACATTTCACCAAAATATTACCTTATACAACTGGTTAGTTTTATGAATATATATATATATATTTTAAATTGAAACAATGAAACTAATTAAAAAATCTAATATTTGGCAAACAATGGAACACAAAGGACTTAATGATAGACATTTTTATAGTATTTAATGAAATTCTTTCCCTGGTTTGCTCATATTTTTAATAGTAAATGCATTTTTTTCTCACTAAAGAAATGAGCATTATGAAATTACTAGTTCAATCAATTCCTAGTGTTGTTCACTAGGAAATGATTGAATCTATAATAATTGCTAAAATTATTCGCAAGTTCTTTATTTTTTTGAAAGATCCATTTCCCATTTCCATGTTAGCTGAACAGTATAGTTGCATTTTTACGAAAAACTGTTTGAATGTTTCTATTGAAGCAAGCTAAAGAATTTTCAATACCATGATACCATCAATACCTCTTCCAGTATTTTTTAGTTTCGATATTTCCCCTTAGATTAACTTTTTTCTTTCAACGAATTTTTCATCTCAGAACGCAGGAGGATTTACAAATATTTGTATCTACATATTTAGTCAGGTATAAAAATATTGATATGATCCTCCAATTATTTAAAGAGAAGTACAATTGCTGTAAAATTTATATAGTCAAGAAGCCATCAAGTTCGTGAAATTAGATTTGGAAATCTTCTATATATCCATCCCTAATTATTTTTATAAATATCTGTACAGTAGGTTGAAACAATAATGACCTTAAATTATTTTTGGATTTTAGTTTGGTTATAGCGGGGAAAGAGCCTTTTTTTTTTAAATATTGGCTCAGAAACTGCAACATTTGGAGATACCGAAAAGAACTTAACTTTTGCAAAAGAAACCGGAAAATTAAAAAATTTGACAAAATAATTTTTGTATATTTTTCACACATATAAGGCTATAAAAGTTAGTTTAAGATGCACATATAAGCATTTACAATTGAAAAATTGTTAATTACAACATATAATAATAAAAAAATACTTTAATGCCGAATTTTGTGTGTTCTTACTTCTTCATCCTTAATGATTACAAATGTTGCAACTGCGAAATGTTTTTTCTACTTCTTTTCCACAATGAATTGTTTTTTAATCAAATTTTGGCATATTCCCAGGCGAGTTTATTTTTACTCCTATGTATCATTCTCTTCCAAATGAACCACAGACATTTTTAGCCGATTAGGTCTCCGGTCTCACAGCTCTTTCAACTGCTTGCGAGTAACAAGGACGCCAGGGAAGTCTATAAGCAAGTCCACTACACTATTTAGTTCAGATGTCTTCAGCATGAAATCTTTCAGAGAGTCATGGGAAAGAGGTTTTGACAAAGAAGGGGGGAGTTCAGTTACGCCATTTTCAACCCTTGAGATCATGTCGATACAATCCTTTTCATCGGAGTTTATTTCTAGAGCTCTATATTGTCTGAATCTCTCGACTTTCTGTTCTTTCTTTTAAAAATCATCGTAAATCAAGTTCTCTTCGAATTTTACATTCATCATTTAGAAGGGATAAAATACCATTTTTTGTACACATTTTTTTGAGTAATTATAGGACTATAACGTCCTTGTGATCGTCAGAGGGATAGTGTGGATATGAGATAATATTTAACAGATGTTTAAAAACGCCGAACAAGAACGTTAGAACGTTGATTTTCATTAGCGTTGTTAATTTTTTCAGTAATTGTTTCTGACACACTAGTATTTTTTGTCTGTTCTTAATTAAAACTATTCTATAACTATTAATTTATTATTAGTTCTTAACTATTTTCTGTAGTTCTTTCTTTTCTTGTTACTTTTTTTTCTAAGCACTTGTGGTAGCTACATCAATGCTACATATAACCCTTTTGCTGTTAGAGCGTCGATCGTTTATAAACTCCTGTTCCCTAACTAACATTAATGCAAATACGAATATTAATGTTTACATACTTACAGACAGCAATATCAAATAAATATTTGGCTTCTTCTCTAAATTTAATGGGTTTGGAATCAAACGTATTTTACCCTTTTCTGATTTTAGATTTCAATAATTTTTTGTATTTAGCATGATATTTTTTTATCATTTGTAAAATTCTTTTGCTAGAAACAACGGCAATAGAAGCTCTTGATCATATTAGTTTAATTTTAAGACTAAAACGTCACATACTTCACTTACAGCAGGAGCCATTTCTGAAGTAATTTTGAGAATCAGTTTAAGATAACAGTAGCACTTCATAGCAAATTTGTAAGTAGACAGTTGGACTTCATCAAATCATTTCATTTCCTAAAAACAGAGCATTTTGACTTTTGTCTTGTCTTCCCAAATTCAGACAAAGCCCCGTTTTCTCAAAACAAAACACACCAACTAACATATCAGTTACGCTCTGTATTTAGACAGTAGGTGGCACAGAGACACCAACTCAGCTGAATCTTGACTTTTCCTCGCTATCATAATCGCTTAATAATAATTAAAAATCAACGTTGATTTCTTCATTCCATCCTATCTCTTCTTGTGTACAGCCGACCACCCCTCAGCCACTGAACTTAGCAGTATCGAAAGTATTCGTCCCATCCTACTGCACAGAATTACAGACATTTTTCGAAATATTTTGAATGATGCCAATTGGAAAGAAAGAAAACTGGTAGTCAATTATTTAGAAATCCAGCTATTACAGAAGCCATCAATATCATTTAAGTTTCCAAATTGAGGATTTTTTTCCTTAAAATGTATCAAATATTCCTTCTTGTATTATGCATAAATTTTATCTCGAAAACGAAATAAAATTTTTAATGAAAAGGATATTTTTCGTCAGTAATGAGTAGTTATTCTATTTTAATTAATTAATTTATTTATACAGCTACATTTCTTTATGATGTGTGCATTTTCATAAATTGGATTCAAAACATCCAGCTTATAAAAACACTTTTCATACATAGACACATATTGAAATTAATAATTTATGCTACTAATTAAGATAAATGTGCGTGCGTAATTTATTAGTTTCATTGGGGAACTGCAAAGTAGACATTTCAACCTAGAATTGCTTAACTTGGCAAATATATACTTTGGAGATGAAAATGTCCACCTTGTTACGAATTTTTGAAAATTTAAAAATAATTATGATTAAAAATATTAAGTAAAATGTCGTTCCTATTTTTGCGATAGCTCCAAAAAATATTAAATCATGAAAATGATTATTATATCATTTAAAACTTTAAAAAATCTTTTTTTATGAGGCCACTTTATTAGTTGAGCAAATATTTTCTGAAATTGCCTTTTTTAAAATTTTTGCCAAGATTTCAACAAAATATTTCATTGTTTCATTGAAATTCAAATCATTTTAATTTTTTCGTCAAATATTTTGTTGGCTGATTTTCTCCCAATGTTGAAAGTGAAAGTAAAGAATCTGTATAGTTTACATGAATGTCTGTATAGCTTAAATGACGAAAAAGAAAATGAAGTTACAGTACAGCGAAAGTTTGAAGACTGATGTATTCAACTTTAATTCCCGGCACGATTTTAATCTACGTCCCATTCTAATGTTAAAAGGATATTTAATGTACTAATCTGAAGTATTAAATTTTGAATAACGGATTTTATTGAAATTAAACCAATCGATTTCCTCGTAGAACCAATTAACGACTTAAAGAAGTCTAGTGCTCTCAGGGTTTTCGAATACACTTAATTTATGAAGATATTTGGTGCATTATTCAGTTTTGATTTCATGCATTTGACTATTTGGTTATATGTTTAATGTAATCCTATGGATTAAAGTAAATTTTTATTTTGAGATTTGTAGGAAGGTGTCAACTTCTGGAAAATGAAACCAAATTTTTTGCTTATTATTTATGCAAAATGTCATTTTATATGCATAACAATTACATCGAAAATTTTACTAGAGTATTTTAAAACCCTAATATTCCGTTCATTTGCTTGCTACCTGTTCTAGCGGTAGTCATTTTTTCGTGGGAAAGAAGACAAATGAGCAAGTATTTCTGATGAGCCTTTAATAAATACCATTTAAATATTAATTACTCCATAAAAATTTTATTTGCATGTGATTTTCAGGAAAAAAATTTAATTTCATTGAGAGAAATTTGTTAAGAGTGTTAAGTGAGTATAATTTATGGTTTTAGCATATGATTTCGTAAATTTTTACATAGATATAAAAAAATTGATTGTAAAAAGGTTGTGAAAAGAATTATATGCTGAAAATAATTAGGTTAATTACCATTAACGGTGACAAAATATTATGCTTTGCAATGAGTGCTATAATAAACTTCTAACAACATTTTGACATTGAACAGTGAAATGTAAAGTTTAGTACAACAGTCATGCTGTTTGTATCAGTTTCTAGGAATGTCACATTATACTGGAAGCCAATCTATTGTACTAAATTTTAAATGTAAAAACATTTTTTTAAAATTATAATAATTAAGATAAATTATTCAGTTCTAAACTTTACTGCAAAAAAAACCTAACTGCAAACAAAAACTAAGATTATTTTTTGAATTGAGGAAATTAGTATATAAATTTTGTAAAATGCAAGAGAAGGATCTAATAAATTTCTATGAAAGACAAATTTAAGGGTGGTGAACCATTTAGAAGCAAATAACTAGAAACGATGAAGAGAGGCTTTCCATAGAAAAAAAATTAATGCAATTTGACCACGTAGGTAACAGCATCATTTTTATCAGCTTGACTACGGTGACCTGTCGGCAAGATGCAGATTTCAGGGCTTAAAAAATTCAGTTCAAGTCTAAATTCCACCAAAGAACCACCGTAAATGCAGGGTTTTTGTACTTTGGTGCTCAACATATTTTTCTTCAGTTGATCCCGCCCCCGAAAAAGAGAGAGAGGGAGAGAGAGAGAGAGAGAGAGAGAGAGAGAGAGAGAGAGAGAGAGAGAAAGAACCAAATGTCATTACATTTTTCGCTTTTTTAAAGACGTTTCATTACTGCAAATAGTATTAGGTTTGACTATTTTTATTAATGTTGTTTTATAGATGATAAATATTTCCTACTGGTATTTAGTTAAGATAAGTCATAAAATTAAATTTATAATGGTTTCAAGTCTTTTTGCACTGTATTTGATAATTTTTATACCAAATCAAAACCGTTATTATTATTGTAACTAAGATCTTCTAAGTGCATTTGCACTTTAAGTTAAACTATATACATTCGATTCAACACAGTTTTCGTATAGTTTTATCATTAGTATTAACAGCAATCGTTATCTGAATATAATTTACAATTAGTAAACTAAATTATATTATTGCTTGATTTTTTTTAAATTTTCTTTACACGTAAAGTTCTAAAATAAGTCTAAAAATTGTAGAATTTTAAACATATGACTTATTGCTCCTCAAGGGAATATACAATCATGACCCCTAAAGAGTCAAAATTCAGAAATTGAGGAAGTACAACCTAAAAACATTGAAGACTTTTTTTAAACAATTCGATTTTGAGTTTAAAATATATATAATCTATATGTCGTTAATTGGAACTACATTATTAATCATTTAACTTTGAAGCCATATGAAGTATCGATATAAGGGATTTGTCATTCCTTTATAATGATGAGAGTTCGATCCCTACCAAATATAATTTTAATATACGACTTTTTCTACTTTGAGTGATGATAAGTGATTTTATGAAAATATAATTCTGTGAATTTAATAAATATGCTCTAAGTGTATCCTTATTTAAAAAAACAACTTTGTACTGATTTAGGAATTCTATGCATTCATTTTCCTTCAGTGACTCGATATTTCAAAGTCGCTTAGTAAAAATATTATTTAATAATTAGTAGATAATATAGAATTGTTCCATAAATATTCTCTAATATAAAGAAGGCTTACGATGATAGTTTTATAAAAGATTACATACGATACAAACGGAATGCTGTTAACTCGATATTATTATTTTGGTGCGCTGGATTTTTAGCATTAATTTGATATTCTTAAAGCTTTTCAGTCCCCCCCCCAAAAAAAAAAACTAATGACGTTTTTTTTAACCATTAAGAACCTGAAAAAATTCCTTTTTAACCCACATTTTATTTTATTTGAAAAGTTTTATTTGCAATCCAGAAAACTTTAATCATTACAATTTGTGTTTGCACTTTTCGATAATATTAGGTTAACTGCCAAAACACGAAGAGTTGTCTAAAATGGCATTAACTAGAGACGTTATAAAGTAGTTCGCGTGTTCGAAAACATTTTTGTGTCTGTCGAGCTCGAGCGCAAGCAATCTCAAGTAACTGTACGGCACAAAAATCAAACACGAATAGGTGCGTGTTCCGATGATTGTTTGAATTCTTGAAGGAACCTTCGGCCATTTCATATCTTTACCATTTTTTTATCTACATTTTGCTCAAATTTCATACAGTACCCTATGATGAGTTTCCTTTACAAGAATCTGATACAATGCTATCTTTTTTTATGTGAGTGCCTATATCAATAATGACATTCAATGTTTTCTTGCCTTTTTGTTTTTTGCGTCTGGTTTTGAGTTTGTAATCTGAAGCATAATTAAAACTTTACTAATGACGTTAGTATTAGAATCTCGATAGGAGAGAAATTTAGAAGGAATTCTATAATCATTGCTTTTTGCTTAATGATTATTTTTATAAAACAAATTGTTTGAAGAGTTTAATATTTTTTTTGATACAGGAATATTACGGATAAATAACATTGAAAAACATTTTAATAATCTTCTTTGTCTTGTAATTTCTATTGATTAGTGACTCATAATAAGGAGGGAATGATATATTTTTAACGAACTACCGGAATTTTATACATAGACAGAATGTTTGTAGAAGGTTGTTAGTATTCCACAAATATTCTGTTTATGCATTATGCCATAAAATATAGAATTCGTATTACGAAATATTATTTTTTGTTGAAAACTATAAATTGTAAAGATTTTTGAATCATTCAAATATGCAGACCATTATTCAGAATAAGGCATTTCCTATATAATATTTTCTTTCTGAAGTATATTAAACTATCAGTGAAAAAGTTGCATGTATTTTTTTTTCAAATAAAAAAGTTCTTAAGGTATTCATTAAATTATAAATAGCAAAGCAGCCTGAAGATTGACAAAATAGGATTCTTATTTTACAATTGTTTTTCTTCTTATCTTTAAAAGTTCATTGCAGCAAAAGTTTCTTTTAAAGTTTTTCAGTAATGATTTTTTTATTATCTACAATGGCAAAGGAAATATATTCGCAAATAAATATTTCATTTTTATAAATTTATTTACATTTATGTTTTTCATGTAGTGCCTTTGAAACTTTTTCGTAAGGAATCTGTTCTGGTGCAACTTACTAGCTCAATAAAGTGGATAAAATTCCGTTGAAAGCTTACGAAAAACGGGTTAGTAAATATAATTTCAAATTTGCTATCAACATGTCTAAAATTAAAATGATTAAACACAAGAAATATGTTAACTATTCTACAAGATTTTTTTTCTGAATGATATAAGAATTAGCTACAGAAAAAAATTGAAATATCTTGGAATAATTTTCGAAACAAACGTAAGTTTCGTTCTCTACCTAAACAAAATTCATGAAACATTTAGAGTGCAATTGTAAAAGAAATTCATTTAAGGTTTATTAAATAAAATTGATCATAAATCATTGGTATGCGAAACAAATGAATTAAAATTTGGTATTCTCTTTTAGATATATGATCTATGGCTTTTTTTTTTCAAAAATAGGATTCACAAACTTCTAACTATGGAAATGAAGAAAGGATTGTTTATATTCTTCCTCTATTCTTGCATTCATTATATTTCATTCTATTTACTTGTTTACTGCATTATTTGTTCTCTGTTTACTTGCTTATTGTTTGATTTTATTTATTTTATCTAATACTATATTTTATTTTCTAACTCCTTTTATCACTAGATTAAAATGTGGTTTTTAATTACTCTTTCCCGTCTTCTGATTTTATGTTTGTAAATTAATAAGAACAAGGTATAAAGACTTCCGAATAAAATAGATATAGAAAAGTTTCGAATAATTCACATGATTCATTCACATAAATCTCCAAGGCTGTTTCAACCAGTGAAATTCTCACTTAATAATAAAAATAAAGGAAAATAATACTCTAAAAATTAATATTTATTTAGGCAATGAGACACAGCAGCAATGTTAAATAGAAATGTAATATTGCCTCTTTCATTTTTGTTAAATGAAAAGAAATTATTTTAATGCAAAGAAAAATTATAAATGAGTTTGAAATTTTAAGTAGCAAATTAATATTTAACGTTATTTTACAAAACTATTCCAACAAAATTTTAACGAATTAGAAAATCCCTAATTTTAGTTACAACTTAATTAAATAACTTTCCTTGGAAATATTCTTTCCCATGAAAACGAGTTTATATAATCCAAGATTGAAGATAAATCATTGTGAGGTTTTAAGTTGAAAACAGCCTTAATATCTTGATAAAAATGTTCTTTAATTATTTGCATGTGTTAAATGATATAAATATATTTCTATAATAGTTGAATACATTTTTCTTTAAATGGTAAAATACTGTTTTAAATTTCCGTATCAGAGAATTTTAAAATATTTTTTCATTTATAAAATTTAATAATAAGAACAATTTAGTTAAAAGCTCAATTTATATTCTTTGGCAATACATAAATACTATAAAAGCATACGAATATGGAAGAAGCTATGGGAGGCTAGAGTTGTCGAACGCGACCCGGAGAGGGTAGCTTTGAAACCTTATTTTACAAGATTGTGTCTCTGGCCTAGATTCCAAAGTTAGAAGTGGATAGAAACTATAGGAGCTGGTGGAAGACTACTGAAGCACTGCGTTCTGTGAGACAGCAAGAAGTTGCCGACAAGATTTGGCCAGGAGAGGTGCAAATAATATCCCCAGTGGAACAACCATCCAGTGAAATAAGAAAGATGCAGAAAACATGGGCAAATTTTGATATCATAAGTTGTTAAGCATCACTTAAATAGGGCAGTAGTTATTCATGCTACAAATTTATTTAAGGATTAAGCTGTGTTTCCTTTCTTCTAAATTTTGAAACGCAGTCAAAAATAAATGTCTCTGCACAATTTTCTTATAAAAATAATATGCATTATAAATAATAAATGATATTCTTATAAATTATTTTTCAGTATATTTTTTCAGAATCTAACATATTGTTTTATCTTACTCTCAATGAGTATTTCGAATTAAGAATAAGGTGCGTGAAAGAATTCTGATCCTTATACAAGGAATTTCAATATTAATACAAACATTACCAACCCATTTTTTAACCACCTCGGAACAAATATTCTTCCCTTGCATTAAAAGATTGTATTGCTTGTATTTTTTCTTGTGACTTAAACCGATTCTGAATCATTAGGAAATAGCGTTGGTTGTCTCAATAACCATATTCACAATTAATAGAATTATTTATTTAAAAAACGTCAGACAGTTTAGAGTTTTACTTAAGTTATAAAAATAATCAGTTAGAAAAATGAAAATGATGATGAAAAAATTTAGATTTTTTATTTTAGACGCATTTAAAATTTTAGATTTTTTATTCATGAGCTGAGTTTTAAATATTAAAAAGTTTTGTTTTAAAATTTTAACTTCTGATACCATATAACGTCATTGTACTGCTAAGAGGAATTTATTTCCTTTTCATTTCTTATTTTCACTCCTAAATGTGTTGATTATTTCAGCAGCCAGCCTGTGCCCTTATTTTCTGAAAGAAAGACGGCTCCATTTTACTGCTTACCCTGAAGAATTCCTGAGTCGAGGAGTACATCAGAGTCCCGTATTCGACTTCTGTTTGTTTGGCCAGGTCATCCGCAGAGTTGATGGGAGTCACCATCCTCTCAACTGTCAAAAAAGCTGCCAGATTTGCTGTGTACGATGATATGATTATTAGAGTGAAGAACCACCAAACACTCCCTACAATGCGTCCAGCTATAGATCTGGAAAGAGATACATTCATTCGTTTAACCCTTTGCACTCAGGCTGTGTCTCTCACTCGCCATTCAAGACGGTGCATCATTTTAACATTTTATTTATTTATTTTTCACAATTTAATTGTTACAAACGCCTGCATAATGGTTAAGAGGTGTAGATTTATTTTTTAAGAAATTCGACTTAAAAGAGTTATGTATATTTATTTTTCATAACAATAAACAAATATTTGTATTAGGTGAATAATTTTGCATCTAATTATTTTTCGGAGTGCAAAGGGTTAATTTTCGAAAGGTTTCATAAATTCCATGGGAGTTCGTTATTTTTGTCTTTTTCCTAAGCAACAAAAACAGTTTTCATGTGCCAATCTCAAACTCGCTCCTGAAATTTTATAATTTTTTAAATAATGAATTTAACATTTTTGAGTGATTCCAAAAATTGTTGGCATTTTTTACAGTACTTAAAAGCAAAGTTAGGGTCAAAAATGCAAACTAAATGTGAAATTTTCGAAGCTGAAACCAAGCCACAGACATGTTAGTGCATCTATATAGCTCTTTTTTTTACTCCTTAATATTGTAAATGTACAATTAATTATTTATATATAGAATTAAATTTTATTATTCATAGTTTTTGGTATATATATCAACCGCTTCTCAATTTAATTTCGATTTATAGCTTATTCGATTTCATTATGGTCCCCTTGTTCGAGTGTTGCATTAGATATTGTTTTAGAATTATCCTTCGCCCGATTACTTGGAATGTGTACGGTATGAAAACTGCTGCAGTAGTGTCTTCTTTTGCGCTTCCCTTCAAGAAATCAAAAAGTCATCCATAGGAAATCTCTCAAGAGTCACGAAAGTGGACGTAATAATAAGAAAACATTTCAAAACGGAAGTACTTATCAGAATAATCCCCAGGGCTCCCAGATAAAAGAAAGAAAAAAAATACATAAAAAGGAAATAAAAGCACTTTATTTAGAACTTTAGAAAAAGAGCTAGTAAAATAGTGTTTTCATGATATTGCACATAATAACTTTGAATAAATAGTATTCAATGGAATACTTTACAAAAAGAAATTTTCTTCCAACTCCAAACACTGGGTGTAGACACTAAGGCAACAGTTTTGTTATTCTCCTCAAGCATAGAATTGATATTTGTAACTAATTATCCCCATATAAAGTATGAACCTAAAGCGATAAAAAGTTATTGATGTTGAGAGAGTTAAGAATTCAAGGTGACAAGTGTAACTAAAAATAATATAAAAAAATTATTAAAAAATAAAAGGAAATCAAACTTAATTAAAACTGATACCAAAAATGGTTTAATCATAAATACAGTGAAGTTTAAGGTTAAAAAATAAGTATATTTTTTATTGGAACTTTTAAATATTTCATTATTTTTTTATTCATTCATTCTAAATCATTCATTAATTTTCATGGAAAACTACAATTTTCATTTTTTTTGGTTTATGCGAAATCTCATTTAATAGAAGGTTTTAAAGGTATTCAAATGTATTGATACCATCATTTTTGCAAATCTTCAGATATATTCTGAACACAACTTATAAGCATATAATTATTTATTTTTACACAAAGAATGATATTTTGCTAATAAAATCATATTATGTACAAAACTTGATATATACCAATAATTTTAATTTTCTTCAAAACATATATAATTATGTAACAAATAATATTGTTGAAAAAAATAATTATTTCCATTCATTCATTTGTCATAGGAAGTTTGATGTTTTTCTAAATTTGACTAGTATTTAGAAAATAAAAAAATCTACTTTCACATATTCATAAACACCATTATAAAAGAAGGTTCATCAAAATTTCACATTATTTTTTTAAAAAAAGAAGCATTTCGAAGTTAAGTACATACTTCAGAAAAAGCTTTTCTGAGTGTTAAAAAATTAAAGTTCTAAGGATTATAACAAACATTTTATTTCCAACTTAACAGTCTTTAATTTATAACACATAATTACAACTGCTTTCGAATTTTGAAATATTTTTTTGAAATTCATTATCAGATAGCGATGTTCGTATGGCATCAAGAATTAATTAAATTAATTGATTATTAATTAAATTCTGTAAACATCATTGAATGCTTATCCTGTGATATTCTGAAGAAAAATGTACATATATGTTTAATGCTATAGGAATGAAAATATCTTAAGAGAATATTAAGAGCCTCTTTGAGCGTTTTATTTTTAATAATTACGTTCTATGAGAAATTTGTTCAATTGCCTGTATGGAATTAATACTTGACTTCATCTCGACTTGAATCAGGTTTTGAATTTTCTAGATTTTTCCATTTAACAGAATAAAGATGTAGATAAGATATGTTTTATCTTAAATGCTAAAAAATATTAGTACATATTTTAATCAATGAAACATTTGCCATTTCTAGTAGTGCTAATGCATAATTGATTTATAAATTTATTTTTTAAAGATCATTCATCCCAGTGTTGGTGGTTGAAGGGTACGAAGTTCTTTACATTGCCTTTTTTTAGTTACACTTTACAATCGTATTTTGAAATTCACCATTTAACACAATAGAAACAGAGGCCGAATATCTTTCCTATTTCAATATTAATCCCTTACAATTATGCAAACTTGATTTTTTGAAGCTGCGCTTTGAAAAGAATATAAGCCTATAATAGTTTTTTCTAATACTCATTTTTCTATACACATTTAAATCTGAACATTCCTTTTTATATCACTTTGCAAAAGGGAAGCAAAAAATCTTTAAGAAGTTCGAATCATTTGAATGGTCTTCCTTTTCTCAAAACGTGTAGGTGAATTTATGATAAATCAATGTATTGCTGAATTTCATGTATTATTAGGAAACTCCTGCATTTTAGAATTAATAAAAACATTTTAAGAATAATATCTATAAAGATACTACTAAGAGAGCAAAATGAATATTTTGATTTATTAACTATTAATAATTATCTCATTATTTAGAAGTCTATCTACAAAAAATTCATTATTCTTATTTCACTAACCTTTTTCATAAACTTTGGTGAGGTTTACTAATATTTTAGAAGAATCTGAAAATAATGGATATTGATAAAAAAAATTACTCTATTTCGAGAGTTATTACAAACCATTTTCAGGAGCAAAAAATCCATAGTTGCACTTGTCGAATCAATTCTCTTTAACTCACAGTAAGGCATCACAAAGTATGAAATACCTTATATGAATTGTAAAAAGGCAGATATTCTGAAGGAATACATATTATACGAAAGAACGTGATCTGAGAAGTAAACTCTGTTGACGGGTAGTTAACATCAAAAATACTTCTGTGACAGCTGCCTGTTGACATGTGTAGCTCATCTTTGGCTTTCTTGAAGTGTCTTTTCACCTCCAATGATTGAACCACTGACATCAGAAAGTAATACAACGGTTTGCTCTTTTATAAAATAATGCAAAAATTTCTGATGATGACCATGAAACGGAAATAGTCATATATCTTCCTGAAATAATTTTCTCAATTTCAATGCAAGTGGCTTTCAGTATTCGATTCATGATCACTCTATATATCTTAAACTATATATCTTATGAAATTTTATGAATTTTATTTTATATTATCTTATGAACTCTATATATCATATAAAATCTTTCATGAGATAAAATTTTTAGTATCAATATTTTATCAACCTCATATTAATATTTAAATAGACTGTGAAGAATATAATGATGATAGACTGATGTACAATTAATCAAATGAGAGCATATTGAGCATATGGATAAATTGAGAATTGCATGAAATTGCTTCTTAAGATTTTTCTGGATCAATGAGAAAATTATCTATATTTTCTGGAATGGGCAGCATTTTTATCACGAGTAAAAGTTTGCATAAAAGATAAAAAAATTTGTATTCTAATCTATTCAATTTTTCAGTGATTCCACAAGAAATGAATGGATCATACTGATGTAGCAGTCATTTTAGAGATTATCTTGCACTCACAAATCAGAAATGGCTTGATTTTTTGCTTTACTTCTCAGCCACATAGAAAATTTTCTTGTACAAAATTATATATATTTTGTTGGTCCTGATCTCCCGTTTTGCATCTTAAATAAAAGAGATATAAATTTTTCAAAAAAAAAGGAGTGGTGAAAAGTTGTTGGACTTTCTGTTATTTTTTGCATTAATAATAGAATTAACACACTACTATCAGCTTTTTCTCGATCAAAAAGGCCGTTTACGACTTACAACTATAAACATTTTCTTTTAAAAGGTAAAGAAAAGTATCAACAATCAAACTTGCGTTGTCTCTTGTAGATTTATTGGTGTGGATATTTTTACTAAGTTGCTTTGAACTTTTTAATTGATAATCTCTTTGAAAACTATGGTGCGAATTCTGACTTTTCAACATACTTCATATAAATGTAATAAATATTTTTCCTTTAAATATAAATATTTAAGGTTTGAGATATTTATCTTAATATAATTAAAATTATTAAATACGCTGCATAATTTACGAATTATATAATGTGAGCTACATAAATTCTACATTATTTCGTTACCAGAGTATCGTTTAACACAGAAACAATTACTGGCTTTTTATATTTCTGTGTTTAGTTCTCCAGAATTAGTAAGAAATAATTATTGTCATCTTTTAGAAATTCAGTGTTTTATATAATGCCGTTTATTAAATTTATTTTCATTGTTGTGTAAAATTTACTAATATTTTAAACATGACATTTAAAAATAACTAAGTTGTTGAACGCATCACAGACTCTGATTAAACACCGAATCAAGTATTAATAAAGATTTTATCGAGGTTTAAAAGAAATCTCTATCATTACATTTTATTTTTTAAATAAAACACTTCTATCCATGCCACACTGAATAAATTTACAAATGGCTCCTTCATGCCAACAGATTTCTTCTAATTATGTGATATAAACTATAAGAAAAAGAATATTGAAAAATTCAAGCAAATTTAAGTAAAAATAAGAAAAAGAATATTGAAACATTCAAGTAAATTCCTTTGAGACTAAATAATGAAGGCTAATTTTTTAATTAATTCTTTGAAATTTGAAAATAGAGTGAAATTTTAGAAAAAATTACTCTTACAAGAATATTTATTTGATTTTTTAAAACAATAAACTATTTAATCTCTTGAATTGAATCTCTTAAACTAAATTAAACAAATCCAAGTTCCAGTTTTGGAGAAAACTCGTAATAGGATAGAATTAGGTATCTTAAGACAATTAAAGAAATTCAGCGTCCCGATTATATGGAAACTTGAGTAAACCAAAAAATAAAAACGTACGAGGAATCAAGAAAGAAACTCCCTGTGAATAAATTAGAAAAACGAAAGCAAGGTGTTTTCCTTTTGAAACGGAATTCATTTCTTGTAAATAAATACATAAATGTAATATTTCCAATACATCGCTAAAAATGACAAACAAAAAGGGCAATGATTTACTTTTCAGGGAATTTTGTATTTAAAACATTCTCTGCTCACAAACCTTACTATTCAAGCGAAAAAAAGAAGTTTATTATAAAAAACAGCTTTATAGAAAACCCATATTTTCCGGTAATCGATAATTTTCTTTAAGTTCAATGTGTGTGTTTTTTTATGAGGAAATGTAAATATTTTACATTTTCTTAACAACCATTTAATTTTAAGGTAAAAAATTGATAATTACTGAAAAAAAAATTATTCATATGAATATTTAAAGGTTTGTTAAAAGTACGTACTATTTTAAGAAATATTAAAAATAAAAATTCTATCAATTTTTAAGCTCTCTAGAATTTTTTTAAAAATAATAAAATACAAAACTTCTTAGAAACATACTTCAATAATTTACTGAAATGAGGAACTTTTTTTATCAAATCTATGGAGGTCAAAATAAATAAATGAAAAAAAGATGTAATTACCAAAGACAATGACTAGTAGGAATTTTAATGATTTATGTAATATATCTTTAATGTTTAAAGAATTATTTTCAGAGGCTTATGCCTTTAAATTTTCATTTTCACCTGGTTATTTTTGATAAAACAAATAAAAGCGAGTTCATAATTTCTAAATTTTTTTCTTCTTTTTATTATATATCATAATCACTTATTCTAAACTTCATCGAATTTTGTTTTAAGTTTTTTTTTTCAAAGTTACTTTCTGATGCGCATCCGAAACGAAATTTAATTAAAATTACTTCGATTAAATTCTAGAATGATTACAATTTTGCCTCGTCATCGAGACATAAAAAGTGAAAATGTTTCCAGTACCTCAGCACATCTGAGAATCAGTGAAACATCTATATATGGAAATATGAAACAAGTATTATTACACAAAGAAAAAGTAAGTATTGTAAGAATTAAAAAAAAATTGCATGAGTTCTAAAGTTCTTATAACGACATATATAATTTTCAGATGTTTACGATAGATATATTCATCACTTTCTATATATATACAGGGTGTCAAAGCAAATATCGGATAAACGCTGCACAGCCGGATTCAATGTTTAGAATACATGAAAAATGCGCCTCTACAACCCATAGTTTTTTTTAGAAAGATGCGAGAGAAAATGCATGACGTCATATCCAGTTTACGAAAAAGTCGGGTCCTGTTTCATGGCCACTACGATGACCAGATCTACCCCGTAGATTTCTTGCTATGGCGCTACGCAAAGTATTGGAAATGATATCGTATAAAGTATTGGAATTGGTATATCGCTGTTCAGTTACTTCAGAAATGGATTTATTCCATTCGTCTCCACAGTGCGTCTACTCTTGTGAACACTATGGTGCTCGAACGGATGCAATCAACCATTGCGCGTCGCGCGCATGCATACCTCCAGATGCTCAAAAGGGGGCTGTGCAAGCAAATGTGAGGAGTGTCGATTTCAGTCTTACTCTTGACCCTAGTTGGTGCAACAAGAGACACTCCTTTCGGCTTAAATCTGCTGCTGTATCAGCGGGGAGCTTGTTCAGGTAAGTGCCATAAGTAACAACAAATTTTGAATCCATACATGTTGCCATTTAATAGAAACTTAAAAGTTAAATTAATTATATCATGATATTTAACACATCATTTAATGATAACAAAGTATAAATTTTTAATAAATATATTTTAAATGCATTAACAAAGCAAATTGATTTCTTTAAACGTATCTGGCGATTTTTAAATCTCATTTCAATTTCTTACCTCATAGTCTTAACAGAAAAAAAATATTGGTTCAAAAGTATTGATGTATTTTAAAATTACCTGGGACAAATATCACAACCTTGCTGCATGAAGGCCCCGAGTGAAAACCACAAACTGTTGTAGAGAGAAAAATCATTCGAAGTATTCTGTCCCACGAACTGCTCTTCATATTTCCATTCTTGAAGAGAAAAGCGACTCACTAAAAAAAGTACTACCGAAACGCCAACATAAGCAAATATGATGCACATCCAGATTTCCTCGGAAAGAGGGTTCATAAAGGAAAAAACTCCTGGTTTCTTCTTCATTGGCTTCTTTATCATGATACTGATCCCCAGAGACATGAATGGTTTCGTGAAGTCAATAACCCTTTCCCTCGCTGATGTGATGGTCAACGGGGCTATGGCAATATCGGCTTCCTGTAAATAAAATCGACATAAATGCCTTCATTTGATATCATCTACAGAAGGGCATCTAAAAGGGAATTTGCTATTGCTAGATTCATTTATTTAGCACTAGTTGAGGAAAGAGTTGAACTTATCCCACGTTCATAAACTACCACAAAACTGTAAAGAGAATATTGAAATAAATAAATCCAAGGCTAAAAATTTTTTAGCTTTATCTTTTGAGTTTAAAAAAAGCTTCTGTATTACGTATTTTCACTCACTTTTGCTCACTTTGTTTGATGAGGTAATTTTGTAATGGATATTTCATTTTCTTTCTAACAGATCCCCCCCCCCTAGGGGGGTACCTCGAAATGAGGATGAGATGCTTCTGGCATGGTGGTTGGATCTCTCCATTCTGTAGGGAATATGAAAAGGGAGTTTACACGTAGAGGTTTGGCTTCACCCACGTTGGCAGGGAGTATTTTCTTAGGGAAGGGTTTTACCGTGGCCGGTGATGCCCCTTAAGATTCAACCACAATTAGCGCCAGCGTTGCTGTTGAGGCGGTTCAGTCGTTCAGTATTTATTATACGTGTGTCTTCGGGTGGGTCAGAGAGTCAGGAATATGACTTACTTTCTAACAGGCTTTAGATGTGGTATTTTTTAAACTTTTTTGTTATTGGTGATGATACACTATTACATGAAACTTTATGACAGTACATTTGCATATTTATTGTATATTTTTAATTAGATTTTTGTGTGATTTTTAAAACTATGCAGAAGTGATAAATCAATTTTCCAATAATACACCCCTTAATAGTGCATTTTATTTGTTCTTGATTTATATTTTATATTTAAATTATCTGCAACTTATGAGATGTTATATTCTCTTAACAAGAAATTAAGAAACCCTTTCTCACCTTCAAATTCATGTCTGTGATTACCCAAAAGTTGTATTAAGCTTATCTATAAGTTTCATTCCTTTTTTTTATTGCAAAATGAATACACAATTTTTGTTATATGATTTATTACGGTATATATGAATCTTTCTGATTAATAATCTTCTTTTATCTATCAGGAAGTCTCATTGTACTGTCTTTCCAAAACTTACAAAATATTTCACGCTGTGTATTTCTATTTCGTAAACGGAATGAAACCTTTTGATTGTGGAGAGAAAGTTTTAAGGGTAAGAACAAGTAGCAGCCAAATGCAGAAAGATCCGGGGAGTACGGCAAATGTGGCAGACCTTTCTTTTAGAACCTATACAACATATGATTTGTCATTGTGGTGGAAAACAGTACCTGATCGGTAACCAAATTTTGGCAGTTTTTTAAATGGTTTTTATAGCCACTTCTAGTTTATCAGCTGATTTCAATATTTGGCAAAACTGATGGTTTCTGAATTCGTTGTTGCTCGGCTGCCGTTATGATCTTTATCTTTCTAGTCAAAATGGTCATCTCAAAATCGCTTAAACCAATTGCGGGTGGTCATAATAGTTGTAGCATCACCGCATTAAAAGTACAAATCTCATCTGCGGTCTCCTTCGTTCTACTAATTTCCTTTAATGTATAGCATACCTCAAATGCTTACTTTGACTTCCCATAATGAGATCGGGTCATCCACGAAATATATTTTTAAGAAACTGTAGACGGAGATTATTCTATAGAAGTCTAACAGATAATCCTGCATTTTTATATTAACACATGCATTCAAACTTTTTAGGGAGCTCATTAAAATTTTTGAAATATGATGAATAAACCCTAATCAGTACCATTAATAGGTTGTATAAACATAGATTTGCAGTGTTTTTTTTAAATATCTCCTTTCACAGGGGGTAGTGTCATCATTCTCTATGTATCTTTCTCTCTCCATGTATCTTTTGAAATAATTGCTCACTTTTCTTATGATAATAACAGTAATTATGAATATTTTAGGTTAATAAACCTTTTTATTTATATTTTAGGTAATTTTAAACATTTAAAAGCTTAAAAATACAATTTTATGACATATTTATTATGAAATTTCTCAATTATTTTTTATATGTATAAATAATAAAAAAGACACAACTGCAATTTAATACAGAATATCAATTAAAAATAAAAATTATCTAACTAAAGTGCTAAAAATATATGTTCATAATTAAATCTAAATTGATAAATATCAAATTAAAAAAATAAGAATTCCTTATTTGGAATGAAACCTTTTGAAGCATGTAGGAGTAGGACACACAATGACACCTTGCTTGTTTTGCACATGGAAGAGCATCACCGGCTTCTCCAAAATATGCTAGAAGCAACGCTTGATTCGAAAAGATCTCAGAAGCAATCATTGAATCACCATCTGATGGAAACTCGTTAAAAACTATCAGAGCTTCGCTGAAATACCTGTACAACCTTTTTTTCACATATTTTTTAAATGCTGACTACAATAATAATAATTACGAAAAAAATATTAATAAAAAATTAATGTTATATAAAAGTATAAATTCACAGAAAAAAAAGTCTTAAAAAATTAAGCTGATCATGAGCTTAAAAAATAAGAAAACTTGAATAAGAGGGTAAATCTGAAATGTAAGATGCTTTCTGGCTTCAAATATGGGTGTTAATATGGGCGAAGACAATACTCCACCCCCGAACACAAAATCAAAATCTCACCCCCCGAAGACAAAATCAGCATCACAGCCTTGTCTGAAAAATATCATGTTATAACTTTTCCACGGATAGGAGAGACGGCAAAGCGTAAAATAAGCTTAAGAAGAAACAGATGGGCAGTATCCCCAAATGAGTTCAGCCAGAAATCAATTGCTTTGGTGCGTTCTTAATTTGAAGCTTCAAAAGTATTACAATTCAAAACCTCATGGGTATTGTAAAAAAAAGGAATTTCAATTCTTAAGAACTCAAAAAAATTCCTTCATTTCAGGCAAAAATCTGAGAACTTTTAAAGAAAAATTAATACCAAAAAACAACATAAAATTGATTGAATTGCCATACATTTATTACAAGAGAACCCAATTGCACTTTTATAAAATTTTTCTAAGCTTCAAAACCAATAATTTTTTGCAGGAGTTTTTAAAATCGGTGTCCATTTTTGCAACCACCACCCCTGAAAGGGTTTAAGTCATCCATAATTATCTGCGAAAGAAACTTTTAGAACATCTTATTAATTTTTAAGTGTATTAATGGTCAGCAAATTACTGTTCTTAAGGCACATGACTTTCTGAAAAAAAATCAAATTTAAACTAAGATAAAGAATATTTTTAAACAACAAACGCAGCATTTTATTTTAGCATGTTCTCGAGTGATTCCTATGAAATCTACTTTTTCTCAATGGCGTTATTTAACTTATCACAGCAATTTATACGTTCTATAATGTGTCAATTTATTTATTTGTTTTTTAAAAACAAATTAATTTAGGAGCTTCACATTAGGAGATACTAATTCTAGCTTGAATTATTGCCTTAAAAATAGTTGCAAATTTGGAAACTTAATCAGGATTTGCAACTGTCTGCTCACACAACATAAAAACAGTGAGAATAAAAACAATTCCTAAAAATAAATTTTTATTTGTGTTGTAAGATGTTGGTTTTTATTTTACTTAAATTAGATTTATTTTTCAACCTTTCAAAAAATAATGCACTGTTCTGCATGCAATGGAATTCAGTGCGGGTAATTTATTCTTGGCAGAGAGCAAATATTACATTCATTTCTGTTTTCTTGACACAAATTCATATTTATTTTGAATTATGTTACCTAGTTATTGATTTGATGTTTTTCATTGTCAGGTACTATTCATAAAAAGCGGTAAATAAAAGAATAGTTGTTTCACAAAGCAAAAACAAACTCATTATAGCTAGTAAAAGTTTAATTCTAATTATTACATAACATATAGCTTATATATGACAGTATTTTTCAATAACTATATTTTTTCAACCATTATCTGAATTGATATAAACACTCTGAGATTCGAGCTTAAAATTGTGCATTCGAACAGCTTAAAATTGTGCATTCGAAATGAAGTTATTGAAACCTTTAATAATATGAGAAAATGTCTAGCATTACAACTATTATTCTTCTAAAATTATAATCGAATGCAATTTTATTGCACACAATAATTTCATTCTAAATATTATTTTTATAACATAATAATTTAAAGATGATATTATGCAAACAAATGAAATAATGTTTAACATTTATTTTTTAAACAAAATTTGAAAATAAAATTTCGCATTAAAAATTTTCGAATTCAAAAATTTTAAATTCAAAGAATTAGAAATCCTTCTAAAATTATCATTCGACTCAATATTAACTTTTCTAGAAACTACCAAATAGCATCTGCATTCTGCAAAAAGAGAAAGATATTTATTGGGGCATTTTGAAATGAAAACTCAACTTGTAAACTACTACTCAACAAGTTGCAAAAAATAGCGGATGAATGATATTATCTGTTCAGTTATTACATTCGTTTTGAACTAATTACTTTTTCCAGTTTATTCTTGGGACTGCTTCACTTTAACAGAAGATATCATTTTCTTAATTTTTTTTGAACTATTCAAATACTTGATTACAAAATAATGTTGTCATATTGAATATATCTGAATCTAAGCAGGATAATTTACCTCGCTGCTTATACTTTGAATATTTGGATTTTACATCATTTATATATAACCAAACACTTTATCAGATTTCATATATGAATTTCATTTATAAAATATTTTGTTCACGAATAAAAGTACTAATACATTTATTTTACAACAATATTTTACTCCAGTTTATTAAATTTATGCCGGAAAGAAAAATTAAACAAAACCCGAGAGAAAATTATACGAAAATTTTTATAATAATATTAACAGAAACCAATTGCTTTTAATTTATTTAAATTTGCAATTAAATCATTAGACGCTTCGCCTAAAAAACTTTCGACAGTATCGCCTTTCGCGTGATACGTTTCATTTTTAACTTCATGAAATTACAACTATTATTACAGATCCTAATACTGTCACTTCAAACATAAAAAAATATGCTCTATTCTTAATGAAAATAAGTAAGAATTTTTATCACGGGGTACTTTATGGCTTCTTGAATAGTTTTCCAACAAAATCTTTTCGATATATGTCACATCACTTTCACGGTATATGTCACACAATTGGTTTTAAGATTTTGTTTTGAACTTTTTAAAGATACTTTGAAATTAAGAATCGTTACTTTTGAATAGACTCTATATATGTATATTTTAAGACATACCCTGAAGCATCATTAAATTTTTAGAGAAATATGATTAGTCAGATGTGTCATCTCTTTCAACATAATTAAATAAATTATTTTTCTTTACTTTATTTTCTTTCAAAATGCAGCAACAAGCCAAGCCATTTGTTTTATATTCACTAATAATTTCCAAATTTAGAATGATTTATTAAAGAACTTTAAAATCAAAGAAATTTTATTAAAATTTATAACTTTGATAAATTTTCCACATACCTCTTCTTTAAATTGCCCCACTAAGAAATTAATAAGTACAAAGTAATATTACTCAAAGTATAAATTCTGAAACCATTTTGAGCCGTTTTATTGTATTCCAGTAAATGTGTGGGTTGAATCTAATAATCATCTTCGCTGATTAATGCGATTGTTACTTTAACTTATCCCTTAACTTTTCTTTTCATCATATATTTGAATTCCTAATAGAAGAAATTTAGTTGGGAATGTACATTAAAGAATGAAAAAGTAATGGCATGAAGCAGTTTGATGTCAATTGTTTGAAGAGCCCATTGACCTTGATTTACCTGTCCTCTTCACGTATTGTAATATGTCGTCTATAATTTGTCCTGTAATTTGTCGTCTTTCTATAGCAAAATGTTTATAGTTAACATTTAATGCTGTGGGAAGGATGATGTATTATTGAATCATGCATATTAAGTGTAATGGACTTAGAAGTAACTAAAAAAACTAATTTTCTGAGTTAAATAAATTATAAATAAATCCTTGCTTGCTTGTGAAATACGGCATTTCGTATATCCTTGACCGAGGGTACTCAGGTGAGAAAAAAATGATACAAAGTCATGTCATGCACCAGTGATCGATGTTTCTGAGTCCTTGTGCGAAATTGGTAGCATGACTAGAATATTATTTTATTGATAAAAGAGAATTTTTTTAGAGGAAGATTTTAAGAAACATTTGCACGTATAGAATATATTAAGTTTCAGAAACAACAAAATTGGAATGACAGGGGTGGCCATTAATTTTAGTGTTAATAATTCTGCATTTTCCGTAGAGGCTCCAACATTCAAATTTTTATATCTAAAAAGTATAAATGAAATATATGCAATACCTTCCTACAGCGAGAATATTTTCGACGAGGAAAATTGCTCAAGTTCAAGTTAGAAATAAAATTAAATATTTGCAAATGAAATTTATATCTTAAATTAATTGCAGCAATCCTGAAAAGATTTGTTGCTTTCACTGTAAAATAGAATAAAAATCCCGAAATTACATAGGGTGAATGATTATATATTTGATGACTGGCCAATTTAAGTGATGGGGTTTATTGATAAATGACTTTTTTTTTGCTCCTGCCCACAGAGATAAAAGTTGTTTCAAATTTGCGTGAAAAATTGTTTCAATTTTTTCTGTAATCATCTTTCAAATGTGTGAGGATGATGAGCAGAGGCAATGTCACGGGCAATGAGCTGAGATCCGAATCATACGCGACAGAAAAACACTAATAGCACTGAATGACTGAATGTGAGGCAGACTTTATCAATTTTTGTTAGAAAAATTTTACTTTTAATGCCATAACATGTTTTGGAAAACAAAAGCATTTTTTGATAGTTTTAAAACAAACTTATTAGAAATTCACTTCCATGATTATTTCCATCCTAACAATTTAGGTATCTATATCATTAAAAGAGAAAACTATCATCAAAACCACATTAAAAATCTACTGTTTGGATTCACAATTAGAAAATTCTTTTTTTCATGCATTGACAGATTTTTTTTAAATGCTGAACATAGCTTTTATTTTATTTTTAATTTGAATTATTACTAATAGCTTAATGATAATTTTTATTTGAATCGCTAAGCTGAAAAAACAATTTTATTGCTTCAAAGCCAATCTAGTACAGTAATCAATATAATATGGTAGATTTTCATTTTAAAGGTTATTTCTGAAGGTTTACAATAAGAAGAGCGTGACATCAGGCAACACTTCATATAATAAAAATGGTTATCGTTGAAGCCATCTAACTATGAATCAAATTATGTTTTATGTTTTTGTTATTATGTTTTTTTTGTCTGCTTCTTTTTTATTTTTTAACTTCTATTTCTCATCTCATGACAGTTCAGTTTTAATCAGTTAAAACTCTTGAACTAATTTATCTGAATTTTACGGTACGCAACATAATAGAATAACATAAAGTAAGATTATAGAATATAAATATCATTATTAATAACTTCATTTAAAAAAAATGAAAAGTACAAATGCCAAATACTGATTTTAAGAACTATTTTGTTAACATTTTTAAGCCTATAAACATTTTATACGAATTTAGCTTCCCTTGAGAATAAGAGGCCTAAAGGTTGTTCGATAATCTAAACATCAAATAACGCTTAATCTGATTCAATTAGTTTAAGCTTTCCAGTATAAGGGGGAAATGCTTAATAAGTATCTCTTTATGTAATAATATGGAGTTTAAATCTGGATCTCGATGGTTCGAACAAATATAAAAAATCAGATCTGGTTTTTTATTTGCATCCTCATTTATAAATAATAGCCATTAATAAAGCTATTTTTACTATTATTCTATCAAAATTCTTTCTAAAGAAAGTAATAATAAAAGTCTACTTTTCTAATCTAAGTGCATTTTTTTTATTGTTTTAACTGTGGGTGAAAATTCAATCCAAAAAGTAAAAATCACATCTAACTACCCATTTTCCTTTATCATCTTAACCCTACCGCGCATATCCAAGAGAATTTGCCTGTAAGGGATCTCCTCATGCTCTTCTTGAAATATGTGTCATTTCTTAGAGTGCATCGGAAGAGAAAAAGAAACGAGTTATTAAGTACAGTCCAAATCAATGCGAAGATTTATTTTGGTTCAAAAAAGGAAGGAGATGCTCCTTTTCATGAATAGAATTCTAAAATTGGGTTTAAATAGAATAACCGAGCTTTATATTTTATTTTTCAAGTTTCTGGTAAAGATTGTAAAAAAAAAATCTTGTGAAAATTGTGAAAAAAGATGACAATTAAATTCGAGACAGACGATAAATGGTAGGATAAATTTTATAATACGAAGAAGTGAACTTCATCGGGGAAATATTGCTGTTTTTCGTTCAATTTAAAACTTTAAAATGTTTGTGAGGGATTCGCAATAAAATTTTCGATAATCCGTATATTTATCATTTTTCAAAACGTGAATGAGAAATCATCTTCTCTAAAGTAAGGTTGTTTATACCAGACATAAGTTTTTGTGTTATCTATAAAACACTTAATATGTATTTAAAGATAATTTGATAAGAAAAGATTCCTTGATTTTTCAAAGATAACAAAATGCAATTAAAATTATAAGTAGATTTAATTGTAATAAAAATAACTCGTGTCATGCACCAGTGATCGATGTTTCTGAGTCCTTGTGCGAAATTGGTAGCATGACTAGAATATTATTTTATTGATAAAAGAGAATTTTTTTAGTGGAAGATTTTAAGAAACATATGCACGTATAGAATATATTAAGTTTCAGAAACAACAAAATTGGAATGACAGGGGTGGCCATTAGTTTTAGTGTTAATAATTCTGCATTTTCCGTAGAGGCTCCAACATTCAAATTTTTATATCTAAAAAGAATAAATGAAATATATGCAATACCTTCCTACAGCGAGAATATTTTCGACGAGGAAAATTGCTCAAGTTCAAGTTAGAAATAAAATTAAATATTTGCAAATGAAATTTATATCTTAAATTAATTAGAAAACTAGAAAACATGTTGTTCTAGATTTTGTCTTATTTTATATATGACAATCATTTAAAGTAGAGAAAAAGGAGATTTAATCATATATTTTTGCTGAAATCAATCAAAACTCAACAAATATCCTTTCAACAGCAGTAGGTTCTATGAAGATTAAAACAAGATACATAGCTCTCTTCCAGGATACTTGAGTAGCCAAATCACGCCGCGGGATAATTTCTGCGTTTCCATCCACATCAGTTCACTTACATCAAGATTTCTCAGACAATCTCAGTCAAAACCCTTCCTCAAATCAATTAAACAAATCAAATACCAGGAACTCATCTCAAATATATTCAGTATTGTTTTGATGTCACATTTTTTTTCTCTAAATTATTCCCCTTTCAAATGCTGAGGAAGTCTATCGGTTCTGAATTCTGTGGCAGTGGGAAGAAAAGTATTATTTGTTCAGTTTCAATTTATTATTCACACAGTGGTGCATTTTTATTGATTACTGCTGCATAATTTATTTCAATTTCAGTCATTATATTTATGGATTTTAGTCATTATATTTAAAAAGTTATCGATTTTTGATTATGGATCTGAAATAAAATGGGAAAAGAAATGCACATTCATAAAGAATAAATACTGAAAAAAAATTTAGATGTGCAAACTTTAAAGAATCATCTAAATGAAATTTTTATAAAGTAACAAGATATAGAGAAAGTAAAAAAAAATTAATAATAATTTATAATTATTTTAGTCAAGTTGCATGGATTAAAAAAAAGAAATTGTATTCTTTTTCAATAGCGTATAGCGCTTCAAAAAATTTGTTTAGCTCGAAACTCAATTATTTTCAAAACAGAAAATGAAACTTGATAAATGCCGTGAGCATCAAAATCGAGAAGTTTGGCCTTTCAGGGAACATTCTTTCTCCAATATTTCATATAATCCTTATTAAATATGATGCCCACCTCTCATAAGAACAGTAGATCACGGGTCAAGTTTGGAACGTCCCGATTCTTCAAATATTTATTTTCAGAGTACGAAACTTGATTCTTTTGTGCTTCATAATACAGTGAAGAAAACAGTGAACGCATTTTGGACTCTTTTTATAGACTGTTTTAATCAAATTTTTGATATAGAATTAAAATTTGCAACAGGATCGCATACCAAATTCCATGTCATTGCGTTTTTCACTTATTGCATTTACATACATGCAAATGTACGGAGTGACAAATGCTCGATATTTGATGGATTTTTTTAAATATCATAAATAACTATAATTTTAATGATAGAAATATTTACCAAATTTCATATGCATAGATTTGTAAGCTTTGTAGTTATTATGATTACTTTCTTTTAAAAAGACAAACATTCCTACAGTTGTACTTTGACAGAAATCTTAAAATCAGGTATAAAAACCACATATTAAATTTCAAGTATCTCATTCAAAACATTTTTGAGTTATCTTATTCACAGATAGACTTCATCTCAAAATGCTCTTTCTGGATTTATAAGATGGGAGATTTATAAAATTATATAGGTCAAATTTTCCGTTGATCACACTACATTTATCTTTGTGTACTCGGAAAAAGCCAAAAAATAATCGATTAGCTTGTGCGCCTTGCGATCTCTTAATAAGTTCTTTTGAAAAGATTTGAAAAGATTGGCTTACCAAGAAGTTTTAGATAATATTGGCCATCTGTGCGCGTATGAAATGAAATTATGCTATACGCATTGCACAGTAAATGTGCCAGTTGATCTTGAGTGTTTTGTTTCATAAAAGATTTCTTTAAAAACAATGTGCACCGACGAGACTTAATTCCTTTTTAACCATTCATTTTGTAAGATTTTTTTTGCATATAATCAATAAAAAAATTGCATTTTATGAGTTTATAAATAATGTATGGAGCATACTTTAAAAATAAAAATAGAAACTCCTTTTACCAATCCGATGTAAAAGACTGACGACTTTAATTCCTTTGTGATAATATTAATACAAAACTCCTTTTGTTTTTATTAATACTGGGGCTTTTGCAAACTGGTGTATATAAACTACGGTACTTCTATCAAATGACTTCTTGTGTATTATAGTTCAATTTGCCATGTACACTGCTCAAAACAATTAGGGGAGCAAGCAAAAAATAAAAAGAACGTGTGAGACAGCCACGTATTGGCATACAATGGGTAGTACACGCGTATCCCTGCGCAATACAGAGAAAAAAACAATGTGGAATTAAGCTTTAATTCTTTGAAAATATGGGCAACAATTTGGTTACATGTAAACGATAAAAAAAGGCTCTGAATAGACATGATGCATGAGTTTTAATAGGTCGTGTGGTCTCCTCGAACAGCTAAGAATGCTGCACACCTGTTTGCCATGGATGCGATGAGGTTATCGATTAGACTTTGGGGAATAATGTGCCATTCCTCAAGAAGTGCAATCTCCAAGTCTGGGACAGTCACAGGCGGCCAATGCGTCATCCGAAAATGTCCCAAACATGCTCGATTGGTTTCAGGTCAAGAGAGCACGCTGGCCATTCCATACGCTGTATTGTTTCAGCTTCAAGCATGTTCTCCACCAGACGAGCTCTATGCGGTCGGGCATTATCATCCTGGAAAATAAAGGATTCGCCAATGTCTCCAGCGTAAGGGATGACATGAGATCGCAGTATCTCGTCTGTATACCTGCGGCCCGTCAAAGTGCCATGCCGAATTATGCAGGTCCGTACGTCCGCCTATGTTGATTCCGCACCATACCATCCAACCAGCTCGTCTATATTGTGACCTTTCACGAACGAATGCGGGGTTATTTTGAGTGCCCCTCTCCCGCCATACCAGAACACGTCGAGTGTCACACCCAGACTGAATCGGGACTCGTCTGTAATCAGCACTTGGCTTCAATCATTTTGCTGCCAATCTCGATGTTCAGCGGCCCATCTTCTTCGGGCCGCACGGTGGCGTGGGGCCAACGGAATGCAGACCATTGGCCTACGTGCATAGAACCCTCCCCCATGAAGCCTATTACGTACTGTTTGGCTAGACACCCTTCGTCCTGTTGCCAAAAACAACTGTCTTTGCAGCTGAGTAGCATTCTCTGTTCTGTTTCGAAGGGCTGTTAATCGTATATACCGGCCATCAGTTGCTGTAGTGGCGCGTAGCCGACCTTGCCCTGGTCGACGTCTAACATTTCCTGCGACTCCAACAGCGTCCGCGACACTCCGTTATGTTTGACCTGATTCCAGTCGGCCTATGACACGCCATGCCATGTATTCCGGTAAATCACGTTGTTCAGACATTCTCATAAGCTTGTTTCAAAAATAGAAAGACTTCGCAATTTTAAATTTCTTAGTTACGGCAATAAAACAGATGCTTCTGAACCATCCTCATTTCTGGCTTTATCTCCTTTTTCTGGTTTTTGACGTCATGAACTTTGATTTGCATATAAAGTTTTCTTCTTCCGTTTCCAGGCAGGCTGTAATTTATGGATGATTCATTTTATGTTACTTATTGGTAGACATCTTGCTCCCCTAATTGTGCTCCCCTAACAATTAGGGGACCATGTGCTCCCCTAATTGTTTTGAGCAGTGTAGTATCAGCAGCGAAAATAATCTCAAATTCTCCTCACGTTATTTATAGGCTAATAAATAAAGTTCCTATTTTAATGCAATGTATAATGTAAAATCTCATTTAAATTTAAAATAAAGATACAAACTTAATTTTTTTAGCAAATAAACAATTTGAGGTTATGAATTAAAATTATATAACTTTCTTATAGAAATCGAAAGCTACTATAATTTTTTAGAAGTATAAATAGAATGAAAATAATTATTTTCTGATTCACGGCTATGTAAAACTGATGAAAACTGAAAACTGATTAGCAAATGAGGAGAAGGGAATAAATGTTACTGAACCGCTGTAATGCTATTTAAAGCTAATAATCTTAACGGGAAATGATTGATACTAACAAATCTATGCAACCGCTCAAATATATACACGTTAAGTATTTGGCATATAAGAAAAACATTTGCTAAGTACTCTGCTAAAAGGAAAGGAAAGAAACAGTTTTAGAAGTATACTTTTTTGGTGGTTGAGAGTAGAATTTTATTCAAATTATTTTCTACTTTTTTCTCCACTTTGAAACTCATTGTAATAAATAATACAAAACATTTAAACCAATTTGTTCTCAAATTCAGTACCACGAAGTAGCATTCATACGAAATCGAAATTTAATGAAAAGAAACTCTTATTTAATAATTACGTTCATATTTTAAAATAAAATATCGACATTTAGAAAATATCAAGAATTACAAAAGTTCATCTTCATAAAAAATGAAATATGCCCAGTTAAAAAAGTGCGAAATATAAGATTCGGAAGAAAGTTCTACTTTAGTGATTGGATTGGATTATAAAATGATGTTGATTTAAATTCATTTCATTTTTTATTTAATGAGAATGGCAAAATATATGAATAAACCTCGTCAATATTCCTTTTATTCAACCTATCAATGCATCTAAGCAGCAACCCACAACAAAAATACTATAGGAATTATTAACAAATGAAGATTTATTCACATTGCGGATGATAATTTATTTTTGAGTGTAAAAGTAATTTTATGAATCTATTCATTTAAAATCTTAAGTTCTCCAAAAAGAAATATTTACCTTTGTTATATCAAAATATAAATTTTATTATCTAACATGATAATTGAACCATTTCTATTTTATAATGAATTTAAAATATAAAAATTTATAATCAACATTTTTCTTATTACAATATCATTTTAGATTATCTTAACCTCACTACAAAAAGCCATATGAAATGGCAAATGTCAAAATTGTTTCTTAAACTAATTTCTAATGATTACAGATTCCTTAACTAATAAAATTTGTTGCTTTTATCTCCCTGATTCTTTCAGGGATGTCGTAGCAAGCAGTGAGTAATCAAGAAAGAGTTGATTTTTATATTTTAAACTAGCCACTTTTGGCGAGCAGTTGGTTAGCCAGTATTTATGCCGACTAAAGGGTTGAATAAATTTTTTTTATATAACTTAGTCTCATAATAAGTTTTTCAACAAAATATTTTACCCTTCAAATTTCGATAGTCATGTAATTCATTTATACTATTATGTAGGCGTTAAGCAGTCCTATCTTTGAACTCCGCATCTCTCTTTGATTTTCTATCAGTGCAGGTAAAATTCAGCTTTAAATTAAAGTGGAAATAATGAAACTTCAATTAATATAAAGACCTCTTTACTCAATCCAATCATGTCTTTAACCACTTAACTGTTTTAATTTCTTTACTTTCTAATAAGATGACATTTTCTATTTTGAGAATATTTTTTTATTTTGATTCAAATGGAAATCCATTGAATACTTGATTTATCAATGTATTCGAAGTCATTTTAATATAGAATTATAATCGTTATGATTGCTTTATTTTTAGCTTACAACTATCAAAATTCGATGAATAGATGCACAAATGGCACTCGGGCAAAACACTTAAGTGGTTAAATAAAACTAAGAACTGGAAGCAGAATAGTCCGATATTGAAGTTTTATGTTCACTACAGAAATTGAAACGTTATAATTTCTTTATAATTTATAATATATCTAGTAATTATTTTGCAAACATTTCTAGTAATTATTTTGCAAACATTTCACAGATTAAATGAAACATTTCGTTTTTAATTTTTTTAGATGTATATAAATGCTTTCAATAATAATATTTTTCAAAGGTTTATAAATATATTACAAAAAATTATGGTTTAAATTTTTTTGGTCTTATATATTTATATTTGTAAAATATTCTTAATATTTCAATTTCTAAATTATTAAATAAACATTTCTATCTTCTACGATCACATTTGACTGATTTGTTCAATTCTGAATATTGCAAGTTTAGAACAATCATCATTTTCATAAGCTAGGCCAATGATTCTAGAGTAACACTGATTGGCTTTTTTGAGATCTTGATAAAATGATCTAAAATCGCCAGTTTTTATCAAATAGTTATATTGAAATTTTCATAGATCGGTCACTTTTGATGATTGATTTAGTTGATTGGTGCGCCACTTTCATCAGCATTTCCCCATCAATTTACTAATTATATATTTCGTTTAGACTATTTGTTAAGAAATTTATGTCTCTCCCAAAAAATTAAGAAATTAGATGTTGGGCTCCGATTACAGAAGATGCCTTGTAGATGTTAAGCCATGTTTGGCTTAAATAAAATTGTTTAATTGGATTAGTAATATATGTATAGTAAAATATCATAGAAAACTTTTCCATGCATTTATTTTCCAAAAATATGTTTTATAATTATTTCATTTTATTTAGACACGTGCCGAAAATGACATTTTTATATGTTTAATTTAGAATGATAGTCGATTTATTTTTTCTCATGTGAGAACATGATATTGTTTTGGTTAGAAAGTTTTGATGTCTCCGAAATATGCGGGTAAAAATATTTTTATCTGCTTTTACAAATTTTGCATTGTTTTGCAAATTTGCAAAATTACAATATTTGCATTATGTATGCTTGTTTGAAAGAAGATGCGTTTTTAAATAGCTGACCTACTTTCACCAGTATAGTTTTAATATTACGTATGCTTCGTTGAAAGCAGATGAGTAGACGTGTTTTTATTTTGCATAATTCATTAAAATGCGGAGATAAATTACAATCAAGAAGGCGAATTATTTAATTGCCCAATATATCTTCTTCACATAAGTGAAATTAACAATTCAAAACATGTCTTATTGTTTAAAAAATTTAAAAAAACACACAAATGCAAAAATATTTTACTTCTACTTAATATCAATTGCTTTTTGTTTGTCGTTTCTTTGAAATGACATCATCTTCTAGTTCGCTTAAGGTTTCTTACTTTTCAATAATTAATCTCGCTCTCAGAAGATAATCGTTTGGTGCGTTTCTAAAAATTATTTTTCAGTTTTAACTGTCGCACTTTCGTAATATATTTTTATTTTGTATTTTTATTTATTTTAATTCTTTGAATTGAATAATTGAATTTATAGTTTTGATATCGCAAAAGATCAAAAAGTGTTTTCTCTTGCATTTATTGTTTAAAAAATATCACATTTCCTATTTATTTCCTTTCATATAATCACGTGATGGAAGTTATATTTTTCAGTTTTATTTTTGGTAGTAATTAAATTTTTTAATCAGAACTTCTGATAATATGATGCAACATTTTATTTAAGCTGATTTTTTTTGAGATCTTGGTGAAGATAAAGGCAAATTGTTTTTAGTAGAAAATTATTGTCTATCTGAACCGTAAAATGTTGGATCTCTCCTCTGTGTACAAACGGTATATACGTTAAGTCTCACCCGCATTTTAATATATGTATACAAAGTATTAAACCTGTATATAAGTGAAAATTAATTTAGGATAATAACTTGAACATATTTAGTTTCCTAGGCATTATTTCGGTTTTTATATGAATAAAAATAACAATAAATATCTAAAACAAAATGGAGCATTTAATTAGGAAATTGAGTAATTCTGAAGTAATTCATTAACTAATAATTAAATAATATTTCATTTTAATCTAAACGTAAACCCAGTTGTAAAAAATGGTGAATAAAGAATAGGAAATCTATACCTGATGCTTATATATTAAATATAGCAAACCGAATACGACACTTTTAGATATCTAGTTTATCAAATTAGAAAATGTAGTATTTTAAGTTTAAGGGAAAGCAAACTGTAAACGAATATTATTAACGAATAAGAATTGTACACCTAGTTTTTGAAGCAAAACTTGTTTAGTGTTGAGGACGAGGAGGGTTGCACTTAAAAATCGCATCATAAAAGAATTTCCCTTTGTAATCAGATCCTTTTGGAAAGGTTTTTAAATTGAGATTCGATGCTTCCAATTCCCCCGCAGGAGCAACCCAAGAGTGAGTAACGATTCCCTTAGGTGGTACGGGCGTGACCACCCTTCAAGATCGAAAGATTTGCTTCTGCCATTTCACGAGGCAGAGGTATTGATCCGAAGCAGGTAAACCAAACAAAAATCACTCTCCGATTTTGAATGTAGGGGAAAATAGATCATTTCTCATACCATCTCTCGCTTCAGTAAAAAAGAAGAGAGCTTTAGTTTTTTCAGAGTAGGAGGTGAATATATATATATAACAATTCTTGTTACATGGTTGAGTTCATTTTCCACTTTTACAAGGATTTAAAAAAAGGGTTTTTGCTTTTTAATTTCAAACCTTTTTCAATTTTTAACGCTTTGACTTGATTTCCTACGTTTCCGGCTTTTAAGCATAAACATTTATAATTGATTTGTCACTCATCTCCTTATCTTGCATCTTACTCCGCAATCAGCGTTCTTCCATAATTGTTTGCAAATAATTGCAAAATACTTTAATATTTTCATAATTTTTAGTTTACGGTTAATGTATTAATTTAGTTAAAAATTGGTATATAGAAAATTTTAAATTCCATAATATTTAAAATCATGATTCAGGAAATATAATAAAGACTAAAAAGTAGAAATAGAAATAAGAGGATTTTAAAAAATACTATGTTTAAAATATAGGAAATATTTTTTATCGAAGGTATATCAATATTACAAAGAAATTATGACACAATGAAACAGAATGAGGAAAAATTTTCGGATATTCTTCCAAATTTAAAACATATACATACGATTTAAATTTAAGTTTATTTAGAAAATTTCCATCAGGATCACAAGATTTATGGATTGTGTTTTGTTTCAATATCCATACTTTTAATTAAAAAAAATTAGAAGTAAAAAAAAATTAGGAATTACTATGAGGATAAAAGATTTATTCTAAGCCTAAATAGAAGAGAAATCTGAGCTTATTATTCAAGTGAAATGATAAATGTATATATTATATAAGAATTTGAATATCCATTCTAAAATATTAAAATAGTATGAAGTAGCTTTCATAAAAACATAATTCTATTTTTTATATATAATTTTATTTTCGTTTTAAAATTTTTTAATTTTATTTACTTTTCAATTTAATTAGGGATTTTTGGAAACTGAAATGTGAGAATTAGCGGTTTCAATTCCTATTAAAGCCTAAGGTTTTTATAAAAGTGCTCGTCTGATTTCTATTGTCAAATACTAGGAAAAAAAGGAGTTGATATTACGTTTAATGATTGTTATTTGTCGGTTGTATTAAACACTATTTAAAATTAAAATAAGCTTTTCTTGGGGGAAAAGGCCTTTTTTCAGTGATTTTAAACCGAAAAAGAGTTTTAAACCTGGGGATGAAAACTAACTCGTAAAAGCGTGAAAGCAGACAATAACTGGAAACGGCTTTATAAGGCCAAAAGTAATATAAACCAAAAATTAATAAAAATCTCGAACCGTCTTTCTGGTAAACTACAATTGAATTGTAAATGTGATTATGATTTCCACTCTCTCAAATATTTTTCTCTACAACTAAGGAATTTGTGATTTTTTATTTTAAACCTCAGATTTTATTAAAAACTTGTGCAGCTTAATATGCTGATGCTTTTCCTTAAAGGTTTTTAATATTTATTATCTTGAAAATGAGAGCAAGAAAAGAATGCCAAGAAAATGTTTTGATTAACCTCTTTATCAAGAGCTCTGAAGAAAATGAAGAATAAATTTAAAGTCAGTTTAAACAAACTGACTTTAAATTTATTCTTGTTCAAAATGTCCACTTTCTAAAGATGCTTATAAAAACTTTTTCTGTTCTTTTTCACTTTACTTTAGGATAATTTACTATTGCATAGAAATTTAATAAAGATACAATTCTAATAAAAGAATTAAAAACAATATCCTCTAAATTTATGTTAGGATTTGATTTCGACAGAATACTTTTATTTTACTCCAAGATGAATAATGTAAATTAAGCCTCTTTTTTCTTTTAGATTTATTATCGTCACTAATATTCTGGGTCGGGTCATGATAGGAACCCTTCTGAGGTGATAACAGTATCTGATGCATTCGATTCTAGCACTCCTGATGCCAAGGCAAGGTGGAATTTTCTTTGTGATTTATGACGAAAACTGGGGCACATTATGTACGAAATTAATAAAGAATTGATTGTGTCCCACATGTGTCGACAATTTTTCATTTATGCTCTCTGCTTTATCGAAAGAAAACTCTCCAAAAATATTTTTAAAGCAATTAGAATTACACAAAAGGTTCTTTTGATTCTCAATAGCTATCAGAAAAATAAACTTAAAATTAAAATACATATATTTTAAAAGGAAATTATTTTGTCTTTTTTCTGAAAAAAATTTGAACTGCTACTTCAAAATTAAATGACATTTTATTGCTCTTTTATAAATAAAGACAATCAAGTTGATCATATTACTTTTGATTGTATCTTTCCCTCAAATCTAAGCATAAAATAAAAAAATTCCTTAACATTAGAAATAGTTTACCTTTTTCAAGTTGGCAGCTAATGTCCAACTATAGAGTGCACATTTCCTGGTATGATTTGATGACAATCATATTACTCCAAATAACATTTAATGTTACAATCTGTGCTGTTGTAAATATCTTTATTGTTTTATATATTGTTAAGCAATGTTATATATTGTTAAGCAAATTAATTATTGTTAAGCAATGTTATATATTGTTAAGCAAATTAATTATTTTTAAGCAATGTTATATATTGTTAAGCAAATATCTTTCTTTAGACATCCAATCATTTAAACGATGTATGGTGTTTTTTTTTTTCAGTGATTTAATCCTTTTTCAAATCTTAGTTAACCACAGCCGAAATAATGCAAAAATATTTCAAATTCAATTCATTCATTTAAATCTGGTGCCAACCTTAAGCAATAGCTTATATTAATTCTAAGTATTATTCCTACATAAAATGACATATTGTATTTTAATTATTTATATTGATGTACTTCTGAAAAGGGCTCTAATAGAAACAAACAAATTTGGCCATCGGTCGGTTCAACAATGAATCGAATAAAAATATTAAGCTTTTACTTTCTGTTAATTCTTAACTATTTATCTTAATTCTGCTTAAATTTGCTTACATTTTGCAAAAATTCCATGCACCAAAATCAAGTTTAAAACTAGGTGCTAGTTCAAATATGGCTTTAAATTTGGAAAAATATTTTTTCTTAATTTAATTTATCTTAGAATGCTTTGAAATATTGAATCTTTAAAGCATTAGGAACTATAAAATTGCGAAAATTATTTCTACACTTTTTCGAACTCAAATAAAAAAATCTGTATAAAAATATTATTTTTTAATGTTTTCATTTTTCTTTAATTTATAGCTCCTTATTTTAAGTATTATTAAATCTTGTTATCAGTTAACATCAGATTCACTATCAATTAGAGCTCGTTTATATAAAATGACTAAATAAATTCTATCTATAAAATGATACCTAAACACTGAAAATTATAGTAATATCATCCAAAATGCAAAACTTTACAAGATTTCAAAATAATAACCAGTTCTGACTGATTATTGGTTTTTAAAAATTCCTTTAAAGCCAAATAAATCAAATTAAATAAGGGCATAAAAAGATATTCAGCACAATTAAGCTAAAAATTTCATCTTTACAATCATCAATGTATGCATGATAAAAAGATAACATTAATAAGCGTAAATTTTATTTCACAGCTGCAAAAAAATTTAAGCAAAAATAAAATGATCCTAAACTTTGCTATAATCTATTAGCTGGTTAGATTTTTAGAGGATATTTTTAAAATGTTGTGTTCTTAAACTTAACAAAAAAGAAACATTAAAAATAAAAGTTAACCAAGCATTTATGTAAAAAAAGCCATAAAATATTCATGCCGATTAATAAAAGTCTTAGAGAATATCCTTTTTACTAGTTCTTGAAGTTCCCTCGCATCGAAACAAAGAAACACATTTGCAATAATGGCACACCACCAAATTCTCCTGAGAAATTCTTCGGCTGTTCAATAACGTGTTTAAAAGAAAGCACACAGAAATTCATTGTTTTTCACCTATTAACCTCCAAAACTAAAAGGAATGAATTTATTTTTATGTAAACGTTAGTATCTACTAATTTGGGAGTATGTAGCAATAATGTATAGTAAAAATGTCGAAATTTGGCTTAGCTTTTGAGAAATTGAATGTTGCGTCCTCACAACGTCAGCGGAATAAGAGTACGGAGTTGAACTGAACTTGTGAGAAGTTACTCAAAATAATTCTTTCTGGAAATCTCTCCAATTTTTCTCTGCTTTTGAAAACCACAAATGCTATTAGCAGAAAATAATTTACTATCGGATATTATAGGTTGTCTTGTATCAAACTTGTATGAAGTTACATGTGAATACTTTCGCTACAATCACGATGCAATGCAAATTTACATTGCATCTGTGTATTGTTTGACTTTGTTTGCAACGCAGACTTCTATTGTTCTCTTACTTTATAATAAAGTGGCTATCCCTTAAATCTTTATTATTAATGTTGAATGAAGTCTTCCGGCGGCTGAAGTACATCTACCGAAATTTCCATTCCCAAAAGGAGTTTCCAAAAGAAATAAAGTAGGCTCGCGTCTAAAATCGAAGAGTGACTTTTCATTTTCGGCAGTAGATAATTTTTAAAATTTCCATGTATTTATTAAGGCAACGTCAATGTAATTTTTAAATATTAGCCACCACCACATTTTCCTGTGAATTCCTAGTCTGTAGATAGCTACTAAATTATCACATAAATGACTCTTCCCATTTTTTTAGTTATATTGATCAATAAGACGAGGTTGAGACAGCAAAACCTTTCTTTTTCGTACTTAAATAATGGGAAACTTGTTTACAGATTGAATCTTACCAAATGTTGGATCAAGAGTTACATCAGAGTTATCGTTCCAGCGAACAAAAACTACTTTGTTGCCCTTTTCGTACTGAATATCGTAGTAGCCTCTCTTTATATTAGTCTGATCTACGAGAAATGAAAATACATCATTGCCAAAAAGTCCAACAAAAATCTCACCGCAAATTTTACCTTCTATTTTCATTTAACTCTTCCCAATCTATCTTTTCTCATTTTTTGGTTCAGGTAAATTTTCGGATTCCATTTTTTCCCATTTCAAGCGCTTTATTTTTTACTATTACCGGTTTTCGGGAGATATTTCTTTTTTGAATGCATTTCGATTTGCTCTGCTGTATCATTTGCTAAGACATTTTCCTCCGAAATCAAAATATTATCATTTCCCTCTTCTTCATCTCTAGCTTCTGCTGTTTCTGGTGGAAGAATTACAATATTGGTGTTATCCTGTTCTGAATAAAGTTCGCAAAGCTTATTCAGAGCTTCACCTAACGTAAGATATTTTCTTTTTGGAGTTTCTATACGTGTAGAATGAGAAACACACACACCGTCGATAGAAAAGCGAAATGGATAATTGATCTCTCATAGTGAGCTGAAGTACTCTTTTCCTGCTGACGATGCGTCAGGGCAATACGTGAATTCCGCCCCCTCTCCAAAGAGCCTAAAATAGTTGACGAATGAAATTTTGTGGTAGACCTTGGCTAACCGTAGATAACTTCGAACACTCATGTCTCTTTCCCATTATTTTCTCTTCAAAAATCCCAGCCAACAGTTTGAGTTTAAAAATACTTTAAATTTGACCCTCGTTTTAAAAACAAAATTATTGATTATTTTAAATGTTATTTTACAGAAATATTCCTATTTTTTGCTCAACTTAAAAATGGCAATTTACATAAAATTTGTATGACTATTAAATTTTCATACGCATTGATTTTGACCTTTGCGTCAACGCAACAGCAGTGGTTAATGGTTTTAAGCTATATTCTAGTACCTTTTACTGAATTTGACTTTTAATTCTTATCAAAATCTTAGAGATCTGTGATTAATTATTTTTTCACCTCATTACATTTTAAGGCTCTTAATTGAAACTGGAATTTTGGAGGTTCTAAAAGATCGAGTTTTTATAAAGGATATAACTAAATTTGAAGCATTGTCTAATTGTAAATTAATTTTTCACCTACAAGCTTGCTTTCCCCCCTTCTAAGGTTTATTGTAAATGTACCAGACTTTAGCCATCAGCTTCTTTAAGTAAATTTATAAAATATCATCCACAGCTTTAAAATAGAAGTTTAAGAATATTCATATCAAAAAAAATACTTATGAGAAAGATGTCTGGTCTTCCTAAATAAAGCTGAAAACAAAAATAATGAACCTAATTGCTTAAGGTTAAATTTCAAATGCTAATTAAACCTATACAGAGCATTATTTGTTTACTAAATCTCCTTTTTGCAAATAAATGCCTGGGATATATATATATATATATATATATATATATAAACCAAAACAGGAGCAGAAAAAAGAAAGAGAGAGTATGAAACTATAGTGAAAGTTGGAATAAACCAATAAATCCGGACTGATGATTTTCCCAAGCGCCGCCATCGGGCAGGGATTCCAAATAAAGTGAAATTTTTTTCTTTATAGGTTTTTGGCTATGGTATAAAAAGAATTCACCCTTTTTGTGACTCGAAAAATTCCACGTTCCAATGTATAAGAGATGCATCGCATTTTGAGAATATAAAAGCAAATAACAATTATTGAAAAAAAAAATAAAGCGATTCACAATAATAAATTCCAGAAAAAAAAGAAATAAAAAACTATACACAATAATAAATAATGAAATATTAGCAACAAAAAAATAAAAAGCCAATAACATACCAGTAATCGGTAGAGTAAGAATAGGACACATCATATATATATCTACCTTTCTTGAGGAGACAAAGAAGAAACATGTAGGGCTGTGGTGCCACGAAGAAAGATCAAAAGAAGAAAGCAACTTCTATAAATAGCGTTTGTGGTAATGTTGCTCGGTCCAATAGACGTTTCGACGTTTCACGTATGAGGATCTATGGCTTGCAAGGAGAGCATCAAAGTCGATTTCGGGCTTTTTTAAGTCTAATTATTTGTAGTTTTTCTTAAAGATAATATTGATTTTGATACTCTCCTTCCATAATAATGTATATAACCTTCTGTACCTCCTCGCAAAACCTTATATATCGCAACATCATATACATATATAATGTTTCCTATTATAAATCTATTTTACTGGTATGTTCTTGGCTTTTTATTTTTTATTGCTAATATTTGATTATTTTTTATTGTGTATAGTTTTTTTATTTCTTTTTTTTAGAATGTATTATTGTGAATCACTTTATTTGTTTTTTCTATAATGTGATGCTTCTCTAAATGCTCTGCTAAATGTGATGCTTCTCTTATACATTCGAACGTGGAATTTTTCGATTCACAAAAAGGGTGAATTCGTTTTAGACAATAGCCAAAACTCTATACAGATTTGCTTTTTTTGGAATCCCTGCCCGATGGGGGCCTTTGGAAAAGTCATCAGGCCGGATTTCTTTTCTTATTGAATTTACTTTTGGTTTATTCATACTTTCACTATAGTTTTATTCTCTCCCTTTATATTTTTTACTTCTGTTTTGGTTCATCTAAGCTTCACTGTGTTTTTAGGAAAAGCAGCATATGCGTTCCCTAAAAACAGTTGTGTATCTTTTTAATATAATAACTGAAAATTACAGTTCGTAATGTATCTTTTATAGTTTGGTTATAAAATTGTTTTATCTTTGTTCTTATACATACATATATGTATATTTTATTTTATTTTAAATTCAAAATAACTCATTAGCTGTTTCCATATAATTAATTATGAGCCATTAGAAAAAAGTTAAAGTCATGGTAAAATTGAATTATGTCATACCTTCATAGACAACCAAATAATCAATTGCGTTATGCAGTTACTTTTCGAATATTTAAAATTTATTATTTTATTATTAATTTCAAAATATTTATCTTTGTTATTGAATTTGAATTGAATCATATTTTCGCAATCAAGAAGTTATTAAATTTTAACTATGGATATTTTAAGTTCTGCAAACGAAGTTACAATTAGTTTTTTTTTATTTCAAACATTTAACAGGTAGATAATTTTCACTGAGGTGATTTTATTTATCATTTTCTTTTCTTTGAATAAATATAATTATTTGTGTGCATCATAATGGTAAAAGAACCTTTTATTCCCTCTCTACAAGGTTCAAGAATTTCACCCTGATGTGGTTAGTATATTAATTTTTTCTCTTTATTTCAAGTAAGTGTTTTATCACATTTGTGCATGAAGGGAAGTAAAGGATTTTGAACAAATGCCTGAAATTACACCCTTATTAAATTCTTAAGAACGAAATTTTACTGTTTTCATTTCTCGATGATTCATTTATAAAATTATATCTCATATAGATTAATGTATTAACTCTATTTTAACATTTTTTAATTAGAAGTTAAATTCTTTTCTTCTGAAGAATTACAAGTTTAAAGCACTTAAAAATCTTCTTGCCGTTCATTAAACCGTTTTTAAAAAATTTAATGAATAATTCTATGATCTAAGATAAATTTATATTTAATTAATTAATGCCATGTCATGACAGAAAATTCTCTATATAAACTTATAGCACAAAATATATCATAATAAGAAAAGAATTCTCTTAAAATCGACCCTTTTTTCTTCTTCATTATTAGACAGTTGTTTCAATTTTTATCAGCTTTAACCACGTAAAACGGAAAGAGATTGTGATCATTCAAAATTCATATAAATTCAAAAGGGAATTTTTCAGAAATGCAGCTAAAGAAGCATTTATTTTGGCCATGTTATTTCACTCTATACTGTAACTTCACTAAGGAACATTTAAAAAGCATAGATAAAAATTAGAGACACGTGGGAGATTTGGACGATTCAAAAGAGAAATTTAAATGAAAGCGATCAAAAAACGATTATTTTTAAGAATGAGGAAAAGTTGCATTGATTTCATATATTTAGAACATAGAAAGTAATTTAGTAACATTGGATTCATACATTCGGAGAAATTTGAGCAGAAATGGCCCAAAATAAGTTATTTGAAATTACTGTTTCTCGACAGGTTGATTTATTATACATTATTATATCGTTTTGATTTGGATAGTTTAAAAAGGCGCATATAGGTTTCATAAAATAAATGCTACCAAATAAAATGCTCACATAGATATATTTCGTCGAAATTATTTTATTAATATTTAAATTCCATAACTGATTCTAAAGATCATTTTATGTCTTATAATTCTCGATCTATTAACATTTTAAAAGTTTTTATCCCTTTTTATATGCTCTGTGGGAATCATACTATCAAAATATACATGCAAATTTACATTTTAGAATCCACTCATCATAATTTGCGTAAATATGTCTTCCATGCACAAGGGGCTCAGAACATTAGGGTTTCTATGCACTAGATTTTACAAACACTTCTGCTGCCATGGAAACAAATGATCTTAGAATTTTGTATGTCTGTTCTCTCTCCTTCCTTTAAAGCAATTGTCAAAAACAAGCATGATACGCATGAAAATGAATCTTTAAGGACGAAAAACGGAACACGATTTGCTATGATTCCACTGTTGTAGACTTTCGTTCCAAAAATGTTAAATATTTGATAATTGAGCATCTCTTTCCTCACGTGCAGTTAGTCATATATCAAATGTCAAGAAACTTTCAACCTAAAAAACAAACGTGAAATGTTTCCAGAATCCACTCAAACCTAATTTTTAACAATTCATGGATTCGAGATAAGACATGTTTAAAAGCATAAGGAAAGTTATCTAAGAATTCAAATGGCAAGGAGATATTTAGGTCACAGGTGCCAACTCTCAATGTCAGATTTAGAGAAAAAGAATATGAGAGGAAATATATTTTTAATATAAAATTCCATAAGAGGATTTTTTAATTTACGAAACGTAAACATGGAAAGAATTTAAGGGAAGAGAACCCATGATTATAACTACTTTCATGAATTGCTTATACTCACATTTGTTTAATTTGATTTACTTCATGTTTGTAAAAATGGAATTTCGTAATTTAGGTTTGTGTTATATTTTTACACGTTTGTTGTCTCAATAATAAAAAAATCATCTCCATTTTTAAGGCTCATGTACATAATGAGTAGAACATATGCAATACTGGTAAATTGATACGCTTAAATGTCTGATAATATGATGCTTAAGAATAGTTTTGTTGACTGAATCGTTGACCTGAAATCATGTATAAGAGATTAAATTAAAACTAAATACAATTAATATTCTCGAGGAATCTTGAAACGAAAGCTAAAATTTCTTGAAACAAAAGCTAAAAGAGAAGAAATTAATTAATTATACTTTTAAGAACTTAAATGCATGCGTAATAGTACAATTTTTTATTAAACGTATTTAATCCTCAAATTGCTGCAAAATTTCAAAAATTAATAATAATTTGTTAACAAAGCGGTAATTAACAATGGATACTTTAAGCTTTAAAAATTTAGAGAATGATAAGGTTCTGATAATTTTTATGGTAAGTTGCATTGTTTTGCCCTCATACATATTACTTTTCAAAAGAGAAAAAAATATTGAATGGCTTTTCTTAATTATCATTCCTGTTGGAATCAAAGTACATGTAGAAGAACAGCTATTATTCAACTTTGATAAAGGATTCATCCTCTAAGCAAGATATTTGGAATGTTGACTTTTTCTGTTGAAACTGTTAGTTATCAAACTATTTCATGCTTATACGCCTGTTTAATTTTAGAATTCTTTGTTTCTCTTACGGGAAAAGAAAGATCGCAATTACATGTTAGGCAACATTTTTAGCTATATTTGTTGTGTTGCTAAAAGAGTTATTGGCTCATATGCTATTGGCCCATTTCATCGAATGGTATGAAGTAAAATCTCCCTCTAGTTACTACATTAGAATTCTAAAACTCATATCTTGCAGGCTGCATAAAAAGTTTAAACCAAAATTCATTAAGGGCTAAACAACAAAACTTTGAAAATTGAACTTTTTTTAAAAATTCAAATGTACCAGCGCAAATAATATATTTAAGCATAAGAAATAGGCTCTATAAGGAAATAGAATGATCGATTCACGATTCAAAGCATGCAAATGAAAGTGAAATTATATTGAAGATGTTCGGTTGATTGAGTCAGAATTTCAAAGATTAACTTCTAGCGTAATTGATCCTGCATAAGAGCAAATAATGTAAGAGAATTAAATAATGAAAAGAAAATAAAGCTCTTTTTTCAAACAATAGCATATCTGTATGTCTCAGTTCTGTATCAGCACAGCGCCTGACTTCTAATACTAGACTGACTCCTTTTTCTACCCTGTCCGCCCCTTCGCCATTAATTTCTTTCGACCTTTTGACGTTCATTTTGATTTTATTTTTCTCTTCCTTTTTGATTTTACTTTCACAGTAATTAATATCCTCTCCTATCACAGTAATTACATCCTCTCTGCCAATTATTTCTTCACAACAATGCTTATAACGTTCCCGGTCCCTTTGAAGTCACCCAAACCCAGATTAGAAAAGCCTCGTTGAAGATCTCTGCGCAGTGCAATAGTTTTGAAATGGCGCAGGAAGGACCCCTTTGTACCGGTAGATACCATTGAAACAATTGTAATAAAATCAAAATAACGAAATTCTTATCCAATTTACTGATAGGAAATTAGTTTTTCTTTCTTGTTCCTGCATCAACAGGCCTCTTGCTCTCAGACATTACTAAAAATTAAATGTAATGTGTTTTACCTTCTTTAAAACTTTGCCAATTCGTTTAGAATGATTCGCAATAAGGGTATTAAATTCACTCCTTTAAATAACGCCGATAATAACTATTCAAACTCTTTTAAGGAATAAAATTTCTATTTTTTTAAAGTATGATTTCGGAGTTAATCTCTTAACATAACACAAAATTAAACAATTAATTGAACAGATTCTCGATTGCCTTTTAACAATTTTTACTGTTTTTCTTCGTGAAAATTATTAATTTAAATAGCTTCACTTTTTTATGAAAAAAGGAAGGTCAAAAGAAATAATTAATTATTTATTGATTGGAAATAATGTATGTCTAATAAAGTCTTTCTACCCATATTTACAAAGATTTCAATTATGTTTTGATTGTAGTCGGCACAGCTGTTCATTATCTTCTTTTATTGTAAAGTCCAGAATTGCCAATCCATGGCAACTACAAAATATAAACGCAGCATCAAAGGATTTCGCTCGATACTCAAAAACTCTCAGAAGAGGGTTCATTTTAAAATTCTACTTCCTTTCTTTTTCAAACCATACCTCCAAATTCAAAAGCCATAACATATAAATGGAAGAATACCCAATTGGTAAATGAGATATGAAACGTTGAACTTCGTATAAGCTATTTCCGACCATTTGATTGCCCCCATGAAAATCTTTTTTTCATATTTCTTTGATAAATACAGAATATGTTGAGTCTTTCAGAATTTACAATCAAAAACAACATCAAAATACTCCCACTCCTTTACATAATAAGGAGAAATCTTTCAAGAGTGCAACTATTACTAATGTATAGATTATTTTCAATTCAAATTCTCAAATTTTGAATTAATGGTATTAAATTTTATTTCATATATCTTGGCCTAGCTCGATAAAAAATTAAGATAAATTGATTTCCTCTAAAAAATTATGAAAAAAATTTTCTATAAAAACAACGAGTCAATTCATCAGCAAAGACAAAACCTTTTCGCAGGAGTCCTTCTCTTCAGTAATTATCCATTATCTTTCTAAAAGAAGTTAAAAATAGCACTAGGCCGCTCGGCTTTACATGAATTTCTCTTTAAAATTATGTCATGCAGTTACATGAAAGCTTCTTCGGAGTATTTCTGAGCTATGAAACTAAACTGATTATTATTAAATTAATTATCCCCGTAGAAATACCAATCCCTCTGTTAGCAATGAGACTTTTTAAACATTCACCCAAGGTTGATGGTAAAAATGTGCAATGAAGCTCGTATGAGAGAGACAGGCCAGTTTTTCGTTAAGTATAGAGTGGAGACCAGAATTTCTTTAGTTTCAATTTCAAGAACTGTGAAGTGAAGATCAATATTTGTTGTACAATTTGTACAAGCATCAAATTCTATTTGTTTGCGACATTCATCAAAAAACGAATTAGAGAATCTTATTTATAATCTCTTCTTCCTTATTACACCAGCTCATTATTTCATCAGTTTCACAAGAAAGAGTAATTTCACTAATACAATTCTTCTCTGAAAACTATGCTTGATTCTAAAGATTTAAATTTTTTCACCTATTTTTCCCTTCCAAGTATTATATTATGTTCTATCTATTGTTCATATATATTGTTCTTACAATAATAACATTTAATTTTTCTTTGTTTAACAGCTTCTTAATCCATCTGCGAAATGATGCTAAGATTTACAGGAATCAGTGAGATACTAGTCGGTTCCAGATATTTCCATTTTTCATGTTTTAATGTTATAAATACAGTTGCTTTCCTTTATTGTTAAGGCATAAAAAATTCTGTAGAATTTCAATTTCATTAGTTCAGTAATTGGAAGCAGAATGATAACTAGGCTAAAGGAACAAGAAATGCATTTCAGCAAATTAGTTCCTTCTACCATTCGATCAAAGCAATTAGATTCTTGGATCTATCAAAATTATGATCTTAATCCTCGTAAATAACTAAATCTTTATTCAGTCTAATGAGTTTGTAGAGTTTGGTATTTCTGGAATCTGAAAAGGGGTTATACGAAGCTTCTAAATTACTGTTTTGCGTCCATAAGTCAAACCAGCTTATTTGTAGATTTTTTTTTTTGTAAATTACATTCAATATTCACATAAAGTTCATTTCAGTAAATGAAAAATAGAAAATTTATTAATAGTCACATGCCCTGTTATCATATCATAATTGAAATTATTTAAGTCTAAGAAGGTTGAATTTATTAATTTTGAGGTTAATGACTGTCTTAATTTAAGTTTGGATATTTTAAAAGCCATGTTTACATTAATTTAGGAAGCATTTTTTTATAATTACTGCTTGCATACAATCTAATGTTTGACTTATGCAAATTAAGCTCTAAGATACACAAATGAGATTGAGGCATAAAAGACTGAGATCAGATTACTCATAGTGATAACTTGAATAAATAAAAAGAAATTCTAAGGAGTAAATAAACATTACTCAGGTTACACAGATTCTATCTGATATCTTCATAATTAATTAAAAATACACTAACCAGATTATGGTTTACGATCCATATCATCTTTTCAATTAGAGACTCTTCTTCTGAAACCTCATACAATTTACGTGAACTGGGAGAAAGATATCGACTAATTATTCTTATATTCTCTAGCATATTTAAAACCAAGGAAGCCATTTTCACTGCCATATGCATGATGAAGGCACTTGAAAGGTGATTAATGATTAAAAGATCCTTAATTCTGCAAACATTCTAGTTTGCTTTAAAGAGCTTCAAGAGCATGTATACTTTCAGACAAGTAGAATTCACTTTTTACACCAGATTCACTTTTGAAACCTGGAATTATAAAACTTCTTAAGAGTAAATATGAATTTTTGTTTTATTTCTTATCAGATTTTTTCTATTTTTGATTCAGGATTTTGCGTTTTCCCAATCTGATTCCCTAATTTCAGTATAAATATTTATTTTTAATTTCGGATTTTCCTGTCTTATAAAAAAAACTTGTAGAATATTATACCTGTTTTCAACACAAACCAAAAATCTTCTTATATCTTTTAGAAATATATTGTATACGCTTTCAGTTGGTATTATTATTATTATCATTCTAACATTTGCACAATGTTTTCTTGGATTTATTTGAATATTGATATCGTTCCGAATCTACTTAAAATTCCTTTCATTGGAGATATAACAACATTGTTGTTCATCAAATAATTATCTATCTCAAAGACAGATGGCACCTCAATAATAGTCTATGTTGGCTGAACAAGTGAAATTTCGACAACATGATTAATCTCATTAACTCTTTCATCATCTTGTCCAATTTAGTCTTTTGTAGAATGCAATTTTAATTTAAAAAGGCAGCACTTGTAACTTCGCACTATTTTATTCTTAAGTTTCAAAGGCGACTAAGCAGTCTTTAAAAACAATTTTTAAGAGACTGAAATGTTGCATCAACATCATTGCTCCCCATATTGCCACTCGCTCTTTTAGAAATCCCGCTTTATTATTGTCATTTTCCACCCCACGGGTTTTTCTTGCGATAGTAATTGAATCCTCCAACAATAATTTTTTAATTGTTGGATATTCTAAAATTGATCTATTTTTTCCAGCCTAGATAAGAAAAAAAGGCATGTATAGTGTAAAAGAAAAAAAATCGAATCTGATTGTTCTTCAAAATATTGCCTATTGCAAATTTAAGTCAAACAATATTAATAACTGTTTTATTAATAAAAGCAATTATTTACTCACTTGGATATGTCAATGGTGCTTGATTTTGTACACTGGTTTGAGCTCAAATGTTACCACGACATTTGTTTTATTATTTTCTGCTTCTTTTATCGTCAGCTACAACCTGACCTAGGGGTAGTGTTTCTTCTACATAATCTGGACTTCCTGGGTTCGGATCCTGGTTTGGGCGAGGTTTTAAAAAAAATCCTGTACTCTATCTGTGAGGTGTGAGAAAGAGTTTCCTTGTAAAAAGGAGTTGTGCTAGCAATTGTCTGATTGCCATCCTCATATGAGCTAGAAATCAGACCTCTGCTTTCTGGCGCTCAGAGGTCTTTATCCTCAGAATCTACTACTCCTTCTTTTCGTGGTATCGCAAACATGTCATCATCATCATCTACGTACCGTAATAGTTTATAAGTCTCTTAGATTACCCCTAAATTATTATCAGGCTCATTTATGAATCGCTAAATTTGCTTTATGGGTATTGGATAGAATACAGGTAAAACTAAATGAAATCTAGGACTTTGAAAAGGGGGCAAAGATTGAGGTGATTATATTAACAATTTTCGTGAATTCAGATTAGTATTATGAAACAAAAATGAATTACATCAAAACTTACACATTGAAAATTTTCTATATAGAGGGAGAAAATAAATATAAGCAAAAACAGGAGCAGGTTATATACAAATATGATTAGTATAAACATTTATAGAAGAAGAATATTTTGGGTAATTTCGGACAATAGCGAAGAATAAGTAAATGGTATCTTGGGTGTAATTAGTTCTTTCAACCACTGTTATCATCAGCCATATCATAAGGGTTAAGGGCAACCAGGACAGGATTTTTTTCTCGCCCTTCATCATAATTAAATGCGACATAAACGCATTGATGTTTTATTTCCAAGGCTCACCCTAAGTCTGCCTGTGCATGGTATTTATACCTCCTTGCCATAGAAGGAAGTTTATATGCAATTTTATACCTTATATATTCTGCTTATATATAGTACTATATACGCTAAATTTATATGGGACAAAATACGATAGAATGCTCAAACTAAAAATAATAACATAAAATAGAGACCAGTGTGGATAAAGAATTCAAAAAAAAGTTGTTGAGGTTAGGTCACAGGGTTGCTTTTTTTAAAAAAAATTAATATGTCAAGACCACATAGATTTCGTTCTTATTACTAAGTATGCGGGAAGGTTTTGGTTACGAATTCAGTTTATTTCAAACTGCAAGTATAGGATTAATTTCAAGTGTTATGGATTGAGGTGTACCAAAACATAGGGTGCATTTTTGGAAAAATTCAACCCCATTGTCTGCATTATCATCAACATTCACATCTATATTCCATGAGAAAAAAGAATCTAAATTTAAGTCAGCAGAAACCTGTATTTAAGTCCGAATATTTGTGGTTATCAGAAACTACTGTTCACTGTAGCTGCAAATAATAGATTGAAAATTGTTTTCTTTTTATGCTTGGTTGAATTTGGATATAAATTATGTAAATATACTGGTTTGATTGAATGTTCAATATTATTCGTAAAAGAGTTTGTATACTAAAATCTAAAATCATGATAGTTTTTCTTCACGGTGTATAAAAGAAAACTTTGATAATTTTGTGCCCTCCTCTGTACTTAATTTTTAGGTTGATTTGAATGTTGTGTTTTATTGAATAACGAGCCCTTCATGACTAAACTGTGTCAAACTTTCGTTAAATTCAAATAAAAAGTTATAAACCCTTTAATTTAAAAATGATGAAGATTTTTAAAACACTATAACACACAGGGTGCCTCGGCAAGACTAGATGAACTCTGCACAGCCAGATTCAATGTTTGGAATACATGAAAAATGGCCAGAAAACTGTACCTCTACAACCCATAGTTTTCAAGAAAAACACGAGAGAAAATGTACGACGTCATATCCAGTATGCGAAAAAAAACCTTTATTAGGTATAGGTTTCAGGGTCCAATTTCATGGCTATCACGATCTCCAGATTGGAACACTTTAGATTTCTTTCTGAGGGTCCAGGTAAATGAATTGGTTTATCGAGAGTCAGTTACTTCAGAAAAGGACTTATTCCATTCGTCTCCACAATGTGTTTACCTTTGCGGACACTACCAATGCTAGAATGTACCCAGGCTACCAAAGCCATCGGAAACTCATTGGGCAATCCTCGCATCCTTCGGCTACCACTCGACGTATTTCACCAACGTCGGCGTTGCATTGAAGCGATGTCGGATTCTGATCTGATTTTTTGCAATCACCTTTGAAGGTCGCTTTTTCATGGGGGCGAGCTCCTACGGCGACTTAGTGAAAATGGTCGTTTCAATATAATCGCCCCGATATCTGGAAAATTGCCTTTCCTAGAAGCCGCTATGCGAATATATTTTAGGAATTTTCCATGAGTCAAATGGTGTGTGTTCTATTTTGGAATCAAACCAGCAACGCGTGCTATCCTTTCAAGAAACTTGGTAAGTGCAAATTATTTGTTACTGTGTATATGTAAATAGTATAGGGTTTATTCTAAATAGTGAATAAAAAAGATTATTTTTGTGAAGAATGTCTGAACTTGTTGATTACCTAAAACAAAGAGGTGCACGTTATATTATTTGCATTAGGTGCAAACGACCAGAAAGAATAATAAATATTTAAGTTAATGATCTATTGTTAGTCTCTCTATTTTATTTAAGGGCTGAAACTTTGTTACTTGAATTATTGTCATTTCTTTTCTTGTGTATATTTTTTGAAGTGATTTTATTTCTTGTTAAATTTTTATTTCGTGTGTTCTTAAATTATTGTACTTATTTTTCAACTTAATTTACAATTTACCTCTTTCTGTTAACATTTTCAAAGGACAAGGATGTTAAAAAACTATTAGATAACGTTCTTATGTTTTGGTGTGACAATGCATTTGTGTCATAATTTTTTTATTTTGACATGAGGCTAAGAAATAAAGCTTAGCAAGCTGTTAATAGTATGCCAAACCTGGCAGCTCCCATTTTCTCTAATCTGGCAATCCTTTTTACCTTTCACATTAGAACGAGGAACCCTCCGAAAGACACGACATAAGCTCGTGGCTGATGATTTTTGGGAAAGTACATTAAATAGACTGTTAAACTACGATCATACTGATATTTATTGCAAGTTTAGAAAAAAAACCCGTTAAAACTTGGGATTGTGTGGGCATTTTTGAATACTCTTATAGGAATAGTTTTGTAATTAAGTCATATTTCATAAAATAATAACATAAATTCTACTTACATTAATTTGAGTTGTTTTTATTTTTCTCTATTATCCTAAACATAATTAAGAAATTTGCCTACACAATCCATTATTCCATAAAAAACATTATCATGCCTATGAAGTTCTATAAGACTTTTGCAAGTTAACTAGACATCTTCAATTGTCAACAAATATTTTATTATACTTTTAAAAGAAGTGAAATATCAATCATTATTCTAATTAAGATATATGTTTTGTAAGTTCATCAAATATGATCATGAAAGGAAAGTGAACCTGATGAAAGGTATATATATAACATTTTACCTACATTACTGGAAAATTATGAAATCTACCACTTTTTCAAAAGCATGTGATAAAGAAAATACATAAAAATGAAATGCCGTTGCATGAAAATTGTAACAAAAGGCATTTCCAAATATCATTTAAGCTTACCATATTACAACAAATAGGTTAATTTTAAATTCCATTTTTTTAATATGAAAACTTTTAACCTTTATAAGAAAGGAGTCAATTTTATTTTGCACAGCTTACATTTTTCTTTATATTTTTTGAATAAATTTTTTAATGCCATTCTAATTTTTTTTCAGAATAACAATCCAAGTGATTTTAATTCTATAGAGTTGAGTTATATTTTTCTTTTCATTTACAATTCTTTCATTTTATTAACAATTTTAATTGTTCAAATGAAAATAATTTTAAAAAGTATTAAATAACATTCTTATATTTTGGTAATGCAATAACATTTATGTAATTATTTTTATTTTGACATGAAGCTAAAAGAGGTTCAAAAGAATATATTTACTTTAATCTTTAAAACAAAAAATTCTTTAAAACTTATGATAATGAAGGCAGCTTTGATTACTCTTAAATGAACAGTTTCTAATTATTTCATAAAATAGTAACATAAATTTTACAAATAGTTTCAATAAATTTTACAAATAGTTTATATTATCCTAAACATTATAATAATATTTTTCTAGAGAGCCAATACTGAAATGAAAATATAATCATGTTCATGTAGTTCTAAAAGACATTTGCTCTTCAATTACATTTCTCCAATTGTCAACAAATATTTTATTTCTACTTTTTAAAAAAAGGAAAAATCAGTAATTATTATAATTGTTTTCTAGGTTCGTCAAATCTGATCAAAAAGGAAAAGTAAACCTGCAGAAATATTTTTTATATATAGCAGATTATTCAGTTATACATACATATAATATTTATGTAAATGCATGTGGATTTGTAAAAATTTCAAATGCTTCAAGTATTAGATTCTAAAGGAAATTTAAATAAATTTTGTTTATAAGTGATGTGACAATATTATTTATACATGAAAGTCTTGTTTTAATTTCAAGAAGCTTCTTTGCGTTTACAAATCTATTACTGAAAAGTCAGTCAAAAATTTCAATATAAATTTATCAATTTACTTTGTATTTGTAAAACTTTATTTAATAAAAGTCTTTATAAATATTTTTGCACAGTTTTAATCTATTTTTAAAAAAAATAGAAAATGGGAAATGATAGTTATAAATATTTGTCTGAAGAAATTTTGTATATTTGAAAGTGGTGTTACATTTTGGTATGGAATTTTTGTGAAATCTTCAGAGTGAATCATACATCAAATTCGATTCTTGTATTACAAAAGCATACCAAACTGATCATAAATTTAAAAAAAATTATAAATCTAACGAAAATTATTAATTTGTCTTGTAAAATGTTGTCTAATAGACATTAGATAGCACTGACATTTATAGTGAGTTATAAAGTTTTTTCAGCATGAAGTATATGTGAGTTAATAGCAAGCATAGAGAATTTAGTACAAATTAAAGAAGTGTTGCATTTTTATAGAATTTGTGTATAATATTCTTAGTTTATCACAGAAAAAAATTGGTTCTTTCCCTATAAAACAAATTCTTACTAAACATAGATCAAGAATATTTATTTAACTTAATTTGTGATTTTAAAAATTTATCTATTAAAGAAATATATAATAGGACTTAGTTAATTTATTGTTTTAAGCAATTTTTAACCAATGCATTGAAAAAAGAGGGTAATGCTCAAAATATGTCAAAATAGGAACTTCAGGTTTATTCGCTAATTTTTAGTAATTCTTTCTGGCGACATTAAACAATATAAATGCTTATAGTGAACTATAAGAATATATATAGTTCTATATATATAAAAATATAATGTAGAAATATATAACATATTGAATATGAATTATATAGAATTTCGTCTTTATTGTTATAAAATTACTTTTAAAATTAACAGATGATTAACACACACACACACACATATATATAATGAAATGAATATATATATATATATAT